>JANAVB010004998.1:3111150-3711150 GCA_029216955.1 Iris pallida
TTCTAACCTGCTATAAACTGTTGAGATGTATTGTGCTCGCTCCTGTCCTGACTGGACCTGTTGATAAATTTTACAGATGGCCTGGGATTGCCTGCTAGCCTAGAGGAGACACAGTAGAGGTTGTTTAGATAGTTATTTCATTTTGTCTGGAGTTGTATTTACTTTGTAGATTACTGTATTTGAGTTTTGAGATGTATTTCTGGGTTTATGTATCTTAGACACTTAGACTTCTATCTCCTATATTTATTTTGGATTTCATGTTTTATCTATCTTTATCATGCTCTACCGAAGATGTGATTGAGACTGTATCTGCTATGTCACCCCCATTCGGGGAGTATATACTGTTTAGTCTTATACCGTTAGATGCATTGAGACCTAGGACAGCGTTCTACCGCCGACACTGCGGCGTAGGCTGGGCGTTGTTACGTTCTCGTGCCCTAACTCTAGGGTGCGGGTCGTGACACGTTTTTAGTAGTGGCCCATGCAGGTCGAGTTTGTGTAGTGGTATTCGAGCTAGAGTACCACTACAGTCTGCAGTAGGAATATAATATATTTTTGAAGGTACTCAATCACAGTTAGGACCCTTGAAAGATTCCCGGGACGACCCTTGAGAATCTTATTTTAACTTCGATTTGAGAACTCTTTTTTTCCTTGATTTGATTTATTTTTACTTACTGTTGTTAAATTTGATTTTGATGGATTATGGTTGAATTTGAGTTGTATTCATTAATTTTGATGAATGATTGTCGAATTTTGAATCTTGATGATAGCTGTTGCATCCGAGTTGTATTTTGATGGATTTTTGTTCATTTTGAATTTTGAAGTTCGTTGATAAATTTGATTTGATTTATGGGTATTCATTATTGATTTAATTTAATTTTTTTGACAAGATGAAATTATATGGGCTAGGTCATCTATGTTATGGAATCTAGTCTTCTATAGTCACATTAGCCAGCATGGTGAGGACATGTTTCCTTGCTTGAGATGAAGGAACTGATCATAGAGGACATCACGTACATGGATAGGGAAGAACCTCTCATTGAAGAGTTGGTAGAACTCTTTTCAAGTCTGATTGGTTCCCAAACGTCTTTCTTCGGCTTTCCACCTGTGATGGGCATTGTGTTCTAAGAGCAAGTCTACTGCTGTCATCCAATTATTTATTGGCAACTGGGATGCCCTCAGTAGCTTCTCTATGCTGATAAGCCTCGCGGTGACCTCTAGTGGTTCCTCGGTACCTTTGAAGGGCTTGGGGTTCATATCCATGAATCCTTGATAGAACCCTCGTATGGATGTAGAGCTGGTCCTGGTACCGGTACCGAAGGTAAAGATGGGGGCCAAGTTAGTGCTTTCGTCATGCTCTACCTTATCAGTTCAGCCTATTGCCACTGAGAATGCATCATGGCATACATGAACTGCGTAGTGAGGTTTCCATCCTCTAGTGGTGGAGGCATTTGTGGTCTGAACTAAGGTGGGTACTGCTGAGTGAAGGGTGGTGGAGGTGGTGGTATATTCCCTTCGGGTGGTACCACGGTAGTTTGCTCAGTCTGGATGACTGGTGGCACTTGGGTCTCCTGCTAAACCAATGACGGGGCCATGGTGGTCTATTGTTGTCCTAACTGGTACGGGGTTACCAGGGTTGTTGGTGGGACCTCTTCCTCTTGGGTGGCTGCATCACCAGATGTGATCGCCGAAGTAGGAACGTGTCCACTTCGAAGATTCATCCTTACTGGCACAAAAGTAGAATAACGTTAGAATAGATTCAAACAAGATACAGGTCAAAAAATTGAACGAGAATTGTCAACGTAGTTGCGGATGCTATCTTAGAGAACAAGTTAATTATATTTCATTGAATAATTCGTATAAAGAGCGAGCCAAGTACACTAGGTTGATCAGACCATCATGCACACGTTCTGATAGACAATATGTTAGCGGGGTACCTCCAATAACATATGTGTCATGAACAACTTGGAAAATGAATAGGCTTGCAAATCTGGGCTATAATAGCGGTACTGGTCAAGATGGTAAAACATAAGTTCTCGAGATAATAAAGAAAGTAGATATAAAATTCAAGTTTCTTAAGAATCACAGTTTTTGCTCGGGGTTCGTGCCTATACAGTCGTCCTACTGTCTTCTGGTCTGAAGCCATGATTAAAGTTAAGGAAGTGTTAAGTCGTGAGGCATTCTATCCAACTTACAAGAGTTAAACTAGTAATGATGGAACGATGGAACATGTCTACCTAGTGCGGGTCATCTTCCTAACCTTTATCTTGCACGAAAATTGGATGATGTTGGGAAGTGTTAGATATGAGGCAATTCAGGTAATCAAAGAGGATTCAAAAAGTTTGGAAGTCAAAGGAGGTAATAATCATGGATGAGATAGTATTCCTATTCCTATATGCAAGCTTGTTGGGTACAGTCATGTAACCCAAAAATAATTTCTGACCTGAATGGGCCACCACAAAAAACATGTAACTCCCCAGTTCCAAAATACTTAGGACCAAGTACGTGGACATGCCAACATCATATATACGAAGAATACTCCAATATATGGAATCCTCGTATATATACATGAGCTGTAATAATATAAATTGCAGGCCAGAACATCAAAAAACTATATCTCATCCACAGCACACACACAAAAGATATAAGAAGTCCAAATAGAATAAATGAGTCAAAAGATAGCCGGGTGGACGTGCCCACACCAAACAGCTATGAAAATAATCTCAAATAAAGTAGATGTCCACTATGAGTCTCACAGAATAACATAAATCTAGATATCAGCGGGAGACGCCTCGTCATCAAGGTATGAAGGATCCAGTACCGATCCATACTCCTGCAAAAAATTGTCTATACCTGGAGAGATCAACAGGTGCTCAGAGGGATGTAACAAGATACAGAAAGAACATGCCATATGAATTGGATATAAATACACAATAAAGTAAAAATAAATGCAACGTGTCCAAACCGTAACACGGCTCAATATTCCATCTTCGGAACAGTAGGCTACCCCTACAACCAAATAAGGACAAAGGGTAACACACTATTCTGTAATGTGACATTTTTCCATGCCATGACTAGAACATGAAATTGACTAAGGTCTCCTAACCATTTGTAAAACCCCTAAATTTCTACTATATATTTTTTTTTTCAATTTAGTGCTGATTTAAAAATTCGTATTATACGTCACATAGTCGTATTGTACGTCGTGTGCGGAAGTTCGTTTTTCGAATTTGCTCGACGAGTGCGAATATGTGCGAGCGTACATATTTTAGAAAAACATTTTGTTCTGTTTTTATAATAATATAATAATTAGTTTTGCTATCATTTCTAAGCTGGTTGTTCTTACGTCATTTCTAAAAGTTATTAAAAATAAAATAATATTTTTGTATACTAAAAAGGCATAATTATGTACAGAATATTTTGCATACATATATTTCGTAATTAATTATTGGTCTATTTTTAATAAAAATAAAATTTTCGAGATTTATTAATATTGATATTTTATTGTTCAAAAAGATATTTAAAAATATTTATTATTTTTGAAATTAATATTATTAGTATTTTAGAAAAATATTTTAAAATTATTGTGGCATTTTAAATCTTGATTTAAATCTATGGATTTATTTAAATAGTTAATATTTGAAATTTGATTTATCTTATTTTGATTTTGAACTAAAAATTAATTAGATTTAAATTAGATTTGAATTGAATTTGAATTTGATTGATTTTAAATTAATTATGAATTATCTATTTTGGGTTTCAAATAATCCTAATTCATATCCAGTTGGGAATTCCCACATCCTATAAATAGGCAGGTACTCCTCCAATATTTTCATCCACAAATCCTCCACCACAACTAAAGTGAGTACATCGTGTCCATGACCGTGTCCGTGTCCTATCCACTATGTGTTTCATTGTACAAATACATTCCTTCACCCCGTGTCCGACAAATCCGGACCTCCGTTTCCGTCGTGTCGGACACACCCGACACGACGCATCCAAACTCAATCCCAAATCCTATTCCTAAACTCTAACCTACGACCACCCTGCAGCCACCCACCACTGACCCGAATCTCCGACACAAACACATCCACCAGCAAGCCCCTACACCAACCGCCGCCTGGCTTCGACCCGTCCCCATCGACTAATCCAACAGAACCACTATCATCACCCCGCTGCCACCTCTCCGCCTCATTTTCGACGAGTTCTCACGGACAAATCTGCAGCCCAAACCCTATAGACCAAAGAAACCCCTCTCCCGACTGATTTCTCCAGACCCGTATCTCGACCCCGTGACCGCCGCTCGACGCAATGGTCAAAATACGGCCGGCGACCCAGCCTATCCCCAGACGCCCTCTGCCGCGCCAAAATCCCAACCCACCGCCATCAACAACAAAACCATCGCCAACGCCACTGTGGCACAGCCTCTAGTCGCAGACCACACAGCCAGCCATCACCACCACAAGAACAAAAGGGAAAAATCCCTTACCTAAACCCGATGTCGCCGAGCCTAGCCCTGACTGACCGCCGGACCAGCCCCTAACCCGATGTCGGGGTCGAATGCTGAATCGACGTTACTGAGGCCGCCCGCCTCGGAGTTCCAATGGTCAATCCCCTAGCTGCCGGGGCTGGAGCTGATGATTGGTGCATCTGACTGTGGGACCGCTTCCTGCCTCCGGTCCTATCCACGATCCTCTGGGAGGTGTACTCATGCCTCCTAGCTGCTCTCAAGACTGCATCGAACGTCTGGTGCTCGAACTGCTCAACCGCCAACAAGATCTCCAAATGCAGTCCTTGCTGGAACCGTTGGGCCCTATCAAACTCGGTCGCCACCAAGGTGGAGGCAAACCTACTGAGTCTAGAAAACTCCGATGCATAACTGTCGACTGTTCTGCCTCCTTGCTTCAAGTTGGTAAATCTGGTCTGTAGGTCGTACCGAGCCACATCATCGAAATACTTCGTCTGGAATCTCTCTCTAAACACTGCCCAAGCAATGGGTGCCACTAATCCCATGGCTTGCGCTGCCCACCAACTGCGAGCCAAGTCCAACAACTGCAGGCGTACCACCGCCACCTTCTCATTCTCGGGTGTCCTAGCTGCTTCCAGAATCACCTCAGTATCCTGAAGCCATGCATCCGCGGTAATCGTATCCTCGCTGCCGTCGAAGAAAGGAGGGTTCAATCGCTTGAAGCTGTTAGCCGCCTGGTTCCCTGGATGTCCGTCTCGGGTCAAAGCATCTTGAACTATCTGGTACAGGACGTCGCTTCGATGATCCTGGGAAGCTATCAAGGTTATGATGAGACCTACTAAGGTACCATCATCTGGCTCTGCAGGCTGGACGGGCCGAACTGGTGACTCTCCTCCAGTAGGCACAACTCTGGAAGCTACCCCGGAATGCTGGGCTTGATCTCCGGGTTGCTGCTGGTCCACGGGAGGTGCTCCTCCATGCTAATCGGCAGGGTCAGGTACAGTGCCGCTGAGGAAGACGACACAAGGAAACAATAAGGAAGGACCAGGACAGATCAACGATACAAGCATATGATCAGGACAAGAACCCAGGGATTCAGAAGATACGAGCAGAGATCAAGGACGAATTCTGATTGAGACATCTATTCGGTAAACCCTCACATTTCTTGATTGACAAGACCTGCATGGGCCACCACTTAAACCATGTCACGCCCCAGAACCAGAATACTGGAGAGCGGGGGCAGACATAGCCAGCTACGTATATTAAAATGGAAGACCACCTCGATATACGGTCACGGCTGTCTAGAAACATGAGGGTTTACTACAAGCCAACATCTCTTATGGTCATGAACAAGCCTAATGTCTCAATCACAAGCAAGTAAGTAGGGTCGCAAGATGTATGATCATTAAATATACAATAATAAGGCGTCCCAAATATCACATATTCAGCTGATCATGAAGCTAGTAATTACAAAATGTTAGGACTGGCAAGAGTTAAGTCATACATGATCAACCCTAGGATTTGTTAATCATATTTACAACCCGTAGGAAGACAGTAAGTAAAGTGCATCGGCTAACAGGTGCTCGTCGGCTAAACTCCTCAAAAGAATAGTTTTACAATAGAGTGAGCGAAACAAAATAGAAAACCCACTCGTAGCCCGGGTTCCTTCTAGTCGCCACCATTGGGCTGGAGGCTTGGTAGATCCTCGGGAGCTGCTCCAAAATCTGGCCACACAAAACCAGCTGGGTCAACCCCAGAAAGAGCAAGTGCCACAAGGGGGCCACGAAATAAGAACAAAAGCCAGCAATTAGCACAAGAAAATCTAATATTAAAACTAGAATTTATGAAAACATGGCAGGATGATATACGACGAGATAACCATGGAACTATTCCGATAGCCAGGTTACAACCCGTAAACCAAACAAGGACCGGGGTTGTAACCCTTCGTCTGAACAGAACTTGGTTTCCCACCATTTATCGGCAAGATAATAATGCAGGAAATCAAGACAGGGAGCAGTCTTGTACTGGATCAAGACATGGCTAAACTGGTTATACCTCATTCAATCAATCACGGCCAAGCAGATACTACGGCTTACTACTTTAACTAACTAGGGTTATCACAGGCCTAATTACTAACAAGATGCAGTGAGATTGTTCCACAACCACAAGCCCTGCAGACCATCCAGGTTACCCAGGTCAAAAATTAGGGGTTGAATTCAGTTGGGTACATCGCCCAGAAGACAAATGTACCCTTAGGTGGCTTAGAGGGTGCAACACGCGATGGTGTGCTGGAAATGTGCCCTACTCGATGGCAGGCTACAGATCCCAAGAGCGCCCAGGTAACGGGATTGCCTGTAGCTGTGTCATCTCTTCATGACTACTGAGTTATTCTAGTTATTAACCTTAATCCATTTTAGTAGGTACTCCTGACCGTGGTACTCAGGAGTCCCATCCTAGACATGATGCAAGACAAGACAAGTGGATTTAATAAGCAAGCAAGAAAGAACTACCCACGGTGTCAAGGCAAGTCAAGTTAATTAGCCGTCGCAACAGCATTAAGATAAATCATGTTAGGGTGCTTGTCAGGAGTGTGCCACGACGGGCCACTATCATGTCAGGTTGGTCATGTTAGGAGTGCACCACTACGGGTCACTGTCGTGTTATGCTAGTTTCTTGTCATACCATGCCATGTACAATAGTCATGACAAAAGGCGTAAGGATATAAAATGGGCGTAAAATATCTAATAAAATATCAATATACAGGGCTATAGAAGAGCCAAGCTTAAAGAAATAAGACCAAAACTCCAAGAGCCAATGGGTTAAGCAAGGGGTCAGGGGGAGCAGCGTACGCTCAAAAGTCACGCACGCATGAGAGCTGCGTACGCTCAAAAGTCACGCACGCATGAGGGCTGCGTACGTTCAAAAGTCACGCACGTAGGAGCTGCGTACGAACAAAAGTCATGCACGCATGAGGGCTGCGTACGTTCAAAAGTCACGCACGTATGAGGGCTGCGTACGTTCAAAAGTCACGCACGCACGCATGAGGGCTGCGTACGTTCAAAAGTCACGCACGCAGGAGCTGCGTACGAACAAAAGTCACGCACGCAGGAGAGCTGCATACGTGAAAAGTCACGCACGCAGGAGAGCGGCTTACGTGAAAAGTCACGTACGCCAGAGAGCTGCATACGTAAAAAGTTACGCACGCAGGAGAGCTGCATACGTGAAAAGTCACACACGCAGGAGAGCGGCTTACTTGAAAAGTCACGCACGCCAGAGAGCTACATACGTGAAAAGTCACACACGCAGGAGAGCGGCTTACGTGAAAAGTCACGAAAGCCAGAGAGCTGCATACGTGAAAAGTCACGCACGCAGGAGAGCGGCTTACGTGAAAAGTCACGAACGCCAGAGAGCTGCGTACGTGCAAAAGCACGCAAGCAGAGAGCTGCGTACGCGTAAAAACACGCACGCAGGGTCTGGGTCTTCTTCTCCATGGCTGAGAAGAAGCTCCAATGGCTCCAAAACTTCAAGGCATCACAACTTGGCCATCCGAACTCCAAATCCAGATTTCCAAAGTTCTAACCATAGTGGAATTGAACTCTCTTCCACATGGAAACATCAAAACCCATAGAAATCCATGTTAAATAGATCAAAATCATACAAAACCAAAAATGGAGAAAACTTAGATCTAGAACAATGGAGACTCCAAATCACAAAATACCAAGTTCTAATGTTGATCACCATGTCCTAAACTAGCAAATGGACAAATAAAAGAGGGTTCTCATGTGGTGGCAAGGTGCACTTGCCTATGGGTGGGTGTTGTGGAGAGGAAGGAGAAGAGAGTTGTGTAGAGGAAGGAGAAGAATAAATAAATGGTGGTTAATGAGGAGAGAGAAAAAGTTGGTGGAGTTATAAAGAGGGTGGGATGTGGTGTGTTGAGGGTGGAGTATAGGCTAAGGTGTTCCAATACACTAAACCAACCAAACCAACCCAAACCCAAACAAATAAAACCGAGCCATGTCAAAACCTAAAAATACGAAAAATACCGAAATTCTACTAGTTAAGAAAAATAAAAATACATGCAAAAATCCAGATACGAGTATAAATATGAAATACGGGAAAATACGAGAAATGAGGGTGACACTACCAATTCTATTTTCGACGAACTTAGAGTTTTTACCGAAAACGGTTTTCTTGACTTTAAATTAAATTTTTGTATTTTTCCTATAAATATTTTGACTCGTGAAAGTTAGTTTTTAGGAATTATAAATATTTTCTAAAACTCGTATATATAATATTTATCCATTAATTCTTTGATTTTTCTACTTTTTGTAACCAGTCCTATTATTCCTATTCCTTCGCCCATGTCGAGTCTACCTTATGTCCATCCTAACTCATTTGACCATCCTGGACCCAATGGAACTGTCTGTGCCACCACCCGAGGTCACCATGTATAGTTGTTACACCAAAGTCGCAGTTCATGCCAGCTTGATCATTACAGCACACCAGGCGTCCTACCAGGCAAGACACTTTGCCTTTACTGTTTAATTTTCTTGCTCAATATCATGCATATTTTTACTTATTCTAGAAAATATAAATTGTACTTACAAATTATTATATTTTAGTTGCATATGGCTTAGAGTTAAGGGACCACCTATGTTTGTGTCGCATTCATTGGTCCGACACTTGTGTATCACGAGTCACGAGTCTCATATAGATCTCGGACGTACGTATCGACTGGCCATCGGTGCGCACATGCCAAGCGATAGGCAATAACTGCTAAATAATTATGGTTATCTAGAAGACTTAGCGACTTAGCAGTTATTAGGAATGTCGTGATGTGGATTCAGCACGAGTAGTGCATGGGAAGGGTGAAGACAGTTATTAGGCGCAGGGGCTTTCACTTATTTACTTTTCTCTAGATGCCATTTGTGACTCAGTCGAGAGACTAGTGGTCGTGCATTTATTTACTTTTCTCTAGATGCCACTAGTGCCTCGGTTGAAACACAAATGTGCCGTGCATTTACTTTCCTCTAGCTGCCGTTAGTGACTCACCCAAGAGCTAGTGGCCGTGCATTTATTTTTCTCTAGACGCCCCTTAGTTCTCGCTCGAGTGCTAATGGGCCGTGCATTTACTTTTCTCTAGACGCCACTAGTGCCTTGGTTGAAATGCTAACGTGCCGTGTTTCTAGCTTCAGGAGCCCTTGTGTGGAACGTTGTCTTCAAAATGCATCTACACCTAGAATGGTTAAGGACCTTTATTTGTTTAGTTATATATACTCTTTTGTTGAGCTTTTATTACTCAGTTTATGGCATGATATTATGTGTCTTGTTACGTCCCCATGAGGACCTGGTTATCTCGCCAGGTGTGTGCTATTGTCTTTGCAGGTGTTCTAGCTCTAGCCGTGACTATCCCTATTTTTCGAGGATGATTGCGCTTGGTTCGTCTTCGCTTCGCTCGCCAAATTCATATCTTTTCTTATGTATTTTTCTTTTACTCGTTGGTAGTGGATTTGTCTCCGCCCAACTAATGTACCAAATGACAATGTCATTGTTGATTATATGATATCCGTTATTCATATATTTTTGTGTGGATGAGATTAGTATGGTTCTACTACATTTTACATCTTATGTATTTATACGAGGATTTCCATATATTGGTGTATACTTTGTATAAATACAGCTGACATGTCTACGTTCCTAGTCCTACGTATTTTGGGACTGGGGCGTTACATATTTTTGTGGTGGCCCATGTAGGTCAAGATAAATTGTTTGGTTACTTTACCAACCAAGCAAGCCTGCGTATAGGATTAGAAGTCTAGGATCTCATCCACATACTTAAACTCTTTCCTTGATTTATCTACCGTTTGACTCATTAATTGCATCTTGCTTGCTTCCTTCCATCCCTATTCTTATCTTCCCTTCGTGTTTGCTAGAGATTGAACCTACTAGTTAATTGTCCCAACACACCATTAGTTTAATTCTTTAAGTTGGGTAGAGTACCTTATGAACTAGCAACCCCTTTGACCTAGTGACCTATATTAGCAAGCTTATTTAGATCCTAGAATCTAGAGGACCTAACCCGTCTAGCCAACCAAGGACTTGGACAAGAAGACTATCGGACGACTGTATGACTTAGAATCATTCTGCCTCCTTTTAATCTTAATATCTCGTGCCTATGTTTTTTTACCACCTTGACTAATGTTGCTACTATAATCTAGTTTTTGCAAACTCATCCATTTATCGAGTTTGTTCATGACATATGCTATTGAGCGCTCAATAGCCTATTGTCTAATCAGAACCGGTGCATAATGGTCTGATCAACCAAGTGTACTTTGGTTCGCTTTTATCCATCGTTCTACGTGGATAGAGACATAGCTGAACTTGTCCTCTAGAGTTCCATCCACGACTGCCTTGGCAAATCCTTTTGAATTTTTTTTTCGATCGTCCTTGAATCACGTATTCGTATTCGTTAACGCCTCCTTCGAACTCGATATTGCTTCGCCCTCACCTATTTTAGGAGGACGAAGGCGTCATACTAGAGCTTCCTCTAACCTTCCTATCGATTATGACCATACCGTTTTATTTTTCTATGATCTAGATCATGATTTCTTACGGTACGATTTGTTATCGATTGTTTCCCATCGATACCCCCTTGTGTCTTCTCACCCCTACAAATTCTTAATTTCGAGGACGAAATTCTTTTAAGTTGGGTAGGATGTAAAACCCCTAAATTTCTACTATATTTTTTTTCGATTTAAGTGCTGATTTAAAAATTTGTATTGTACGTCATATAGTCGTATTGTACGTCGTGTGCGGAAGTTCGTTTTTCGAATTTGCTCGACGAGTGCGAATATGTGCGAGCGTACATATTTTAGAAAAATATTTTGTTATGTTATTATAATAATATAATAATTAGTTTTGCTATCATTTCTAAGCTGGTTGTTCTTACGACATTTCTAAAAGTTATTAAAAATAAAATAATATTTGTGTATACTATAAAGGCATAATTATGTACAGAATATTTTGCATACATATATTTCATAATTAATTATTGGTCTATTTTTAATAAAAATAAAATTTTCGAGATTTATTAATATTGATATTTTATTGTTCAAAAAGATATTTTAAAATATTTATTATTTTCAAAATTAATATTATTAGTATTTTAGAAAAATATTTTAAAATTATTGTGGCATTTTAAATCTTGATTTAAATCTATGGATTTATTTAAATAGTTAATATTTGAAATTTGATTTATCTCATTTTGATTTTGAACTAAAAACTAATTAGATTTAAATTAGATTTGAATTGAATTTGAATTTGATTGATTTTAAATTAATTATGAATTATCTATTTTGGGTTTCAAATAATCCTAATTCATATCCAGTTGGGAATTCCCACATCCGATAAATAGGCAGGTACTCCTCCAATATTTTCATCCACAAATCCTCCACCATAACTAAAGTGAGTGCATCGTGTCCATGACTGTGTCCGTGTCCCATCCACTATTGTTTCATTGTATAAATACATTCCTTCACCTCGGGTTCGATAAATCCGAACCTCCGTCCCCGTCGTGTCGGACACACCCGACACGACTCATCCAAACTCAATCCCAAATCTTATTCCTAAACTCTAACCTACGACCACCCTGCAGCCACCCACCACTGACCCGAATCTCCGACACAAACACATCCACCAGCAAGCCCCTACACCAACTACCGCTTGGCTTCGACCCGTCCCCATCTACTAATCCCACAGAACCACTATCATCACCCCGCTGCCGCCTCTCCGCCTTATTTCCGACGAGTTCTCGCGGACAAATTCGCAGCCCAAACCCAATCGACCGAAGAAACCCCTCACCCGACCGATTTCACCAGACCCGTATCTCGACCCCGTGACCGCCGCTCGACGCAATGGTCAAAATACGGCCGGCGACCCATCCTATCCCCAGACGCCCTCTGCCGCACCAAAATCCTAACCCACCGCCATCAACAACAAAACCACCGCCAACGCCACTATGGCGCGGCCTCTCGTCTCAGACCACACAGCCAGCCATCACCACCACAAGAACAAGAGGGAAAAATCCCTCACATAAACCCGATGTCGCCGAGCCTAGCCCTGACTGACCGCCGGACCCGCCCCTAGCCGCCCAGCCTCACGCGCGCGTCCGCCGCCTTAGCCCCTCGCCGCCGAGCGCCGCCCAGCGCTCAGGTCTGCTCGGACAAGCGTCGGGCCGCGCCACCCGCCTGCAATCGTACACCCGTCGAGCCCATCCTCCACTCGCAGCCGCCTTCCCTCCGCCGAGCCGCCGTGTCCGACCCCGTCGTCTGCCACTTCTTCCTCCTCTTCTGCCGTCCGCCCCCGCGTAGCCGTGACCAAACTCCAGCACCGCCTAAACTCCGCGCGCCGAGACCAGCCCCCGAAACCCCCTCCGGCCGTTCGCCTGACCCGTCGCACTCTGAAACCATCGCCGTCGTGTTACTCCGGCTCCTCCCGACCGTGCCCCTAAAACCCTCGAACGCCGGCGATAGCCTACCCTTCCCGCACGCGCCGCAGCTCCTCCACCGCGGCCGAGCACCACCGTACAGACCCCTACGTCGGTCGCCTCTCCCAATCTCCGCCGATTCCCCTTCCCTTCATCTCTCTCTCTCAATCTACTTTCTCTCTCTCCTCCTTCATTTCCCTTCTCATCTCTCTTTCTTTTAATTTTTGGAGCAGCAGTCAGTGGACTGCTGCATATTAGTTTTTTTTATTTTTATTTTATTAGTTAATTTATTTATTATTATTAATATTTTACTACTGTTGTTTGATATTAGTAATATTATTATTATTATTATTATTAATATTATTTTTATTTTTATTATTACTATAATTATTATTATTATTATTATTATTATTATTATTATTATTATTATTATTGTGATTATTATAATTATTATTATTACTTCATTGATATTTTGCCAATTGCAGTAATAGCAATATATCTATCTATAATTATTTTTTTCTACTTATTCTTAATTTTAAAATAAAAATATCTATATGTTTAATCATTTGTGGGAAATGTATCATTAAATTAGTTATAGTATTTATAGGTAAATTTGACCTACAAATTATTTTGGCAAAATTAGTTTTATTGATGTTGTTGTTTGTTTTGAGGTTTTATGAATTTATATAAAATACTCGGAATAAGAAAAACCTAGTTTCCAAAATTTCAGAATAATTACTAAGTATTTTCAAATAAGTATTTAACTATCTTCAAGTAACAAAATATAGTTTGCTACCAATTCTATTTTCGACGAACTTAGAGTTTTTACCGAAAACGGTTTTCTTGACTTTAAATTAAATTTTTGTATTTTTCATATAAATATTTTGATTCGGGAAAGTAAGTTTTTAGGAATTATAAGTATTTTCTAAAACACGTATATATAATATTTATCCATTAATTCTTTGATTTTTCCCCTGTCTGTAACCAGTCCTATTATTCCTATTCCTTCGCCAATGTCGAGTCTACCTTATGTCCATCTTAACTAATTTGACCGTCCTGGACCCAATGGAACTGTCTGTGCCACCACCCGAGGTCACCATGTATAGTTGTTTACCAAAGTCGCAGTTCATTCCAGCTTGATCATTGCAGCACACCAGGCGTCCTACCAGGCAAGACACCTTACCTTTACTGTTTAATTTCCTTGCTCAATATCATGCATATTTTTACTTATTCTAGAAAATATAAATTGTACTTGCAAATTATTATATTTTAGTTGCCTATGGCTTAGAGTTAAGGGACCACCTATGTTTGTGTCGTATTCATTGGCCCGACACTTGTGTATCACGAGTCACGAGTCTCATATAGATCTCGGACGTACGTATCGACTGGCCATCGGTGTGCACATGCCGTACGATAGGCAATAACTGCTAAATAGTTATGGTTGTCTAGAAGACTTAGCGACTTAGTAGTTATTAGGAATGTCGTGATGTGGATTCAGCATGAGTAGTGCATGGGGAGGGTGAAGACAGTTATTAGGCGCAGGGGCTTTCACTTATTTACTTTTCTCTAGATGCCATTTGTGACTCAGTCGAGAGACTAGTGGTCGTGCATTTATTTACTTTTCTCTAGATGCCACTAGTGCCTCGGTTGAAACACAAATGTGCCGTGCATTTACTTTCCTCTAGCTGCCATTAGTGACTCACCCAAGAGCTAGTGGCCATGCATTTATTTTTCTCTAGACGCCCCTTAGTTCTCGCTCGAGTGCTAATGGGCTGTGCATTTACTTTTCTCTAGACGCCACTAGTGCCTTGGTTGAAACGCTAACGTGCCGTGTTTCTAGCTTCGGGAGCCCTTTTGTGGAACGTTGTCTTCAAAATGCATCTACACCTAGAATGGTTAAGGACCTTTATTTGTTTAGTTATATATACTCTTTTGTTGAGCTTTTATTACTCAGTTTATGGCATGATATTATGTGTCTTGTTACGTCCCCCTAAGGACCTGGTTATCTCGCCAGGTGTGTGCTATTGTCTTCGCAGGTGTTCTAGCTCTAGCCGTGACTATCCCTATTTTTCGAGGATGATTGCGCTTGGTTCGTCTTTGCTTCGCTCGCCAAATTCATATCTTTTCTTACGTATTTTTTCTTTACTCGTTGGTAGTGGATTTGTCTCCGCCCAACTAATGTACCAAATAACAATTTCATTGTTGATTATATGATATCAATTATTCATATATTTTTGTGTGGATGAGATTAGTATGGTTCTACTGCATTTTACATCTTATGTATTTATACGAGGATTTCCATATATTGTGGTATACTTCGTATAAATACAGCTGGCATGTCTACGTTCCTAGTCCTACGTATTTTGGGACTGGGGCGTTACACCATTCTAGCAGGCCATTTAGAAGACATCTCAATATACGGGCATATAAAGGCTGACTCCCCCAGGACAAGGTAACAACTTACAACATGCACATGTCAAGTACCAAAGCTATTAGCTGGCATAACTCGAGGCTAGCGGCCCACATGACCCATCAGTCCACATAGCTCGAGGCTAGTGACCGTCGCGACACGACCACCATAGTACATAGATACTACGACTTTTGGCATTGGGCAGCCCATACATTTAACTGTCCTCTCCCTCCCACAGTTGCCAACAAAAGGTAGTCCGCTAAGGCTAGGTCCACATGCATTTTAAAAGACAAGGAAGAAAATAACTGAAAGCAAACAAAGAAAACAGTAAAAAACAAGTCATGGATCCAACTAAAAGAAACAGACAATAAATATGTAGTAAATAAATAAATAAAGATGCATCTAATCATAAACAGTAAATAAGACAAGGTATCTTGCATGAGGGTGGTGCGAGAAGAAGCAGAATCCAACAATCAGAATCGTCAGCAAGAAAGTAAAATCTACAAAGAGCCCCGGATGCTGAAACAAACATTAAGAACGTGGTTGGTATAAAAATATGTCTAGAAAATGCCTGTCCAAAAGTCTAATTCAGGAACAGGGGCAAAATCATAATTTTGGGTCAAAACGATATCCGTCGTTGGACCCGCTTTGCACTGAATAGTGTGCTAGTACCTACGGTCTCTAAAGTCATAAAACTACATGTCTACGGGTCCAGTTTGAGGAGATGAACCCAACCGTATGTCCAAAGTTGGATTCAGACGGACCGTGCACAAATTTGCCCGTTAGAGCGGGATGCGGGCCCGCCAAATAGGCGTTCCAGTTGGCCTTCGCAGAATCGAACCAAACTTGACACAAAGGACCAGAAAATATATACATTCTTGTTGGCACAAGTTTTGTCTCAATTTGACGAACGTGCACCATGTAATTAGGAAATTTGCAAAGCGGCCAATATGGTAAATTTCGACAGATACACATCAAATTCGTCACGCACACGCGACCAATTTGAATTCCATCAAAGCCCACATGTTCGCAAAGTCGATACGCACCTTTCGATGCTTTCGGTTCACGATCACGTCGCCCGGTTTGTCGGGACGTACACCATATCAGAGAGATTTTCTGAAAATTAATATTTTGAAATGCTGTTTTTTTATTTTTGAAGTCTGATATTTCGATACATAGTTGACGAAATTAACTTTTACAAAGAGGGTTTCGAAGCCTTATAAGTTGTCTATACGCCTTTTTAGGTGGTTTTCCTAATCGATCACTAGTTTGACGTAAGTTTGTCTTCCAAGTAAGCGCTTGGGACAACCTACTGTGTTCTCTTTTTCTTTTCTTTTTTATAGAAAATAAGATTCTCGAAAATTTTAACCATATTTATCTACTGATTAAATATACTTAGAATCGAACTAGTTGACAGTAGTTGAAGATGTATAGGTTGTGATCACAATGAATGAATCGGTTCGAAAAATGATCACAAGAGTGGGAAGAAAACAGACCTGGAAGTTGGAGAAAAAATTGTTTTGCTGGTACGCTGCTGTTGCAGCAACCACGCTGTCGTCGTGTGCGACAAATCAGACGGTCGTCCGGCGGCTTGTGGGGTACGCAGAGGCTTCGTCCAGGGCTTGGGGTCGTCGTGGGATATACTGGTCTCGTAGATGCGGGCTTTTCGATGATCAATATCCTGGGATACGAAGTAGTCGAGCCTTTTGTATATGGCCAATATGATATCTTTTGTTTGCAATCTGTGGTTCAATTCAAACTTGGATTTGCTTAATCTAGAGGAGATCTGGATAGAGATCAAATCCCCAAAGGATTTGATCAAGATTCGAACAAGTTGACCCATTGTTCGTTTTCCTTTTCGCGCTTGAAAATGCTTTTGGGTGTATGGGTGAGTTTACTGCTCACGAGATTTTGATACATCTCATGAGTAATTGATTCATTTGTTTTCTTTTTCTTTTTCTTTTTCCTACATTCTAATAAATAGTATACCTAGTAAACATAAATCTTTTCAAATAAAAATTCTAATATGGAGTCAAAATTTATAATAAATGTATAAAAAATGAACTTGTATTTAAAAAAAAAATTAAAATAAAGTAAAGTACATACATATAACCATATGCAAGTTTATATTCTAAATAAAATAGAAGTGAATACGAAAATTTTTGAAAAAATATTATATAGAATTTATGGGGAGTTTACACCAAGTTTATAATAAATGTTGATTATATTATTATTCTAATATGTAAGTGTAGAAGCATAAAAAATATGGAGTTCATGCGGATCACAACTGACCGCATGAGTACCCTGGAACAGATCGACCCGCATAAAGAAGAGCCGCATGACAGACTCAGCATGCCCCTGTGGCCCATCTTCACCAGACTGATTTTTGAGTCGCAGAGAGAATAGTTACTTATGCAGCCAAGCTAATCAACCCTTCTGATAAAGCTGACAAACTATGTCAAAATTGGCAAGACTGACAACTCTGACAACTCTGACAACTCTGACAAAATAGAAGGTAAGACGTGATCAGAAAAAATGTCACGCCACCAGACTGGACATGGCCATAGGCCAAAAGGACTGCAATCCGAGCCGCATGAACCTTATACGACTCAATCTATGTGCTTCATGCGGCCAAGGGTAACTGCAATCTGAGCCGCATAAACTTTATGCGGTCCAGAATATAGAACGTATGCGACTAAAAAGTCCCCAAACTACATACGGACTAAGGGAGACTACTGCATGAGTCTTATGCGGCCCAACATGGCCGAACACTGAAAGGCCTATGCGGCTCAAAATGACTCAAGCATACTGATCCTATCTTGCGACGAGATACGTGGCAGGCTGACCAAGTCTCAACCACCCTGATTCGCTACAACAAAATTTCAACAACCCCCACCAGCTGGCAGCCCGAGATCGAGTCTTTGTGTGCTGTGATGGACACGTGGCCACGTCATCCTTTATGCGATCCAAAAATCTGCTACTGCAGAAAACACTATAAATAGCAGGGTACCACACCTATACAAATGGTTGGCAATGCAAGGCTGGCAACCTACGAAGGATAATTTCTTCAAGAAGAAGGAACGCGTAAGATAGTCCAAGGAGTAAGGCAGAGTTGCTACACTTTCCCGAGCCTCTATCATCACACCCTAGAATTAAAACTAAATAATTGTACTTTGATTGTTTCCTAGGATTTCCTTCTAGGATTTCTCTTGTACAAGTGAGTTTCCAATCCAGTTCAATCCATTTGTAATTTGTTGTGCATGATATTTAATGGCAAACACAATGGCGACTCTGCTGGGGACATCCTTCTCTTCTGATGAGAAGTTGGCGATGCAATCTGACACATCAAAGCTCGGCTCCACGTAGCAAACGCTCGTGGTTTGATTTGACCAACGAGCATTCGAAGAAATACTCTTTGAAAGGAGCGCCAGCCTGTTGTAGAAGCGAGCCAACCCAAAGAGAGCCCGCAGCATGTCGAAGCACAAAACTGTTGCTCCCGACAAGGTTCTCGAAGAAGCTCCTTCTGCGGCCCAAGACGGTGATCAAGACTCTCCTGCGGCCTTGCTTCTGACCCCAGATAACCCTACTGTCCCTAAATCCAGCAAAGAAAAATACTACGATGCTGAGTTTTGGGGGGCACAAGGGAAATCTATGCAGACGTGGAAGAGGCCGCATAAGAGAGATGGGCAGAGGACTCATGCGGCAGCTGACTCTGGCTACAGGCAGATGGTCCATGCGGCAGCCAACTCTGGCCGCAGGCAGATGGCCCATGCGGCAGCCAACTCTGGCCGCAGGAAGATTGCCCATGCGGCAGCTAAATCTGGCCGCAGCCGGATGGCCCATACGGCAGTCAATTCTGCCCATAGATAGAATGTCTCATACGACCCTGTCAGAAGCTTTGTGTTCGACCGTCTCTCATACGGGCCCAACTCTATGTGGCCCATTGAGAATGTGGGATGTATCAATTTGGACACTTTTTACTATGCACCTTCGGGTGCTAAGTCAAAGAAGTCTAGGGCAGTGCGGGCCCAACAAGTCCAGTCAACTATCCAAGTTGTTGATCGTCAGCGGGCACCGTTAACTGTTATACGGGCTCCTAATGGAAAGTTGTACAGAACCACCAGCGTCTAGTCCTCCAGGGCTAACGGACAGGGTGGGTCTCAAAAGTCTCCCCCCAACGATCGAGAGCAAGTGCTTTTACTAGTCTTAAATCATGGATCAAATGTGATACCTACGCAACCATGTGCTCGGCATACCCGAGTCCACAAATTGGATGCAAAGGTAGATCAGCCAGCTATCGACTTGCGTGAGGTAATTACTTACAAACGTAAGGAGTAGAAAGCAACCTTGGCATGCGATGAGCCCCTCTTGGAACGTCGTTGCACCCAAGTCATCATCAACTGCTGCTGCGACAAATCGGCAGCAGCTGAAGATCGGCATTCCGTTTTCCAATGACTGCAGCAGCCAGCACCTTTCCAACAACAACTTGAGAAACAGGTGCAAATCTCGAGAGACGAGAAATTTCCTTTCGCCTCCTGTAATTCAACCCGGAAGGTTCTTCCCAGCAAGGGAGGAAATAAGATAAGCTCTTCTGGCCAGGCAATCTCCGCTAGTATTGCAAGGAAACTCTCATCTAGAGGACTGTCATCGACAACCACAGGGGGTGTCTAACTAGACACTCGATCCAAAAATAAGCTGCCAACACCTGGGGTGCATCCTTGACCTCCCTGGGGTAGATGAGGCTGGGGGTAGCAGTTCAATGTATGCGACAACCCGATATTCCAAGAGTATACACAGGGGTAGCGATCTATCGGAATTATACAACAGACATGGACGTCCCTGAGGATGACTGCCTGTGCCAAGAAGATGCGGCTTCCTACTCAGGGTGTAGCACGTCTTCCGAGTCCGAGGAGAAAGATATTTCGATATTCCCCCAACGATTTCTCGATACGAGGGTACGACACAAAGAGCACCTCTGCTAAGATCCCTTCTACCTCTACCCATGTGAGGGCAATCTTTATGGTCGACGATGATCATGAAGCGCCTATTGACCGACAACGTCTAGAAGTACTTGAAGCCATGCTCCTGTTCTTGGACAAGTCAGTAGACAAAATCAAAGCTGCCTTGCCGACACAACCAGTAAGGATGCCTGGACAAACAAGCTTGGGAGCCGCAGTTAACGCAGACTCTAACACAATCGCTCCATCTTTGGGTTACAATCCTCTAGGAGCATCCGCTCCTTCAGCTGCAGATAAAGCCAGGGAAGCAAGGAGGGAAGTCCAGAAGCTTCGAGCAATGTTCAATGCCCGAGACTCCTCCCGGGACCTGAGGATACAGTAACCGTATCCCATTGCATGGAGAGATGTGCCTTTTCTACCAAGGTACAAGCCGTTTCATATTGATTCATATGACGAGAAGATTTGAATCTGAATCGACTTTCGTAATTTGAATACGGTATGTCCTAAGGGTAAATTACCTCTTCCCATTACCGACATAATGATCGATAATACGTGTGGCTTCGAGTGCATGTCCTTTATGGATGGCTTTTCAGGATACAATCAAATCAAAATATCTTCTAACGATGAGAAGCATACGTCATTTCGAACACCGATCGGTGTGTACTGTTACACAGTCGTGCCCTTCGGCCTAAAGAATGCCAGTTCTACATATCAACGAGCTATGAGCATCATCTTCAGAGATTACATGCGTAAGACGGTGGAGTGTTACGTTGACGACATCGCCGTCAAAAGCCGCTCCAAGGATGATCACTTACACGATTTGAGAACAATGTTCGCCATATGCGAGCGCACAATCTGAAGATGAATCTCACCAAGTACTTCCTGGGTGTGCCCAGCAGAAAGTTCTTGGGCTTTGTCATTACTTCCATGGGCATTCACATAAACCCCGATAAGACAAAGGGAATCCTGGAGATGAGTCCACGAGGAACCTCCGTGAACTCCGTGGCCTTCAGGAAAGACGAGCTTACATCAGGAGGTTCATATCTAACCTCTCAGGGCGATGTCAACCCTTCACACAACTGAGGAAGAAAGGCGTCTCTTTCGTATGGAATGAGGAATGTCAATGCGCCTTTGATGACAATAAGGAATACTTGACGAATCTGCCAGTTCTGGTAGCCCCGGTCGTCGAAAAGCCCTTCCTGCTCTATGTACGGGCGATGGAACACTCCTTCGGTGCCTTACTAGCACAAGATAATGATGCGAGACATAAAAAAGCCATCAATTATCTTAGTCGAATGATGGTATGGCCGGAGTATAGGTACACCATCGTGGAGAAGGAATGCCTTGCCTTGGTGTTCGCCATTCAGAAAATACGACACTATGTGTCAGGGTAGACCATCCATGTTGTCTTGCGAGTAAATCCCCTCATAGTTCTAATGACCAAACTAGGCGCACTCAGTTCTCGTCTAGCCACATGGGCGGTATTGTTATCCCCCTACGACATGGTCTTCATTTTACAGAAGGATGTCAAATGACAAGCCTTGGCCGACTTTCTAGCAGCCCATCCTGGCTCAGGAACAACAAAAATCTATTAAGAAATCCCTGACGAAGTCGTTAACTAAAATATGACTTCACATGATAACGTTTGACGAATGTTCTTTGACGGTGCTCTAAGAACAGGGCCACAAGGTGATATCGTCGCTGGAGTCGGGGTAGTATTAATTTCTTCCTCTGGATTGGTGGTCAACCGGGCATATTCTCTTACGGAACCCTGTTCAAACAATGTATCCAAATATAACGCTTTGGTCATCGGGCTCCGACTTGCAAAAGAGGTGGGAGTCGAATACCTAGAAGCATATGGCGACTCGCAGTTGATTGTCAATCAAATCCGAGGCTCTTACGAGGTTCGTAATACGGACTTGATTCCTTATCATCAGACAGCAATTACCATCATAGCAACCTTGGAGGATTTTTTTATAGAACATGTTCCTAGGCTCCATAATATTGAAGCCGACGCCCTAACGGGCCTCGCCGCTTCTTTGGCGGTTCCAAATTATGCTCATCATCTAGTTGACGTTATAGGACATGAGCTGGTCTGTCCCAAGATCAATGTTTAACGGGATACGAGTTACTCTGCCCAGATGGCCAATGATGTGTAAGATTGGAGACTCACGTTCATCGACTTTACGGTCTACGAAATCCAGTCTGAGAATTTGAAAGAAGCAACTTCAATCAGAAGGCGTTCTCTCAGATGCTTTTATGACACAAAAACGAAAATATTATATCGAGGATCTTACGACGGACTACTGTTAAGATGTCTGTCAAATGCAGAAGCCAAAGAAGCCTTACGTGAGGCTCATAATGGCGTTTGTAAAACTCCAAAATTTCTACTATTTTTTTATTTTATTTATTTATTAATTTGCATGGATTTAAAATTTTTGTATTGTATGTCACGTAGTCGTATTGTACGTCGTATGCAAAATTTTCGTTTGCTCGACGAGTACGAATATGTGCGAGCGTACATATTTTATAAAAACATTTTCTTTTCTATTTTAATATACACTTTCAAAATTATATAATTATTATTCTTGCTATAAAAGCCTTTTGTTTCTAAAAAGTTATTAATAATAAATAATATTTTGTATACTAGAAAAGCCTAATTATGTACAAGATATTTGTTGCATACAAATATTTCGTTATTTATTTATTGGTCTATTTTAAATAAAAGTATAATTTTCGGAATTTATTAATGGTAATATTTTACTGTTCAAAAAGATATTTGAAAATATTTATTATTTTCAAAATTATTATTATTGGTATTTTGAAAAATATTTTTGGAAGTTATTTTGGCCAATTAAGTCTTGATTTAATGTTTAGAATTATTTAAAAAGATTAAACTAGTATCTATATTTGGAATTGGATTATTTGATTTGATTTTAAACTAAAGGGATTTAATTTAAATAGGATTTGCATTTGGATTTGGATTTGAATTTAATAGATTGGTTTATCTAATTTGGGTTTAAACAATCCTAATCATTATCTAATTGGGAATTCCCACATCCTATAAATAGGCAGGTACTCCTCCAACCTGTTATTATTTTTCTCCATAATTTCTTCCACAAATTCTCCAACCATGGTGCGTGCCCCGTGTCCGTGTTCCATCGTCCAAATCTTATTCCAATCTTTACATTTACAAATTCCTTGTCGGACAAACCCCGACGTAATCAAAACCTAACATAACCCGACCATCTCTCTCCTGGCCTAAACCACCACCCATAGACCCTTCGTCGCACCACGCTCTGCCACAACCACCACGCTCACCCCTACACAAGCCCGCCAACATCATCCGACACCACCAAACCCGAACCAACACCAGTATCACCACAACCCCCTTCCAGCCATTAAAACCGAGCCCCGCCTGCCCTGGCCTTCTCCGGCCAGTGGCCAGTCATCATACCCCCATCTACCTAGCTGCAAACACCCGTCGCCACTACGGCGATGTCCCCATCGCCACCAACCATCACCAAAATTCACCACTACCACAACCACGTCCGCCGCCAGTGCCACCCCGACTACGCCACCAGCGACCAGCGACATCACCAACAACAAGCAAGGAAAAACAAAAGCACAACACCACCAATACTGACTTACCTCCGGTCGGATACGCCGCAAACCACCCATGCCACAGGTCCGACCCAAGACCCCAGCCGCTGGTCCCCCGCGCACGAGACCCCTTTTTTCTGACCGTCCCCGTCAGATCCGGCCTACCCCCGCCGTAGCCCTGCGATCGACCCCGTCGACTTCGCCTCCGCGCCCAGCTTCCGACCGCAAACCCTCTCCGACTTCCCGCCGCTCCTCGATCTCCTTCGCACGTGCACCAACCGCCGCCCGTTCTCCATCTCCTGCCGCTCCCCGCCTCTGCGACCCTCTCCTCGAAACCACCGCCTCCGCCGCCGAGAAAACCCTCTCCCGAGCCCGAGCCAGCCTCCGTCCATCACCGAAACCCCGCCGGATCTTCGCCCCTTTCTTCCGCCACGTCCACCCGCCGGCTGTCCGCCGGAGTAGCGCCGCCCCTTTCCTCCATTTTTTCCCTCGCGCTTGCTCTCTCTCTCTCTCACCTCTCTCCCTTCCTCACTCTCTGTCCTCTCTTTCCCTTTTTTTATTCATTCGAAGAGAACAACTGTATAAGCTGTTTACATTTATTAATTATTTTAGTTTATTGTTATTTATTTAAGGTATTATTATTTTTATTATTATTATTATTTTATCTACTGATATTATTATTATTATTATTATTATTACTATTATTTTTATTGTGCCGTATAGAAGGAAGAACAGCAGCTTCCCTCTTTGGTTTTGTTATAAAGTTTATATTGGATGTAAACTTTTGGTTTTCATTGGTTTTTCACCTCTTTTAGTAGCTCTTATTATTATTATTATTATTATTATTATTATTATTATATGACTAATACAATAATTAAGTATATTATATTAATATTGTTGTTATTATTAGATATTCTCATACTTATTATGTTATTAATATTAAGGTTATTATTTGGGGAAATCCTATAATTATAAATTTTCAAACTCTATATATAATATAGATAGAGCTGTCTATGTAATTTTAGCCAAGAAGTATTTCCTTTTGTTATTATTTATCAAAAGAACTTCTTAACAAATAATATATAGTTTTTCCACTTAAAAATGTATTTTAACTAACTTAGGGATTTTTTGCCGAAAACAATTTTCTTGACTTAAGTATTTTTCAATAATTATTTAGACTCAAACCAGTTTTCGATTATTATAAATAGTTTTTCTAGGTTTATATATATATTATTTCTTCGACTATCCGTCCGTCCATGACTAAACCCATTTTTCCTATCCTCTCGCCAATTTGAAACTACCATATGTCCATCCTAACTATTTCGACCGTCCCGGACCCAATGGAACTGACCGTGTCACCATCTTAGGTCACCTTGCATAGTTGTTACATCGAAGTTGCAGATCGTGCCACATTGATGTTTACAGCACACCAGGCGTACTACCAGGCAAGACACCTTGCCATTGCTGTCTATTTATTGTAGCTCATATTTCATGTATTATTTATTTTCTTTATGCAAAATAAACTGTGATAAATGGCATAACTGTTAGAACTTACTGTTCATTTATTTTTCCTGCTGTGTATTAATTTTCTTACAAATAAAACCTAAATTTAAGGGACCACCATGTGTGTTGCATTCATTGGCCTTGACACGTTGTAACACGAGATTGTGTGTCGCATGTAGAATATGGAAGTGTGTGATTAGCTGGCCACCAGTACGTACAAGCCATGCGATAGGAATAACCGCTAATAGAGATTGCATGCCAATTTGACTTAGCGGTTATAGTGGTTTGTGTTGTGGATGCGACACAGTAGGCATTGGGTGGGGAGGACAATTCCTTAGCGTATGGGCTTCGATGCACTTCCCTTGTGACCCGGACTCTCCGTTGGAGATACGGGGTTGATGACCCATGATTACTGACGGCCACTGACGATTCTGCGGAACGTTATGCTCTTCCTGATGGGGCCTCTGGTACCCAAGGGGGACTACGCCGATCCTATTCAGCCAGGGCCCATGCGTAGGAAGGATTGTTCTTAACAACATTTCACTTGAATGGTAGGCTACCCTATCCGTTAGGTACGAGTACTTTTGGTTTGGGTACTTGTATCTGACCGTAGCTTGGAACAATAACTTGTCGCGGATTAGTTCGTCACATCTTGTCCTTGTTTGGTTGTAGGTGTAACTTACTACTTCGATGAGAAGGTATTGAACCTTGTTGGGGTCCGGATACTATATCGGATTCTTAGCATGGAAAGATACGTCGCCGTGAATTAGTTTACCATCTTATGTCCTTGTTTGGTTGGGGGGATGGTACGCTCGTTTAGTAGGTACGTATTGGACCATGTTATAAATTCGATTGACTTATTTATTTGAGCAATATTTATTCAGTTTATATGGCATACTATTATGTGTCTTGTTACGTCCCTCTGAGGACCTGGTTGTCTTGCATGGTGTGTGCTATTATCTTTCGCAGGTGCTTTAGCTCTAGCCGTGTTCGTTGCTATTTCTCGAAGATGATTGCACTTGGATCGTCTTCGCTCTGCTCGCCAAATTCATTTATTCTATCATGTACTTTTTCTTATTTGTTGGTAGTGGATTTGTCTCCGCCCAACATATTGTATCAAGACAAATTTATTCTCATTATATGATCTTTTATTCATTTATTCTGTGTGGATGAGATTAGTTATGGTTCTACTATATTTTACAGCTTATGTATTTATACGAGGCTTCCATATATTGGAGTATACTTCATATGAATACAGCTGGCATGTCTATGTTCCTAGTCCTACGTATTTTGGAACTGGGGTGTTACTTGTTTTTGTGGTGGCCCATGCAGGTCAAGATAAATTGTTTGGTTATTTTACCGTACCAAACAAACCTGCGTATAGGATTAGAAGTTTAGGATCTCATCCACATACTTGACCACTTCCTTGATTTTATCTACCGGTTGACTCATCAATTGCATCTTGCTTGCTTCCTTCCATCCCTATTCTTATCTTCCCTTCGTGCTTACTAGAGATTGACCCTACTAGTTATTTGTCCCAAAACACCATTAGTTTAATTCTTTAAGTTGGGTAGACTACCTTATGACCTAGCAACCCCTTTGACCTAGTGACTTATATTAGAAAGCTTATTTAGATCCTAGAATTTAGAGGACGCTAACCCATCTAGTCAACCAAGGACTTGGCCAAGAAGACTATAGGATGACTGTATGACCTAGAATCATTCTACCTTCTTAAATCTTAATCTCTCGTGCCTATGTATTTACCATTTGACTAAATGATGCTAATGTAGCCTAGTTTTTGCAAGCTTATCTTCTATCGAGCTTTTTCAAGACATATGTTATTAGAAGAGCTCCCACTAACATGTTGTCTAATCAGAACCGGTGCATAATGGTCAGATCAACCGAGTGCATTTGGTTCACTTTTGCCTATTATTCTACGTGGATGGGAACATAGTTAAGCTTGTCCTCTAGAGCCCAATCCATGACTGCCTTGACAATTCCTTTGAAATTATTCGATCGTCTTTGAATCACGTATTCGTATTCGATAACGCCTCCTTCGAACTCTATACTGCTTTCGCCCTCACCTATTTTAAGAGGACGAAAGCGTCATACTAGCACTCCCTCTAGCCCTCCTATCGGCTATGACCATTATCACTCGACGTTCTTATATCTTTGACTTGAACTACTCGACCTTTCCCACGACCCTAAATCTACAATCTTGACTTTCTAATCACTTGAATTTAGGAGTGATTACGATCGCCTCTTAATCATATCCTCAACCTAGACTACGACCATATAAACTTCGAACCCTTCTATCTACCGTTGTGCCTTCTCACCCCCCTACGAATTCTTAATTTCGAGGACGAAATTTCTTTTAAGTTGGGTAGGATGTAAAACCCCTAAATTTCTACTATTTATTTTATTTTATTTATTTATTAATTTGCATGGATTTAAAATTTTTGGTACTGTATGTCACGTAGTCGTATTGTACGTCGTATGCAAAATTTTCGTTTGCTCGACGAGTACGAATATGTGCGAGCGTACATATTTTATAAAAACATTTTCTTTTCTATTTTAATATACACTTTCAAAATTATATAATTATTATTCTTGCTATAAAAAGCCTTTTGTTTCTAAAAAGTTATTAATAATAAATAATATTTTGTATACTAGAAAAGCCTAATTATGTACAGGATATTTGTTGCATACAAATATTTCGTTATTTATTTATTGGTCTATTTTAAATAAAAGTACAATTTTTAGAATTTATTAATAGTAATATTTTACTGTTCAAAAAGATATTTAAAAATATTTATTATTTTTAAAATTATTATTATTGGTATTTTGAAAAATATTTTTGGAAGTTATTTTGGCCAATTAAATCTTGATTTAATGTTTGGAATTATTTAAATAGATTAAACTAGTATCTATATTTGGAATTGGATTATTTGATTTGATTTTAAACTAAAGGGATTTAATTTAAATAGGATTTGCATTTGGATTTGGATTTCAATTTAATAGATTGGTTTATCTAATTTGGGTTTAAACAATCCTAATCATTATCTAATTGGGAATTCCCACATCCTATAAATAGGCAGGTACTCCTCCAACCTTTTATTATTTTTCTCCACAATTTCTTCCACAAATTCTCCAACCATGGTGCGTGCCCCGTGTCCGTGTTCCATCGTCCAAATCTTATTCCAATCTTTACATTTACAAATTCCTTGTCGGACAAACCCCGACGTAATCAAAACCTAACCTAACCCGACCATCTCTCTCCTGGCATAAACCACCACCCATAGACCCCCCGTCGCACCACGCTCTGCCACAACCACCACGCTCACCCCTACACAAGCCCGCCAACATCATCCGACACCACCGAACCCGAACCATCACCAGTATCACCATAACCCCCTTCCAGCCATTAAAACCCAGCCCCGCCTGCCCTGGCCTTCTCCGGCCAGTGGCCAGTCATTATACCCCCATCTACCTGGCTGCAAACACCCGTCGCCACCACGGCGATGTCCCCATCGCCACCAACCATCACCAAAATTCACCACTACCACAACCACGTCCGCCGCCGGTGCCACCGCGACTACGTCACTAGCGACCAGCGACATCACCAACAGCAAGCAAGGAGAAACAAAAGCACGACACCACCAATACTGACTTACCTCCGGTCGGATACGCCGTAAACCACCCATGCCGCACGTCCGACCCAAGACCCCAGCAGCTGGTCCCCCGCGCGCGAGACCCCTTTTTTCCGACCGTTCCCGTCAGATCCGGCCTACCCCCGCCGTAGCCCTGCGGCCGACCCCGTCGACTTTGCCTCCGCGCCCAGCTTCCGACCGCAAACCCTCTCCGACTTCCCGCCGCTCCTCGATCTCCTCCGCGCACGCACCAACCGCCGCCCGTTCCCCATCTCCAGCCGCTCGCCGCCTCCGCCACCCTCTCCTCGAAACCACTGCCTCCGTCGCCGGGAAAACCCTCTCCCGAGCCCGAGCTAGCCTCCGTCCATCACCGAAACCCCGCCGGATCTCCGCCCCTCTCTTCTGCCGCGTCCACCCGTCGGCTGTCCGCCGGAGTAGCGCCGCCCCTTTCCTCCATTTTTCCCTCGTGCTTGCTCTCCCTCTCACCTCTCTCCCTCCCTCACTCTCTGTCCTCTCTTTACCTTTTTTTTATTCATTCGAAGAGAACAGCTGTATAAGCTGTTTATATTTATTAATTATTTTAGTTTATTGTTATTTGTTTAAGGTATTGTTATTTTTATTATTATTATTTTATCTAATGATATTATTATTATTATTATTATTTTTATTATTACTATTATTTTTATTGTGCAGCATAGAAGGAAGAACAGCAGCTTCCCTCTTTGGTTTTGTTATAAAGTTTATCATTGGATGTAAACTTTTGGTTTTCATTGGTTTTCCACCTCTTTTAGTAGCTGTTATTATTATTATTATTATTATTATTATTATTATTATTATTATTATTATAATTAAGTATAGTATATTAATATTATTGTTATTATTAGATATTCTCATACTTATTATGTTATTAATATTAAGGTTATTATTTTGGGGAAATCCTATAATTATAAATTTTCAAACTCTATATATAATATAGATAGAGCTGTCTATGTAATTTTAGCCAAGAAGTATTTCCTTTTGTTATTATTTATCAAAAGAACTTCTTAACAAATAATATATAGTTTTTCCACTTAAAAATGTATTTTAACTAACTTAGAGATTTTTTGCCGAAAATAATTTTCTTGACTTAAGTATTATTCAATAATTATTTAGACTCAAACCAGTTTTCGATTATTATAAATAGTTTTTCTAGGTTTATATATATATTATTTCTTCGACTATCCGTCCGTCCATGACTAAACCCATTTTTCCTATCCTCTCGCCAATTTTAAACTACCATATGTCCATCCTAACTATTTCGACCGTCCCGGACCCAATGGAGCTGACCGTGTCACCATCTGAGGTCACCTTGCATAGTTGTTACATCGAAGTTGCAGATCGTGCCACATTGATATTTGCAGCACACCATACGTACTACCAGGCAAGACACCTTGCCATTGCTGTCTATTTATTGTAGCTCATATTTCATGTATTATTTATTTTCTTTATGCAAAATAAACTGTGATACATGGCATAACTGTTAGAACTTACTGTTTATTTATTTTTCCTGCTGCATATTAATTTTCTTACAAATAAAACCTAGATTTAAGGGACCACCATGTGTGTTGCATTCATCGGCCTTGACACGTTGTAACACGAGGTTGTGTGTCGCATGTAGAACACGGAAGTGCGTGATTGGCTGGCCACCAGTACGTACAAGCCGTGTGATAGGAATAACCGCTAATAGAGATTGCATGCTAGTTTGACTTAGCGGTTATAGTGGTTTGTGTTGTGGATGCGACACAGTAGGCATTGGGTGGGGAGGATAATTCCTTAGCTTATGGGCTTCGATGCACTTCCCTTGTGACCCGGACTCTCCGCTGGAGATACGGGGTTAATGACCCATGATTACTGACGGCCACTGACGATTCTGTGGAACGTCATGCTCTTCCTGATGGGGCCTCTGGTGCCCAAGGGGGACTACGCCGATCCTATTCAGCCAGGGCCCATGCGTAGGAAGGATTGTTCTTAACAACATTTCACTTAGAATGGTAGGCTACCCTATCCGTTAGGTACGAGTACTTTTGGTTTGGGTACTTGTATCTGACCGTGGCTTGGAACAATAACTTGTCGCGGATTAGTTCGTCACATCTTGTCCTTGTTTGGTTGTAGGTGTGACTTACTATTTCGATGAGAAGGTATTGAACCTTGTTGGGGTCCGGATACCATATCGGATTCTTAGCATGGAAAGATACGTCGTCGTGAATTAGTTTACCATCTCATGTCCTTGTTTGGTTGGGAGGATGGTACGCTCGTTCAGTAGGTACGTATTGGACCATGTTATAAATTCGATTGACTTATTTATTTGAGCAATATTTATTCAGTTTATATGGCATGCTATTATGTGTCTTGTTACGTCCCTCTGAGGACCTGGTTGTCTTGCCAAGTGTGTGCTATTGTCTTTCGCAGGTGCTTTAGCTCTAGCCGTGTTCGTTGCTATTTCTCGAAGATGATTGCACTTGGATCGTCTTCGCTCTGCTCGCCAAATTCATTTATTCTATCATGTACTTTTTCTTATTTGTTGGTAGTGGATTTGTCTCCGCCCAACATATTGTATCAAGACAAATTTATTCTCATTATATGATCTTTTATTCATTTATTCTGTGTGGATGAGATTAGTTATGGTTCTATTGTATTTTACATCTTATGTATTTATACGAGGCTTCCATATATTGGAGTATACTTCGTATGAATACAGCTGGCATGTCTACGTTCCTAGTCCTACGTATTTTGGGACTGGGGTGTTACAGCATTTACGGGGCTCACTAACCGGGCCCAAAGTTGCAGGACCATCTCCGTCAGATGGGTTACTACTGGCCTACGATGGTAGCAGATGCAGTCGATTATGCAAGGAAGTGCAAGGCTTGTCAGATCCACGAAGATTTCATACATCTGCCATCTGAGTTCTTGTACCCAATAATCTTCTCTTGGCCATTTAAACCATGGGGAATGAATATTGTTGGCCCAATCACCCCGCCGTCGTCCAAAGGGTACCGGTTTATTCTCGCAATCACAAACTACTTCTCCAAATGGACGGAAGCTGTTCTATTGACAGAAGTAAAGATATCAAACGTGATCTGTTTCATAAAATATCACGTCATTTACCATTTTAGGTTGCCAAGGAGGATCATTTATGACAATGGTCCGCAGTTCGCAAGCCATGCCTTCTATCGATTCTGTGACAAGAACCAAATTCAGAATGTGGCTTCAACGGCATACAACCCATCAGCGAATGGTCTGGCCGAAGCTTTTAACAAAACTATAATCAAGCTTCTCAGGAAGTTCGTGTCTTCAAACAAGCATGACTGGAATGAAAAGTCGAGCGAATGCTTATGGGCGTATCGCACTACGAGTCGAACGGCTATCGAAAATATACCATTCTCTCTGGTGTACAGGAGCGAGGCAGTCGTCCCATTGGAGACTGAGATCCCCTTACTTCGTGTGGCCCTTACTTACCGGTTAACGTCGGACGATAACTACCGCCGACAACTACAAGAATTAGAAACGTTAGACGAGAAATGTTTGCAAGCTCAACAAAGCATCGAGCTCTATCAAGCATGCATCTCTCGAGCCTTCAATAAGAAAGTCAAGCAGAGGACATTCCAAGTAGGCGATCTCATCTTGGTCGTTCGCAGACCGATGGTCATGATTCACAAAACCGTCGGCAAATTCTAGCCCAAGTGGGAGGGTCCATAAATCATCGAGGCCGTATTCTCCAACGGCGCATACCGGTTCGCAAAACAGAATAGGGACTTGCTCATGATGCCCATAAATGAAAAATTCTTGAAGAAATACTATGTCTAAGGACATGTTGGTACTATCTCAAACCATCAAATCTTCCAAACTATCGAGTTATGTACACCAAGTACATTTGAACTCACACTCTGTCGCATCTTCCTAAGTGGCTAGTCATGTATGATGATACCTCTAAACTCCCACACTAATGCTTTATCACACAAGAGCCTGCCCAGCTTATCGTTATCACTGAGCAAACTTTCTATTCCAGATTATCATGTATCACGTCCATATTACCTCCACCGATAGTCTCTTGACTTAACACCTGTACCCAACCCAGGATAAAAGATATGGTGTTAAGACCACAAAACCTATCATGTACATATTACCTCTGTTGGTTTTGTTTCGAAATCTATTACACGTACCACTAGTGCACCGAAGAGTAATAGGTCTACCAAAAAATTATTCTTGATTATCGTGTATCACGTCCATATTACCTCTGATATCGATAGTCTCCTGACTTAGCACCTGTACCCAACCCGGGGTAAAAGACATGGTGTTAAGACCACAAAACCTATCACGTCCATATACTGTTAGGTTTTGTTTCAAATCTATTACCCGCACCGCCAGCGCGCAAAAGGGTAATAGGTCCATAAAATATCATTCAAATCTATTTGCTCGCATTTCTAGATGCACAAAGGGGCAATAGGTCCACAAAAATTCCCCTAGTGGGATGTCCTTTATTAAACACAAATGTCGTATTAGGCCCTTTAGTACAAGCACCACAGATACTACAAATAAAGAATGGAGTGAATGTATTCTGTTTATTCAAAATCAGTTACATTCATAGGACTGCATCTCCAATAAAGGATTACACTGATGTCCAAAAGAAACAAAATACAAACTACAGCTAAAGACAGACAGAAACACCGAGACAAATATGAACTTCTATTTTCTATATTCCCAGAAACAATAATTACATGGCAACCCACGAACCCCTACAGTCAAGGATCATAGTTGTATTGAGGCATATACCATTCCCTCAACCATCTCGTATATGAAAGATCTATTTGATTAAGGTCTTCGGTGGGGGAAGGGGGGTCAGAACTCCCAGTGCTACTACCCTCAGACTTGGGCTTCTCCTTTACAGCAGTCTCAATCTTGGAAGTAATTCCCTTTCGGATGGACGCCAGCTCTTCTTTTACTTCAACTTTTGGTATCACCTCCTCCTTAACAAACGGTGACTCTTATTTTATGAAAGGAGGTATCATCTCCTCCTTCACAATGGTCTCAGCCTTCAGCATGGATGCTGTAAAAATTAAAGAAAGAAAATAGTCATATAAAGACAAAGTGAATGGGCTCCTTTTCAGTTATACGACCTAGTCAAGCAGATGCTATGTTGTTCAGTTATGAAAGGAACGTATACGCTCAAATTAAGTAACACATGCTGCCTAGCCAAATAGACCCTATACGGCCCAGTTATGAGAAAGGCACATACAGCTTAAAAATATGAGACGCATACGGCTCAGTCTTAAAAGCACTTATACGGTTCTGTTATGCAAATATTCATGTGGCTAAGCCCTAAGGCATTTATGTGGATCAATTATGAGATGTATATGTGGCTTGGTCACGAGGCATCCATGCGGTTCAGCCATATAGCGCTCATGCGGCTCAGGTATGAGGTATCCATGAAGGTCAATGGCGCTTATACGGCTCAACCCATATGGCCGCATCATACTGAACACATGCAGTCCCATGAGATGGAGATAAATCGATCATGCCCAAAGCACAGAGGTAATCAATGACAGGCCCGCACATAAAATATGTGATATGGCTATTCAAATTTAAGTCATCTCTTTCCTACCGTGATTACCCTTAACGGGAGGTTGCACGTCAGGATATACGGGAGGAGAGTCCACCGCACACGACAGAGAGGCGAGCCCCTTTCCTTTAGCCGTAGCGCCAGTCAATTTGGAAGCTTTCGGAGCCATGGCTAACAGGACAGAAAGGATGATGAAGATGATGAAGACGAAGAAGAAAAAGTTGAAGAATTTCTCTCTCCTTATGGCCCATATTTATAGCTCTTCAAAGTAGAAAAAGATGAACGTCGCGTCGGTTATCGTGACATTAAAGATAATATTGACGCTTGGGGAATTTTATCCTTAGTAACCGTCATCGTCGCTTCGATTCTCGTATCTATTAAAGATAATGAAGACGTTTAGAGATTTTATCCTTAGTAGCCGTCAACTTTATCTCAAAAAAAGAGCCCAAATCAAAAACCAAATCAAGGCATTAAATACATCAGTGACAGCTGGCAAACAAGATCTCCCTACGGCATGACATCTCTTCTGACTCGAATATTTTTCTGTGGCTTGACATATGTCCATGCTTATTATTCAAAGTATTCCAAATTTGCAATTTGAAAACATTGAAGGGGGTCTTGTAGAAGAATAGAAAATATAGGGTTCATGCGGATCACAACTGACCGCATGAGTATCCTGGAATAAATCGACCAGCATAAAGAAGAGCCGTATGACAGACTCAGCACGCCCCCTGCGGCCCATCTTTACCAGACTAATTTTTGAGCCACAGAGAGAGTAGTTACTTATGAGGTAAGCTAATCAACCCTTCTGATAAAGCTGACAAACTCTGTCAAAATTGGCAAGACTGACAACTCTGACACTCTGACAAAAAAGAAGGTAAGATGTGATCAGACAAAATATCATGCCACCAGACTGGACATGGCCATGCTGCCAAAAGGACTGCAATCCGAGCAGCATAAACCTTGTGCGGCTCAATCTATGTGCTTCATATGGCCAAGGGTAACTGTAATCTGAGCCGCATGAACTTTATGCGGCCCAGAATATAGAACCTATGTGGCACAAAAGTCCCCAAACTACATACGGACTAAGGGAGACTACTGCATGAGTCTTATACAGCCCAGCATGGCCGAACACTAAAAGGCCTATGTGGCTCAAAATGACTTAAGCAGACTGATCCTATCTTACGACGAGACATGTGGCAGGCTGACCAAGTCTCAACCACCTAGATTTGCTACAACAAAATCTCAACAACCCCCCACCAGCTGGCAGCCCGAGATCGAGTCTTTGTCTGATGTGATGGACACGTGGCCACGTGGCCCTTTATGCGGCCCAAAAATCTGCTATTGCAGAAAATACTATAAATAGCAGGGTACCACACCCATACAAATGGTTGGCAATCCAAGGTTGGAAACCTACGAAGGGTAATTTCTTCAAGAGCAAGAAATGTGTCAGATAGTCCAAGGAGTAAGGCAGAGTTGCTACACTTTCCCGAGCCTCTATCGTCACCCCCCAAAATCAAAACTAAACAATTGTACTTAGATTATTTCCTAGGATTTCATTCTAGGCTTTCTTTTGTACAAGCGAGTTTGCAATCAAGTTCAATCCATTTGTAATTTGTTGTGCTTGATATTTAATGGCAAACTGTAAGTAATACAAACTATTCCATTGTATATTTACACTTGGTATATATACTTATATAGTATTATTAAAAATATATTAAGCATGCACACAAATATATGTATTTGTGAACCTACATACTTAAGTATATAGGTAGCTCATATAAAATATTTACGCAATAAAAAAAATCCTCTAAAATTTTAGGGGATTACATCCTATCCAACTTATAAAAATTTCGTCCTCGAAATTAAACTAAAGGTAGGGGGTATGAAATGTAATGCGAAATTAAAGAAACTAACAATTGAAAGTCGTACCTTGGTCTTTGAACAATCGAGGGGGTCTTATATATAAAAAAAGTAGAGTCAACCTTTGGCTTCATTTCTTATAAAGCATTATTGGTTCCAGGCTCTGCCCAACTTATAAAAGTTGGCTACAATAGGAATCGTCTTCTGAGAGGGACTAAAAGGTACAGGGGGATATATCAGGTTGAATGTTTCCATCTTGGATTCAACCTACATTGGTGGGACAAAATCTTGTATATCATTCTATAACACCTCTACTAGTCTATGGTAGCCTAGAACAAGTTCTAACTCACGAGGTTGGGCTAGTTTCGAGTCAGATTGATTATATAGGTGCCGCAATTCTGAAAAGGTGCCTTCCGTGACTTTTGTGTATAAGTGGCACATATAGACTCAATTGGGTGGCACACTAGTGGCATGTGCGTAGTAGACTTTGAGTAGATCATAATGATATATTGGGTCAAAAGAATCGAGTCGAGGTTGGGTCTCTAATTGAAGCCAAAAGATTCGTCGGTACAATGTAAAGGTTTATAATTAGCCTTTTTGACTCGAAAGTCGTATCAGGAAAAAGAGAGTACAAGGAGATGTGTTTTAGTGGGACATGATACGCCTAGATGATGGTGGGATCGTCTAGGTCTCGCATATGAAATTTTTTGGAAGAAAAAGACAAATGTGGTGCTCCAAATTTTAAAGTCACGGTAGAGTATCCAAAGTATTATAGATAGAAGTGGACGTTGTGAACTACTGGGTTATTTGCTCGGTTGGAGGAACTGTGTTAAGTCAAAGATTGTTCTTCGAATTTCGGACAATAGTGAAACGATTACCCATGTCATCTTTACGCTTCCTCGTTAGTAAGGGATGCCAGGATGACACACGTCCCGAAGGAATTGAATGATTCACTCTTTTGTAGCACAAGATGATTATTGCTGGGGTAATAAATTATAAGGTACATTGCGGAAGATCTCTACTACTAACTCATAAATCACTATTCGTAATAAGTCTGCTAGGCTATGGTTAATAGATTTCTAATGGTGTTGAATGTAGTACATATGGACTGTTGCTGATAACTAGTAATTCATAATAAGACAAGTATTATGCTATGTATGTTGACCAAGATAATGGATGTGTTGTTCTGACGCTAAGCCATATCTAAAACAAATAAATGTTACAACTGGAAGAATACCTGCCAAATCTCTAACCTCAGGATGGGTGCCTATCACAGCCATGGTAAATGCTTGCCCATGCCTTTGTCCATTTGTCTCCTGTCCAGTCTAACTAACTTGTGCCGATTGGTCAGCTAAGTGTGATCCTTTAGGATAATTTCCATGTGATGGTTGATTTGGCTCTGCTACTGTTTCGGTTGCTACGGGTCCTTGCATCCTCTGTTGTGCTTCCTTTAGTTGTTCTGTACAGTCCTAATCTGCGGTGACAATCCTTCATAACATGACCCGTCCTATGACAAAAATGACATGTAAGGAGCTCATCAATTGGATAGGGTGATGCCTTCGGTGGTTGTTGTGTCATAGAATGTCTGATTGGTCCACAATGGATAAGGTTACTTGGCCTAGTTGTTGGAGTAGAGAGTCTCTGAGTCTGTTGTACTCCCTCGTAAAGGAGTTCTTGGGTTCTAGCTTCTTCCAATACAGCAACATGAAAAACTCTAGACTGCACTGTAGTATACTTTTTGAGCTCTAGTGTCAACCCTTAGTGAAATCTCTTGGCCCTTTCCCGCTTTGTAGGAATCAGTATCACACCGAATCTGCTTAGTCGACTAAATTTTGCACCATATTCGTCTACAGTCATGTTTTTTTGCTTGAGATGAAGGAACTGATCATAGAGGACATTACGTACATGGATAGGAAAGAACCTCTTATCGAAGAGTTGGTAGAACTCTTTCTAAGTCTGATTGGTTTCCAAACGTCTTTCTTCGGCTTTCCACCAGTGATGGGCATTGTCTTCTAAGAGCAAGTCTACTGCTGTCATCCAATCATTTGTTGGCAACGGTGACCTCTAGTGGTTCCTCGGTACCTTTGAAGGGCTTGGAGTTCATATCTATGAAGTCTTTGATAGAACCCTCATATGGTGGTAGAACTGGTCATGGTACCGGTGTCGGAGGTGAAAGGGGACCTAGTCAGTGCTACCGTTATGCTCTACCTCATCAGTTCAGCCTGTTGCCACTGATTATGCATCATGGCATACATGAACTGCGTAGTGGGGTTTTCATCCTCTAGTGGTGGAGGCATTTATGATCCGGACTGAGGTGGGTACTACTGAGTGAAGGGTGGTGGAGGTGGTAGTATATTCCTTCGGGTGGTACCACGGTAGTCTGCTCAGTCTGGATGACTGGTGGCACTTGGGTCTCCTGCTGTACCATTGACGGGGCCGTGGTAGTCTATTGTTGTCCTAGCTGGTACGGGGTTACCTGGGTTATTGGTTGGACCTCTTCCTCTAGGGTGGCTGCATGCATCACCAGATGTGATCGCCGAGGTAGAAACGTGTCCGCTTCGAAGATTCATCCTTACTGGCACAAAAGTAGAATTACATTAGAATAGATTCAAACAAGATACAAGTTAAGCAATTGAAAGAGGATTGTCAACGTAGTTGTGGATGCTATCTTGGGGAACAAGTTAATTATATCTCATTGAATAATTTTTATGAAGAGCGAACCAAGTACTCTAGGTTGTTCAGACCATTATGCATCGGTTCTGATAGACAATATGTTAGCGGGGTACCTCTAATAACATATATGTCATGAACAAGCTTGGAAAATGAATAACATATTTAACTGTCCTCTCCCTCCCAAGGTTGCCAACAAAAGGTAGTGCGCTAAGGCTAGGTCCACATGCATTTTAAAGGACAAGGAAGAAAATAACTGAAAGCAAACAAAGAAAACTTTAAAAAACAAGTCATGGATCCAACTGAAAGAAACATGCATTAAATATACAGTAAATAAATAAATAAAGATTTATCTAATCATAAACAGTAAATAAGGTAAGGTATCTTGCCTAAGGGTGGTGCGAGAAGAAGCAGAATCCAACAATCAGAATCATCAACAATAAAGTCAAATCCACAAGGAGCCCTGGATGCTGAAACAAACATCACGAACGTGTTTGGTATAAAAATATGTCTAGGAAACACCTGTCCAAAAGTCCAATTATGGAACAGGGACAAAATCATAATTTTGGGTCAAAATAATATCCGCCATTGGACCCCCTTTGCACTGAAAAGCAGGCTAGTACCTATGGTCTCTAAAGTCATCAAACTATATGTCTACGGGTCCAGTTTGAGGAGATAAACCCAAACGTATGTCCAAAGTTGATTCCGACGGGCCGTGTACAAATTTGCCCATTAGAGCGGGATGTAGGCCCGCCAAATAGGCGTTCCAGTCGACCGTCTCAGAATCGGACCAAACTTGACACACAGGACCAAAAAAATGATACGAACCTGTTGGCACAAGTTTTGTCTCGGTTTGACGAACGTGCACCAAGTAATTAGAAAATTTGCAAAGAGGTCGATACGGTGAATTTCGACGGATACGCATCAAATTCGTCGTACACACGCGACCAATTTGAATTTCGTCAAAGCCCACCCGTCCGTGAAGTCGATATGCACCTTTCAATGCTTTCGGTTCGCGATCACGTCGTCCGGTTTGCAGGGACACACACCGTATCGGAGAGATTTTTTAAAAATTAATATTTTGAAATGCTATTTTTTTTATTTTTGAAGTCTGATATTTCGTTACCATTTGCCATTGATTATAAAAGTACAGAACAATTATATAGGAGGACTAGACTTAGACTCATAATACAAACTTGCTCGTACAAAGAAAGCCTAGGGACGAAAACCTAGGTACAGCAGTCCAAGTATGATTGTTTATTTTTGATTTTGGGGGGTGACGGTAGAGGCTCGAAAAAGCGACGACAGCTCTGTCTTACTCCTTGGACGATCAGACGTAGCCTTGGCTCCGGTAAAGAACTGCTCTCAAGATGGGAAGACTCTTCTGTGCGCGCCTTTGTCTCTCTGTGTGTGTCCAGCCGGATGGAGAGGATCTCTCTTCCTTTTTTTCTCCTGAATTCACTAGTGGTGTTTTTGCAAGGGAATGGCACCTTACTATTTATAAAAGTGGGGGTGTGACCATTAGGGTTTGTAATGATTCCACCCTTTGAAAAGTCGGCGACCAATCATCTGGACCATTAATCTTGATCGTATTACATCTCGGCAGTTAATTCTTGATTGCGCCAAATCCGTATGGGCAATTAATGCTGATTATGTAAAATCCGTATGGGCAATCAATATTGATCGTCATGAATCTTGGGAAGCTCGAATCTCCTGCCACATGTTTAATCTATATGACTGCCATAAATCTATTTTGATTTGGGTAATTATGATGATTGCAATAAATCAGGTTGTTAGGATTTGTTGATAACTCCTGATTGATTTAGTGCCACGTGGGAAACTGATCTTCTGCCATGTATTATAACGCGAGCCACAGCCGCATGAGGGTAGCTTCTTAGGTTTTGGACTGCATGAAGGTGGCAGCCGCATAGGTGACTTCTCATAATTTGAGCCACATGAGTATGGTTTCCAATTGAGCCGCATAGGACCAGCCACGTGTTAAGGCTGCATGGGCGTAGCCTCTCAATATTTAAGCTGCATGGAGACGATCCCCATGTTCTGAGCCGCATGAGAACAGCGGCCGCATAGGGTGACTGTTCATAATTTGAGCCGCATGATAAGGGTCTTCACGCTCCAAGCCGTATACGAGAATCAGCCACATGGGGTGATGGCAGCCGCATAGAGGGCTTTGTACTTGGTGGATCATGCCAGCTGTAGAGGAGATTTTCTCCGTTTCCCGTGAAATATGCCGCCATATCGAAGTTCATTATTTAGCTTTCGTGTCAGAGTTATTACTTTCTGTCAGGGCATTTAATGGGAGCAGTCACTTTATGGCCAGCTGTAGAGGCGAGCCGCATAAGGCCACGTGGCTTTTACCCGAGCCGCATAAGATTCCTGAGCCGCATGTGGTTTCTGAATCGCATGAAGCTTCTGCACCGCCTAAAGCTTCTGGGCCGCATGAATTTTTTGGACCGCATGACATTTCTGAGCCGCATAAAGATTCTGAACCGTATGAAGCTTCCTGGGTTTTGTGAGCCGCATGAAGATTCCTGGGTTTTGAGCCGCATGAAGCTTCATGAGGATTTTCGGGCCGTATGGAGAATCCCCTTCTTTTCTTGCGCTTGTGAATGATCACATCTCGCAAGTCAAGGACATCTCGGTCAACCTTTGCACTCGTTTTGTGGGCCCGGGTATCCCGAGCATACGAGTGTGTTGGTACCATGTTTGCTCCTTGATGTGGGGCTAGCAAAATACTGCTCTGGATCGTTGCAGGAAGACTTTTGATAACCACCCTGTCCGTTTTCTGTCGGGGACTGGACACGGGCGGTTCTGTACAACTTTCCATCAGAGGCCCGCATGATAGTTAGCGGGATTCTCTGATGGTTAGTAGTTTGGGCAATTGACTGGGCTCGATGAGCCCGTACTGCCCTAGACTTCTACGACTTAGCACCCGAAGGTGCATAGTAGGAAGAGTCCAAGTTGGAAAGAGGGAAGAGAGTTGGTGCCCATTTCAAAGGAGACAAGGGGGCTCTATTTATATAATAGAGTGAGCCCTTTCTTTTTCTTCTTTCCGATGTGGGACTAAAAGCAATATTTTCCATGCTTCTACAAGAACCCCTTCAAAGTTTACAAATTGTAAATTTGGAATACTTTGAATAAGAAGCATGGAAAGTGTGGCAATTCTATTAGAGGTAGCATGGACGTGATAGGTTTGGGTACTTCCGTTGGAGATTTTATGTGGACTTATCATCCTTGGCGTACCTTGGTTTTAGGTACGAATAATAAGTTGAGAGAGGGAACCATCATATTTACTCAGAGGTGATGAGGACGTGGTAAATATGGGTCTAAAGTAGAGCCTTCCTACTCAGAGGTAATGAGGACGTGTTAGGAGTGAACTCGAATGAGGATACATAGAACAACTCAGAGGTGCTATCAACGTGGAAGTTCTATGTATTGGGTGAAAGAATGCTATGGAACAGCTGGACTCCAAAAGCATATGATGATGAGAAAAGAAGTGGATGTACTAGGGGACTTAGTACAGCATTCGTGGTCGACTGCAGACATTTGTGGTCAACAGAGGACATTTGTGGTCAACAGAGGACATTTGTGGTCGTCTGAAGACATTTGTGGGCCTATTATCCTTGGCGTACCCTGGTTTTTTTTTGGTACGGATAAATAGGTCGAGAAAGAACCTACATACTTACTCAGAGGTAATGAGGACATGTCAAATATGAGGGTTTCTTTGATAGAGCCTTCCCACTCAGAGGTAATGAGGACATGGCAGGAGTGGGCTCCATGAAGGGAATATAGAACAACTCAGAGGTAATGAGGACATGGAGGTTCTACGTGAGGGCCGGTTTATTTTTGATCGAAGGAAAACAACTCAGAGGTAACATTGATGTGGTTGTTTCGAAAAATTGTAGATTTATTACCCTTTTTATGCACTGAAAGTGCGGGTAGAGGATCATGAGGAAGGAGCTCCTTTTATGAAAAAAGTTTAGAGGTATGATCATACATGACTTACTACCCAAAAGATGCAGTATAGATTCATCTGTAGTGATTAGAGTGTAAGTTCAGCGGTACTTGCGGTTACATAACTCGATAATCTGGGAGAGTTAGAGTCGGCATATGAGTTCAGTGGTACGAAAGAGTACATAACTCGTCATTCTGAAAGATTTATAGTAGGGATATGAGTTCAGCGGTACGAGAGAGTACGTGACTCGTTATCTTGGCAATTTGTAGGCGGGATGTGAGTTCAACGGTACGAAAGAGTACATGATTCGTCATCTTGACAACTTGTAGGCAGGATGTGAGTTCAGCGGTACCAGCGAGTACGTGACTCATCACCCTGGAGGATGTCATTTCAGACGCAATACTTCTTTAGGAACTTGCCGTTGATGGGCAACATGAGCAAGTCTCTGTTTTATTTTGCGAGACGGTAAGCTCCATTAGAGAATACAACATCAATGATGAATGGGCCTTCCCATTTTGGCTGGAACTTGTCGGCAGTTTTGTGAGTCATGACCATCGGCCTTCGAACTGCCAGAACGAGGTCGCCCACTTGGAATGTTCTGGTTTTAACCTTCTTGTTGAAGGCTCCGGAGATACGTGCCTGTTATAGCTCGATTCGTTGTTAAGCTAGTAGGCGCTTCTCATCTAGAGCCTCCAATTTTTGTAGTCTGTAATGGTGATTATCATCCGTCGTCATTCTGTATGTGAGAGCTACACGGAGTGAGGGGATTTGAGTCTCAAGTGGAAGAACTGCCTCACTCCCGTATGCTAGAGAGAATGGTGTGTTCCCGGTGGCCGTTCGTACTGTAGTACTGTACGCCCATAAGCATTCGCCAAGCTTCTCATTCCAGTCGCGCTTGTTTGATGACACGAACTTCTTAAGAAGCTTGATGATTTTGTTGAATGCTTCAGCCAGACTATTAGTCGCTGGGTTATATAGTGTTGAAGCAATATTCTGGATGCGGTGCTTGTCGCAGAACCGATAGAAGGCATGGCTTGCGAACTGCGGACGATTATCATGGATGATCCTTCGTGGCAGTCCAAATCGGTAGATGACGTGATGCTTGAGGAAGCTGATCACATTTGAAGTCTTGACTTCTGCCAGCGGGATAGCCTCCGCCTATTTGGAGAAGTAATCTGTGATTGCGAGTATGAAGCGATGTCCTCGAGACGAAGACGGAGTTATCGGACCGATAATGTCCAGTCCCTACGCTTCGAAGGGCCAGGATGCCACCGTCGGATATAGAAACTCAGATGATTGGTGGATGAAATCTTGGTGGACTTGACAGGATTTACATTTTCGTGCATAGTCTATTGCGTCTGCAACCATTATGGGCCAGTAGTAACCCATTTGACGAAGGCAATCTTGTAGTTTCGGGCCAGGCTGATAGGCCCCACAGATGCCATCATGAGCTTCACGCATGGCTTATTTGGCTTCTGTATTTGACAGGCATCGAAGTAGTAATCCATCGTATGATTGCTGATATAGCATTTTTGTCTCTGTATCATAGAAGAATCTGAGGGAACGTCTTCTAATAGAAGTGGCTTCCTTCTGATCCTGCGGCAGGATGTCATAGACTACGAAGTCGATGAATGGTTGTCTCCAGTCTGGTTTTCATCGACTGTCAGGGCGGAGTAGCTCTCGGCATACTGAACATTATTCTTGGGACAGACCAACTCACGGCCTATGATGTCAACCAGATGATGAGCATGATTCGAAATTGCTAAGAAAGCAGCAAGGCCTGCTAGGGCATCGACTTGGATGTTCTGGAGCCTGGGAACGTGTTCTATGAAGAACCCTTCCAAGGAACTGGATGATGTCCATTCCTATTTGGTGATAGGCGATCATGTCTTCATCATGCACTTCGTACTAGCCCCGAATTTGACTGACGATTAGCTACGAATCGCCATATGCTTCAAGTTGCTCTACCTCTAGCTCTTTTGCAAGTCGAAGGCCAATGACCAAAGCGTTGTACTCGGGCACGTTGTTTGAACAGGGCTCCGTAAGAGAATAAGCCCGATTAATCACCAATCCGGTGGAGGAAATCAGCACTATTCTGACTCCAGCGACGATATTGCCCTTGGGCCCGGTTCTAGAAGCGCCGTCGAAGAACATTCGCCATATGGTACCATGGAAGAACATATTTGAAGTGGCGACCTCATATGGAATCTTTTCGTTTATTCGGGTTGACTCCGAACCTGGATAAGCTGCTAAAAAGTCTGTCAGAGCTTGACCTTTAACAGCCTTTTGCAGAACGAAGATCATGTGGTAGAGGGACAATAATATCGCCTAGGTAGCGAAACGAGAGCTGAGTACGCCTGGTTTAGTCATGAGGACCCTGAGGGGGTTGACTCTTGATATGACCTGGATGGTTTGTCCCGTGATGTAGTATCGCGTCCTCTGAATGGCAAAAACCAGAGCTAGGCACGCTTTTTCTACGGCAGTGTATCGATGTTCCGGTCCCATCATCATTCGGCTGAGGTAATATATAGCTTGTTCATGGCCTACCTCATTATTTTGTGCTAGCAGAGAAGCGAGAGAATGTTCTATCGCTTGTACATAGAGCAAGAATGGTCTTCCTGCAATCGGGGCTACCAGAACTGGAGGGTTCGTCAGATATTCTTTGATGCTGTCGAAGGCACGTTGGCATTATTCATCCCATACGAATGAGACATCCTTCTTCATGAGGTGAGTGAATGGCTGACATCGTCCGGAGAGGTTGGAGATAAACCTCCTGATGTAGGCTAGTCTCCCTTGAAGGCCCCGGAGTTCACAGAGATTTCTCGGGGGACCCATCTCCATGATCGCCTTCATCTTCTCAGGGTCTACGTAGATACCCTGGAAGGTAATGATGAAACCTAAGAACTTCCCGCTGGATACGCCCAAGAAGGATTTTGTGGGATTCATTTTCAAATTGTGCGTTCGTATCAGGTCGAACACTATCCTTAGATCATGCAGATGATCGTCCTTAGAGCGACTTTTGACGGCGATGTCTTCAACGTAGCATTCTACTATTTTGCATAAGTGGTCTCTAAGGATGATGCTCATAGCTCTTTGATATGTGGCACCAACATTCTTTAGACCGAAAGGCATGACTGTATAGCAGAATGTGCCAATTGGTGTTCAGAATAATGTGTACTTCTCGTCATCGGGAGACATCTTGATTTGGTTGTATCCCGAGAAACCATCCATGAATGACATGCACTCGAAGCCGCAGGTGTTGTCAAGCATAATGTCCGTGATAGGGAGAGGGAACTCATCCTTAGGACAAGCCTCATTCAGATTACGAAAGTCGATGCAGATTCGAATCTTTCCACTCTTCCTGAGGACTGGAACTATGTTGGTGACCCAGTCAGGATGCTGCTCCTCATGGAGGAAGCCGCTGGCTATCAGTTTATTTACCTCAGCTTCAATAGCATTCACAACGTCAGGACGGAACCGACGTTGCTGTTGCTTGACTGGTTTCGCGTCTGGACGGATATTGAGTTTATGAAGTACAATCTTAGGGTTTAGTCCCGATATATCTTCATAGCTCCAGACGAACACGTCGATATATTCTCTGACGAGTTATAGTAGTGATTCTCGCTCTTCGTCGGTCATATTCTTACAGACAAAGATGGGCTTTGGAGAGGATTCATCACCTAGATTGACTTGTACAACCTCATCCTCGGTAGGAGGCTCTTTTTGTTCAAATCGCTTCTCCTACTGCGTATCTAGTTGTTGTGCCAATGGCTCTAGCTCAAGAAGTTTAGGAATGTCTTCATCTTCTTTGTAGGCATTGGCAAGTACCATATTGATGGACAAGACTCGCCTGAACATATCCCCGATGCTGATATCTAAATCGGAAGTAGGTGATCCAGTTGAGTGTGAGTGCCAGTCGCATTCTTCGTCTGAGCTCTCAGGTGTCGTCGCGGGTGTGACATAAACTAGCCCACATCTGGTTTTATTGTAGTAGTCACGTGGTTTCCCAGCCGGGACCAGCGATTATAAGTATAATCGCCGTCCAATGCCGTAGTTCAAGCCTGGTGTAGTTTCCAGATTATACCCTTGTTTTTGCATAAGGTGCTTGGATTGGGGACTATACAGATAAAGGGACAATCTTCCGGTGTCGGGTTCGAGCTCAACTTCTTCTATCTTGAAGGGCTGTAGATTATTCTTTCGGCCGAAGATGATTGGGTGATCCCCTCCCTCGATTATGCGGTAAGTGTCTTCCACTAGAGTAAGTTGGTTTGTGCTGTAGACATTTGTCACTTGTGTGTGCAGGTGAGCACCTATACAGTGTTCCATTGCATACATATTGATGAAATAAGGTATCTTTTCCAGTGGGATTACATCGTCTGCGGATGGAACATCAGTGTAAGCAGCCACATACTTGGCCAGCTCTGACTCTTCTTCAGCCACCCCCTGTGTAAATGCAGACTGAGAGGATGACTTGGGCAACTTGATTATCAAGGGCTCCATGGGTGGAGCAGAAAGTAGAGTTGTTGGCATACTAGCTATCCCCAGTTTGGTGTTCGGTGCTGGACAGGGAGTTGTTGGCTGGCTAGCAGTCCCTGGCTTAGTGCTCGATTGTCGATTCATTCTGGGAAGACGAATTGTCATCGGTTTGACAGAGGGATTGAGCTCCTCTGCTTATGGCCGGCTAGCTTTAGATAGCCTGATTGTCAGTGGCTCTGTCGTAGGTTTTGGCACTTGGCCAGACTTTGGCAGTCAAGTTATTATCTGTTCCTCCTGTGCAGAGAGGCTAACTGCGTCCTTACGCAGAGTGGCTGTAGGGGGTGCAGTTATGCCAGGCTTGCAGGCTTGGAGGTGGATCGTCAGAGGTTCTTCTGATCCAGATGCTGCTTCAGTTTGAGCTTGAGTATCTCCTTCGACGAGATGCTTCTTCGACTTCTTATACAAGCACGAGTCTGAGTAGTAGGACTCGACCCCTTTGAAGCGATCGACGTCGGCAAATTCTGTTCTCATGAAGCCATACTTGTCGACGTATTTGAAGCACTGGTGCAGTGTGGAGGACACGATCATATAATCGTGTATCCAAGGACGCCCTAGGAGAATATTGTAGGAAGTGTCCGCATCTATGACATAACAGGTTACTTCTGACTGAAGGTCGCCGATTTGGCACTTTAGGCGAATTTTCCCGATCGGGTAGCTCCTGCCCGAATTAAAACCGCTGATGGCGGTGCTTGTCGGCGTCAGGCGATGCATCGGGATGCGCAGATGGTGTAATAGGCTCTTCGGGATGATGCTTACGGAGGACCCGAGGTCAATATGCATTCGATCGACCTTGATATTGTACTGTATCCAGTATAATACAGAGGGCGATCGTGCAGGTTAGTTTTGATAAGCATATCCTGCAGAGTGAAGAAAATGTTTGGCATTGACCCTGTGCGAGCGCTGTCCTGGAGGTCTGCCGGCGAGTCCTTCCCGGTGAGATTGGACTGAGCCAGGTATGCATCGGCATTCTGGAACGATTCGCTTAGTACGACACGGACATCCTTAGAGAGTCTTAGGAGCTCATATAGCGACAATTTGGCCGGTGCGTTGGCCAATTGTGCCAGGATGTCAAAGTTGTATGGCCTATCTAGCCCATGAGGCGTCTCTCTTCCGAGTGGTTTGTCGAAGCGAGTCTCCTTCGACCTAGGCTTGTCGGTCGTCGAAGGCTACGGAGGTCGTGGAGCATCAGCAGCTGTCGACTGCTGATCTTCAGTCGAGTTACTCGGTGGAGGTTGGGTTTGTACGCAGGAGCGGGTAACAACAGTAGCAGCTTCTTCGATCTCTGTCGAGATCGTACAGCATGATTTGACCTTCCCATTCTTCTTCTTGCTGGTGGAGGGAGATGCGTACTCAGTCACCTCAGGTACCAAGTCCGGATGGACCCACATGATCTTCCTTCGTGATGTGGTAAGGGGTACTAGACCAACAGTTTGGTCTCAGGGAGATGGAAGGTTACCGACCTCTATCCTTGCTTGGGGGACAGGTACTACTCTATCTTGAGTCCTTGTCGAAGGGAAGTTGTCAAATTGTACTGACACCATGTTGGCTGCTATGGTTACCTCATCGAAATCAATGGCCAGGGCCTTAGAATCGATGAGATGTTGGATGTATCGCTTTAGCTGATAGCAGTCTTATGTAGCATGGTAAACAAAGTGATGGTAATGGCAGTACTTGGGGCTCTCTATATCTGCAGGACGAGGCTCACACCTGGAAGGAGGGAGCTGAATTCGTTCTCCTTGGATGAGCATGTCTAAGATGGGTTTAACATGGCCATCCTCGAAGGAGTAGGTCATCTGAGGCCACTGCTTTTCCGCCAGCGTTGATTCGGGCTTTGGGGCTGTGTCGGTCACCATAGCCTGCCTGTCCTTGTTGTCTCGGTTGTTGGAGGAATTACAACCGTTGTTATTGTTGACGTTAGGGCGTTTGCCCCTGTGTTTTCCTTTCGTGATGTTCAATCCCAGTTGGCGAGCTTTTTTCACCTTGTCTTCTGCGCTAGTAGTACTGATGATGAACATCTTTCAATCCTTGAATTGACTTTTGCCCATCCAGAGGGTGATTATGGGAAGCAGTCTCTTTTGGCAAATTTTAATCAAGGAGGAATCAGGGTTGCCAGAGGGCAGCTTCATCGCAGTTTGGCAAAACCGCTCGATATAATTTCTTGTTAGCTCATTTTCTCCCTGAACAACGTCCATGAGAGTGGACATTGTCACATCTTGTCCTACTTCATAGAACCTCTCTAGGAACATGTGTTTGAAGCCGGTGAAAGAGTGGATACAATTGTCCGATAAGTTGCTGTACTAGTCGAAGGCGACCCCTTCCAAGGCTCTGATGAACAACTACGTAAGAATGGCGTCGTCATGAGGCAGATGGTCGGTTGTGACTTCAAAGTAAGTGATGTACCTGCTTGAAGATGTCTTGCCATCATATGGATTGATGTGGAACGGTTTACATTTTGGTGGAAAGGGAACATCTCTCCACGCAGCAGGATACGGTTGTCGTATCCTGAGGTCTTGGCAGTTTTCTCGGGCATGGAACATGGCCCAGAGCTCCTGGACCTCTCTTCTTGCCTTCCTGGCCTCGTTTGCAGCGGTAGGAGCCGATATTTTAGGAGGACTATCGTCCGGGTTTGGTGCAGCTGAGTTCGAGTCCACATTGACCGTGGCCACAGACTTGACCAAAGCATGTAGTATGGCCTCCAACGTGTCGATTCGTTGGCGATCACTGGAACCTTCTTGGTTGCTGTCTGTCATGAACACCGGCCTCACATGAGGAAAGATGGAAGGAACGGTAGAGGACGTGCCCTCTGAGTCATACACTTGTACAGAGAAGTCGTGTGGGTATGTGGAAATGCCCTCCTCTGGTTCTGACTCAGAAAGAGTGGTACCCCCAGCTTCAGAGCTTGCCTCGTCTTAGGAATTATGGACGTCCTCGGGGACGTCGAGATCTGCTGCATCTGTTGGGTGAACCATTCTCCCCGGACTATCTTCTTGGAACACCGGGTTATTGTAGATATTTGGAGGAATACTACCCCCGGCTCCAGTTTTTCCCAGAGATGTGGATGAATCTCCCAGTATAGCAGATTTTGTTTTTGAGCGGGTAACTTAGTAAACTCCTCCTACAACGGCGGTAGACAGCCGTTTAGAAGAAATTTTTTTGGTTATGTTGGTTGAAATTTTTGGGCTGGAGACATTAGTTTTCTTTTCTCTTTTGCTGCCAGGAATCTTCAGAGCAGAATTACAAGAGGCGATGAGAAGCGCCTCGTCTTCTGAGTTTGGGTGTTGCAGCCTTTGGAAGACGGACCCCCGGTCTTTTTGTGCTGCTGCCTTGCTGCACCAACAGTTGACTATGAATTGGGTGCATTGATGTCTTTGACATGACTCATTACAAGTCAAATCTTCGTCTCTTTTCTTGCACTTGTGAAGAATCACGTTGCACGTGTCACCTGCTTTATGGGCTGATGAACGCGTTGGCCTCCTGCATGCTCCTTGATGTGGGGGTAGCATGAGTACTCGCCCCTGATCCTTGTTAGGAGATTCTTGATAACTATCTCGTTCGTTGGCCGTCCGGGGGCTAGACACTGGTAGTTTTGTACAACTTTCCATCAGGGGCCCGAGTAATAATCATCGGGACGCCTTGGTAGTCAGAAGTCGGGGCAGCCAACTGAGCTCGTCGAGCCCGCGCTGCCCGAGACTTCTTCCTCCTAGCACCTAAGAGTGCGTAGTAGGAAGAGTCCAAGCTGGTCACAACAAAGTCTGGCATATGCTCCAGAGAGCCTTCATGGTCAGGACCGTTTGAGAGACGGTCAAAGACTGACCGCGAGCAGCATGGAGTAGATGGTATGCGGCTAGGATCGGTGGCCGTGCAGGCTGTCTGCATGCGGCTGGTATGTGTGGCCGTATAACTTTTCTGTATGCGGCTATGAATCGTGGCCGTATAGGCTGTCGGCATGCGGCTAGGTGTCATGGCCGTGCAGGCTGTCTGCATGCAGCTGGAAATTCTGTCCACATGAGTTTTCTGCATACGGCTGACTTGTGTGGCCGCATGAGTTCTCTCCATGCGGTTGACAGTTGCGGCCGCACGAGCTTTTCCCATACGGTTGGCGTCCTTATGCGGCTTGGATTGCACAGAATTCCTCTTTGCCCCTGCAAGTCCAGCATCATAGTATTTTCTTCTGTCGGACTTGGGGACAGCAGAGTCCTCTGTGGTCTGGAGTAGGGCCGCAAGTGAGACTTCTCCGTTGTCTCGGGCAACAGAGAGTACTTCTTCTTTGTGCGGGCTCGCCGCTGGACCGGGCCAGCGCTCTCGTCGGAGAGCATTTCTTCAAATGCCTGTTGGTCGAATCGGGCAACCAGCATTTATAGAGTGGAGCCAAGTTTGGCTGCGTCTGATTGCGTCACCAACTCCTCAGCTGTGGAGAAGTTAGTCCCCAGCAGAGTCGTCATCGTGTTTGCCATTGATTGTAAAAGTACAGAACAATTATATAGGAGGACTGGACTTAGACTGATAATACAAACTCGCTCGTACAAAGAAAGCCTAGGGACGAAAACCTAGTTACAGCAGTCTAAGTACGATTGTTTATTTTTTATTCTGGGGGGTGACGGTAGAGGCTCGGGAAAGCGACGGCTGCTCTGCCTTACTCCTTGGACGATCAGACGTAGCCTTAGCTCCGGTGAAGAACTGCACTAAAGATGGAAAGACTCTTCTGTGCGCGCCTTTGTCTCTCTATGTGTGTCCAGCCGGATGGAGAGGATCTCTCTTCCTTTTTTCTCCTGAATTCTCCAGTACTGTTTTTGCAAGGGAATGGCACCTTGCTATTTCTAGAAGTGGGGGTGTGATCATTAGGGTTTGCAATGATTCCCCCTTTAAAAAGTTGACAGCCAATCATCTGGACCATTAATCTTGATTGTATTACATCTGGGCAGTTAATTCTTGATTGTGCCAAATCCGTATGGAGAATTAATGTTAATTGTGTAAAATCCGTATGGGCAATCAATGTTGATCGTCATAAATCTTGGGAAGCTCGGATCTCCTGCCACGTGTTTAATCCATGTGATTGCCATAAATCTATTTTGATTTGGGTAATTATGATGATTGCACTAAATCAGGTTGTTGGGATTTGTTGATAACTCCTGATAGATTTAGTGCCACGTGGGAAACTGATCTTCTGCCACGTATCATAACCGCGAGCCACGGCTGCATGAGGGTATCTTCTTAGGTTTTGGACTGCATGAAGGTGGCAGACGCATAGGTGACTTCTCATAATTTGAGCCGCATGGGGGTGGTTTCCAATTGAGCCGCATAGGACTAGCCACGTGTTAAGGCTGCATGGGCGTGGCCTCTCAATATTTGAGCCGCATGGAGACGATCCCCATGATCTGAGTTGCATGAGAATAGTGGCCGTATAGGGTGATTGTTCATAATTTGAGCCGCATGACAAGGGTCTTCACGCTACGAGCTGCATGCGAGCATCAACCGCATGGGGTGGTGGCAGCCGCATAGGGGGCTTTGTAGTTGGTGGATCGTGCCAGCTGTAGAGGAGATTTTCTCCGTTTCCCGAGAAATATGCCGTCATATCGAAGTTCATCATTTTAGCTTTAGTGTCAGAGTTATTACTTTATGTCAGAGCATTTAATGGGAGCAGTCACTTTATGGCCAGCTGTAGAGATGAGCCGCATAAGGTCACGTGGCTTTTACCCGAGCCGCATAAGATTTCTGAGCCGCATAAGATTCCTGAGCCGCATGCGATTTCTGAACCGCTTGAAGCTTCTGCATCGCCTGAAGCTTCTGGGCTGCATGAAGTTTCTGGGCCGCCTGACGTTTCTGTGCCGCATGAAGATTCTCAACCGCATGAAGCTTCCTGGGTTTTGTGAGCCGTATGAAGATTCCTGGGTTTTTAGCCGCATGAAGCTTCATGTTGATTTTTGGGTCGTATGGAGAATCCCCTGCTTTCCTTGCGCTTGTGAAGGATCACAACTCGCAAGTCAAGGACATCTCGGTCAACCTTTGTATTTGTTTTATGGGCCCGGGTATCCTGAGCACACGAGTGTGTTGGCACCATGTTTGCTTCCTGATGTGGGGCTAGCAAAATACTGCTCTGGATCGTTGGAGGGAGACTTTTGATAACCACCCTGTCCTTTTTCTGCCGAGGGCTGGACACGGGCGGTTCTGTACAATTTTTCATCAGAGGCCCACATGACAGTTAGCGGGACTCTATGATGGTTAGTAGTTTGGGCAGTTGACTGGGCTTGTTGAGCCCGCACTGCCCTAGACTTCTTCGACTTAGCACCCGAAGGTGCATAGTAGAAAGAGTCCAAGTTGGAAGGAGGGAAGAGAGTTGGTGCCCTTTTCAAAGTAGGCAAGGGGGCTCTATTTATAGAATGGAGTTAGCCCTTTCTTTTTCTCCTTTCCGATGTGGGACTAAAAGCAATATTTTCCATGCTTCTATAGTTGCATAGTAGACGAAATTAACTTTTACAAAGAAGGTTCCGAAGACTTATAAGTTGTTTATAAGCTTATTCAAGTAGTTTTCCTAATCGATCACTAGTTTGACGAAAGTTTCTCTTCCAAGTAAGCGTTTGGGACTATCTACTGTGTTCTTTTTTTCTTTTCTTTTTTACAGAAAAACAAGATTCTCGAAAACTTTGACCATATTTATCTACTTATTAAATATATTGAGAATCAAACTAGTTGACAGAAGTTGAAGATGTATAGGTTGTGATCATAATGAATGAATTAGTTTGGAAAATGATCGCGAGAGTGGGAAGAAAACAGACGTGGAAGTTAGAGAAAAAATTGTTTTGCTGGTACGCTGCTGTTGCAGCGACCACGCTGTCGTCCTGTGCGGCAAATCCGGCGGTCGGCCGAAGGCTCGTGGGGCGCACAGAGGCTTCGTCCAGGGCTTGGGGTCGTCGTAGGATATCCTGGTCACGTAGATGAGGGCTTTTCGATGATCAATATCCTGGAATACGAAGTACTCGAGCCTATAGTATATGGCCAATATGATATCTTTTGTTTGCAATCTGTGGTTCAATTCAAACTTGGATTTGCTTAATCTAGAGGAGATCTGGATAGAGATCAAATCCCCAAAGTATTTGATCAAGATTCGAATATGTTGACCCATTGTTCGTTTTCCTTTCCACGCTCGAAAATGTTATCGGGTGTATGGGTGAGTTTACTGCTCACAAGATTTATCATGATAAATCTCGTGAGTAATTGATTCATTTGTTTTTTTTCTTTTTCTTTTTCCTATATTCTAATAAATAGTATACCTAGTAAACATAAATGTTTTCTAATAAAAATTCTAATATGTATTCGAAGTTTGTAATAAATGTGTAAAATATGAACTTGTATTTAAAATAAATTAAATTAAAATAAAGTAAAGTATATGTATATTCATATGCAAGTTTATATTCTAAATGAAATAGAAGTAAATACAAAAAAATTTGAAAAATATTATATAGAATTTAGGGGGAGTTTACACCAAGTTTCTAATAAATTTTGTTTATATTATTATTCTCATAAAATTCTAATATGTAAGCAATACAAACTATTCCATTGTATATTTGCACTTGGCATATATACTTATATAGTATTATTAAAAATATATTAAGCATACACACAAATACCTGTTTTTGTGAACCTACATACTTAAGTATATAGGTAGCTCATACAAAATATTTACACAATAAAAAAAATCCTCCAAAATTTTGGAGGATTACACAACGGCAAATTTTTAAAGAAATATTACGTGTGAAGGTAGAACCAGCATAGGCGCCCACATCCCCTGATAAGGGTGCCTATGAGTTTTGGTAAGGGGATCTCCCCCTCTCTTCTATATATTCTCTCAAGTAGAAGAAGCACTTCACGTCCACATTACCTCTGGATTGCTTCTCTACACCTGGAAGATGCGGCTACCATGTTCATATTACCTCCGAGAGTCGTTTTTCTCGCATCAGTTCTATGGTTATTCCGACGGTCTAGAAAACAGTTCACGTCCAAATTACCTCTGGATTGTTGTTCTATATCCCGACAAAGATTATGTCATGACCCGCACCCAATGTAGGGGCACGAGAAGTGGGTACGTCTAGCCTATGCTGCAGTGTCGGCGGTAGAACGCTGTTCTATGTCACTATCTAAACAACAACTCACGCAATTATATAATGTACTTGTCAAAATCTCAACTCCGAACGGAGGACAAGTATAGATATAATAAAATCTCAATCACAGTCTAAGCACGATATGATAACACAGAAGTTTATAACTAAAACTAAATAACAACAACAAAACTAACTACTAAATAATAATAATCTCAAACAATCTCAAAACAAAACAATATCACATCTTATTACAATTCAGGTTCTAAAACATGAAAACTAAACCAAGTCTATTAGCTAGTCATCCGATCACTCCTGAGTGTCGGGGCCAAAGGTAGCTAAGCCATCTCCAGTTCCAAGGCAAGTAGGGCAAATGTCCTCAAGGCAATCATCTGTAATATTTTTAACAGGTGCAGTCAGGACAGGAACGAGTACAACTCATCTAGAAAACCTAAGTAAATGACAGAGAACTATAAAGCACTTATAGACAGTTTTATTGATGAACATGGTAGTTTATATTCAGGTGATGGTATAGAGAAACAGTTAAGATACAAGAAAAGTAAGGTAACTAAAATAAGAGAAGAATCAAGACAATGAAGACTGTAAAATAAGATTCTAACTGAACTAGAGTAACATGATAAGTCCAGACAGTAAATGTACGACAAGTGTAAATCCTATGCAAATCCAGTACGAGACGAATCTAATACAAGATGAACCCAGTACAAGATAATTCTATTCAGTGGTCAAGAATCCAGGTGAGACCAGTTATATTCTAACAGTGTATTTTAAAATACCGAGATCGATATGTAAATGGCTGTAGGTATCAGGCACATCACTCACTGATTAGGCGAGGGATGGTTATGCTTCCAGTAGATTTTAGTTGGGAGATTCCAGATTTGGGATATGTCTACATGTCTTACTCAATATTTTCCCTCCACGTAATACAAGTGAATCCAGAATTCGATACAAGAATCGAGATGAGTCCAGCTAAACATGATGATACCAGCAATGATTCCATAATGATTCCAGTAATAGAGGCCAGACAAGATGGTATGTGTGTCGCATACATGAATCCAGAAATATCCATACGTGTTGTAACAGAGAATCACATAAAACTAACTAGAACTGAAGTACAGTAATTGGCAAATAAATAAGAGAACTATCAGAGAATGTACTCGCCTGATACACTCTAAAAAGAGTAGTGTAATGTTAGATGTCTGCACCAGAGTCACAATGTCCTAAATAGAGCAATATGGGTTAAGATGTACGTAATATATGGTAAATAAAGTTTACGATGCAACCTACATGATTTCTAGGCCAATATAGGTCAAAGTCAACTCTGGTCAACCTTTAGTCAAACTAGTTCAACATTTAAGGCTAACTTGGTCAACTGCCTAGGGTTAACTATAGCTATTGGATCCATAAGGTCTCTCTAGTCTAGCCGAACTCTACATCAAAGCTAATCTCATCAATCAACCATGTACCATATTTCATATTAATACTCTAACCATTTACTACACCCCACTTTATACAATATACATATATGTATATAACACATACACACAATCAAATACTAACACATAAATATGAATTATCAAACTGCTATAAGGAATTATCCCAAGGACTGAACATCATGATATAGACAAAAGGAAAAACTGGGATATGATGCAGATATGGTCTGAACTCAAGGCTTAACCTGAATATGATGGCTGAACATAATGGAGTAGGACATCAATTACCAATATGGGCAGGGACTGTCCATACAAATATGGGCTGAACACAAAGGAAATGGTCAGCTATTGCTCTGCCCTTCCTTCCTTCCATCTATTGATTGTTGAAACTAATTATAGATAAGGACTACGACTTAATGCACAGAACAGAGGTATCAATATAGCTGTACAGTAATGATTTGGGACAGATAGTAAAACATCCAACCTGAAACCCTTAACAACTGATACTATAAATGACTAAAATCATGAAGAGGTTAAGCAATTGTGAGTAAAGGGGCTGAGCTAAAAATAGGGTGGACTGAATATGAAGTTAAACACTGAACAGGAAGTTCAAGGGTGATTGATACCTAGTAAAGCTTGGGACTGATACTCAAAATAATGGTAAAATAAAGTGTAGTAAAATGGACAAGTGCTCGTGTGCGTTTGTGTATGGTGTGGGTTAACAGGAATGAGGGTGAGGGGTTAACAGTCACTGTGTGTGTGTGAATATCTTGTTTCAGTTGAAACAGTTATAGGGGTTTCATTTCAGTTTAACGAGAAAAAAGAAAGGGAGGGTACACATGTGTGTGTATATGATGAGAGTGTGTGTGTGTGCTGCTAGGTGGGGGTGGCATGGAATGTTCTCAGGTTAATATATTTTTGAACTCAGATATTACCAACTCAAAATTAGTTGATGACAACTCGAGATAACAATAATTCAAAATATGACAAAAAATAGTTTATCAATTAGAGAAATTTTGAAACCCAACCCATTAATTCAAATCTATTTATAACATCAAATTATTATTTGAATCTCATAAACAAATCAAATTCCAAATTCAAATTCAATTAGAAAAAACCTAAAACCTGGAAATGAATGTTTACATTTAACGTATCAAGGCAAAAAACCAAATTAGTAATGCAAAGGCAACTAAAATAGGAGAACTAAGTGTACAGAGGTATGGGCATACCCCACGTGTCCAATGGGACACCAACGAGTCCAAGAATCAGGACACGAGGTGTCCAAACCCAAAATCAAAATAGTTCAGGAAATAGTAGTAATCCCTAGTCCTCGTGCATGCATGTCGAGTCATCGTGGACTCGACACAGAGCTCGAAGTGTGTCGAGCTCGTGCACACGTGTAGAGGGGATATAGGTCTAGGTTCGTGTGCACAGTGAGCATGGGTCAATGTAAATTCAATGCGGGGCCGATTTCTTACAATCCGCTTGATAAAATCTTCCTAAATTTTGCGTGATTGCTGTCAGTGTATGCCCCCTCGTGTCTACCAAAAATTGTGTCATATGAAGCCGTGTCGTGTCTTGTGTCGACCCCGAGCAGCAGGAGAGCCGTATGAGCCCCGTGCAGTGTCCAAGCAGTGGGTTCGTATCCGATTTGGACACAAACAGCACACAAAAACCAACCCAATCAATTACAAATACAAGCCCTACATATATAGCTATAAATCTGTTTTAAAACATTGAAAATAACAAATTAGAACTCACATTGACATTTTAACAAACACATGCACACACACATTGACACGTGTCTGATACGGACAACAAATGGACACAATTTCCTACCATCCTAGAGGGATAGCTAGGGGGCCCCTAGATCTTGACACCTATGCAAAGAAATTGGGAATTTGAAAGAGTTTGATAGGTTTTACCTATTGAAGTTGAAGTCTCAATAAAAAGCCCCAAAATAGAGAAGCCTCTTCCTCAAATGATATCTAAATGAGCTCCACTCCTTGCAATCAAGCCTCCTTCAACCTCTACTCCAGATTTAGATCCAAATGCAAGAGATTGGGATCAATTTGGTGGAGGAATGGTGAAGTTTGACAATTTGGGGAAGAAATTAGGGTTTCCTACAAGGGGTTGTTCTAAAAGAGACAAGGGGTCCTGTAGAGATACTTTATAGGCTGAAATTAGGTCTCTCTTGGCTCAATATAGCTGCCCAAATGAAGAGCTAGGGTTAGGGTTTCTCATATTGGGCTTTGGACCAAGATTGCTAGCCCATTAGCTCAACTACTTAGCCCTTAGTCCAAATGCAAAACTCTCCTAATCTCTCTATGGAACTTAGCCATCCTCAAGTCAATTAAGACCAACTTAAGTTAGATTAGGGTCCCACACCATGTTATCTAGGTCACCAAGGTCAAAGTCAATTTTAGGTTAGTCTATTAAGTCAAAACTAGTAAAAGTCAAAGTTAACAACCATCAATCCAATAATTAATCAAATAATTCTGATAAGTCAAAATGACCAAAATAACCCTAGGCTAAAAATGATAAATAAATATCCCAATCACATGGTTAGGCTCTAGGTCAGATAGTCTCTAGTGTTTCACTAGTAGCACATCAAAATCACAAGTCATAGTTTTTAAATAGTTTTAAAAATGACTAAAAATTATCAAAAATCATATCACGATCTAAATATCATAAATAAATCACAAATTTTTAAAATTACTCGTATTTGTAAAATTGGGTGTTACTAGTCTACCCCCCTTAGAAGAATTTCGTCCTCGAAATTATGATGATCGTACCCCTACTAGGTCGAACCCCCATTCAAATCAAGGTCGATAGATAACATGCAACACAATCCTACTGGTCGTGATTCCACAGTCTCGATCAGGGTAATTACGCTATCTAACATATCACAAGCATACCCTGGCAGGTACTAATGGAATCACACATAAAAGTGGAGAGGAAGAACAAGAAGGACAAACCTTCTAACCCATCACCTGCAGCGTCGGTCTCCTCGACCGCCATCGCAAAAGCTCCACCCCTTTGGTGCTGAGATACAGGTGGCCTAGCTCCCTCAAAAGAAGGTGCAACGGGACAATCTATCTTCTGGTGGGCTTCAGACCCACATGAATAGCAAACCTTCAGCCTCTTCCTACACTGCTCCTTGGTGTGTCCCAACTTCCTATAGTAGGAACAACTGATCATCTTTGGGTCCTGACCCCGATACTGATGCTGTACCTTCTGAACCATCATTGGTGCATGTGTCTGCTGAATCTGTATGTGAGGCCTTTTGGCCTGGCCTCTACTGCTGCTGGAACCATGAGCGTCTCGCCCCCTCTTGAGCCTCAGCTCAAGGTCATCCTCCGCTGCTAGGGCTCCTACCAAGATCTTCTCAAAAGTGGCACTGCGGGCACTCTTGGTGTAGGACTTTACCTCCTTGACTAGCCCCTACCTGAACCTCCGGGCCTTTGTCGCCTCAGATAACCCCATAACAAATCTGCCCAGACGGCAGAACTCCCCGACGTACTCCTCGATAGTCTGACTGCCCTGCACCAAAGCCTCGAACTACGTCTCGAGGGCACCAAGCGCTGCATCAGGGAAAAACTTCTCCTTGAACAGCTTCTTAAAAGCTGCCCAAGTCTGTCCAATTGTACCAATCCTCTGGTCTGTCTACTACCACGTGCGAGCCAAGTCATGCATCATACTAGCCGTCGCCTCAATCTACAGTCTCGCTGGAATCTCTGCTAGCCTAAAGATCTCCTCCATGTGCTCGATCCACTCATTTGTATACAGGATGCCCTCTGTACCCCTGAAGTCTTACGGGTGCATCTTTTGGAAATCTTGTATGCCCTTCTCCTTCGGTTGATGTTGCTGTCGACCTGTCGAATGCTGAGCTATAACTCTCTCCACTGTCGTCAGGGCCAGATCTATGCCCCTGCTGAACTCTGCCGTCTGACGCTGCTGCTGAGCCTTCTGAGCCTCCATAAACTGCTAAAAGAAGGCAAACAGTTGTACTGCGTCGAAGGATCCTGAAGGCGGCTGCTGCTGCTGAAGCATCTCTGGGATAACTTGGATCTGCCTGTGCACTGGTGGACAGGCTCCTCCGAAGGTAGCTGAAGCACCAAACCCTGCTGGCATAATTGGTACTACGGTACTGGAGGTTGGCTACAAAAGACGAGAGGTGGCAGACCTCTCAGTAGTGTCCCCAGTCCTGGATGATGATATCTAGTCTCAACCATCTTGGAGACAGATAAAACAAGAAATCAATACAGAGATAGAAGCGATAAATCAAGGGAGGACAGTTAATTTCAAGAAAGACAAATCAGCAAGATGTATAGATGGCACGAATTGAAGCAAAAATTTTCCTAACTGTGATTGAGTACCTCTCCGATGAAGCCTATCGCTCAATCCTGTCACAAGCTCGCAGCAGTAAAACTAAGTCGTTGTACTACCACGATATCACACTAATACGACTTTCGACCTGCATGGGCCACCACTAAAAATGTGTCACGACTCGCACCCAGTGTAGGGGCACGAGAAGTGGGTACGTCCAGCCTACACCGTAGTGTCGGCGGTAGAACGCTGTTCTAGGTCACTATCTAAACAACAAGTCACGCAATTATATAATATACTTGTCAAAATCTCAACTCCGAACGGAGGACAAGTATAGATATAATAAAATCTCAATCACAGTCTAAGCACGATATGATAACACAGAAGTTTATAACTAAAACTAAATAACAACAACAAAACCAACTAGTAAATAATAATAATCTCAAACAATCTCAAAACAAAATAATATCTCAACTTATTACAATTCAAGTTCTAAAACATGAAAACTAAACCAAGTCTATTATCTAGTCTTTCGATCACTCCTGAGTGTCGGGGCCAAAGGTTGCTAAGCCATCTCCTGCTCCAAGGCAAGTAGGGCAAATGTCCTCAGGGAAATTATCTGTGTTATTTTCAACAGGTCTAGTCAGGATAGGAACGAGTACAACTCATCTAGAAAACCTAAGTAAATGACAGAGAACTATAAAGCAGTTCTAGACAGTTTTATTGATGAACATGGTAGTTTATATTCAAGTGATGGTATAAAGAAACAGTTAAGATACAAGGAAAGTAAGGTAACTAAAACAAAAGAAGAATCATGGCAATAAAGACTATAAAATAAGATTCTAACTGAACTAGAGTAATATGATAAGTCCAGACAGTAAATATAAGACAAGTATAAATCCTATGTAAATCCAGTACGAGACGAATCTAATACAAGATGAATCTAGTACAAGATGATTCTAGTCATTGATCAAGAATCCAGGTGAGACCAGCTATATTCTAACAATGTGTTTTAAAATACCGAGACCGACATATAAACGACTGTAGGTATCAGGCACATCACTCACTGATCAGGCAAGGGATGGCTATGTTTCCAGTATTAATGTAAACTCAAAATCAGTTGATGACAACTCGAGATACCAACAATTCAACATGTGAAAAAAATAGTTTATCAATTTGAGAAATTTCAAAACCCAACCCATTAATTCAAATCTATTTACAACATCAAATCAATATTTGAATCTTCAAAATAAATCAAATTCCAAATGCAAATTCAATTAGATAAAAACCCAAAACCTGGAAATGAATGTTTATATTTAACGTATCAATGTAAAAAACCAAATTAGTAATGCAAAGGCAACTAAAATAGGCGAACTAAGTGTACAGAGGTATAGGCATACCCCACGTATCCAATGGGACACCAATGAGTCCAAGAATCAGGACACGAGGTGTTCAAACCTAAAATCAAAATAGTTCAGGAAATAGCAATACCCAGTCCTCGTGCACGCATGTCGAGTCATCGTGGACTCGACACAGGGCTCAAAGTATGTCGAGCTCGTACACACATGTAGAGGGGATATAGGGCTAGGTTCGTGTCACCCTACACAATGTCAAGGTTGTGTCGTGTCCTTGTTTGAGTCGCTTGTCAGTGTCGAGTATTGTGCACGTGCACAGTAAGCACGGGTCAGTATAAATTCAATACGGGGTCGATATCTCCCAATCCGCTCGATAAAATCTTACCAAATTTTGTGTGCGTGCTGTCAGTGTATGCCCCCTCGTGTCCACCAAAAATCGTGTCATATGAAGCTGTGTCGTATCCTGTGTCGACCCCGAGTAGCAGGGTGCCACCCCCAATTTTTATAAACAGGGGTATTTTAGTCATTTTTCCACTTTAGAATTATTTTAGAATTATTTATTTATTTATGATATTATTTTGGGGTTATTTAAGTCGGGTTCGAATTTCAACTCAATCCGACTTGTATCGGGGACCCGGGGTAGTGTTGACTCTAGTGGGACCCCCACACTAGTTAGCCATGGCCCACATGATATTAATTTTAGTTAGTGGTTAGACTAATTAGTTATGGATAGGGTTTGGTTAGATTAGAGATTAAGAATGACTAACTTAGCCTCAACCATTTACCCTTCCTAATATTAATTACATATATTAGTGGGAGGGGGCTTTTAGTCATTTAATAAAGGGGACACCTAGCTCTAGATGGCCGGCTACCTTTGGATAGGAATAGACTTGCCTCTTTTATATTTATCCATCCACTTTCTCTCTCTTGTTCTTCCCCAAATTTTAGAGAAGGGTTTTTATAGATTTCTCTACCAAATCAATTGATTCCTCCACCCAACCTTCTTCTTTTCTTCTCTACTCAAGCTAAGGAAGGAGCTAGCCAAGTTTGGAAGGATTTGTAGCTCGTTCGTGTCCATTTGGGATTCCTATGTGTCGGTTGAAGAACAGTTTGGCAACTCTAGAGGGGGGTGAATAGAGTATATATAGAAAAATGACCAATTAAAATAACTCTTTCACCAATAATAAATAATCAGAGTAAAGTGCGGAAAATAAAAGGAGATCAAAAGAGCATACGCAAACACAGCGATTTTAACCTGGTTTTCCTCGTGGAGGACTAGTCCAGGCCTGAGAACTCTAGCTCAGGATTCAAATCCACTATTTGTGAAATAGTAGTTTACAACCATGCCTTTACTTCAGAAGAGCACGTCAACTTCTAACAGAGGATCGCAGTGGCGATTTGCTTGGAATTGTCCAAGCGACTTCTTCGACTCTTGCTCAAGAATCCTAACTGAGAGATGCTGAGCACTCGAGACTTAGGAGGCTTGTGGCTAGTAGATGGGAAGGGTACGGCTTATTTCAGCTACAAAAGAGAAGAGAAGAGAAGATTGGATGGATTGGAATGAGAGAATTCATGCCCTATTTATAGTATTTTTATAGGCAGAATTCGGCCAGAATTCGGGTAGGAAAATTCAAATATTTGGCCGTTGGACAACTAGCAACCAGCTAACCCTAAAATTAGGGTTCCTGATTTCTAGGGGACAGAGTTCGGCCCGAACTCTGTGTGGAGGCAGAGTTCGACCCGAACTCTGTCTCCAGAGCACAGAGTGGTTCAAAGGGGACCATTTGGGAATTTCTGATTTGGTGGAGCTTTGGGATTTTTGGGTAGGCTATAGTCTAAGTTTCAAGAGCTCAGCATGACTCAGATTACATTAGTCTAGACTCAAAGAAAGTGTAAAATACATACTCGAATCAACTGAGACACGGAAGCTGAGCTGTCTTCTGTCTTGAGCTTAATGCAGACGTCATGTGTCGTATTGAATTATTACAGATATTATTTAGTCAATATTGTCAATATTTGGTTGACTGTGACTTTGTGTCAACAATCTCCCCCATATTGATAATTGACAAAATAATATATATATATTCAACATTCATACCTGGACACAGTTGATCATAGCAACATAGCTCCCCCATAATCGATGCCGAGCTAGAAATAAGAGCTCCCCCGTGATAAGTGAACGGCGCTGAGCTAGAAGAGATAGCTCCCCCGTAAAGAATGCATTGAACCTGTATAATATCTCCAAAAAGCACAAACAAGCACAGATATACGAAAGCAAAAAATATGATACTAAATATATCTAGCCAGAATATACATAGTTCTCCCCTTTTGGCAGTTAGTAATATAGACTGCATATGAATGAAAGATCATATAAACTGCAGTGTAGACAATGAAGAGTGATGCAACCACACCAAGCAGAGAAGAAACAGTGTATGACTAAACAAAATGAGTCACTAGTATAAAGTAAAACTATGATAATGAGCATAAAATATCATCCACAAAACCAAGTGTCAAACACACAACCAGAGTTTGAGTACATAAAACCAAGGACATAAATCCATAATAAACTAAATAGCTGAAATCAAAAAGCATCAACTAAGATCATCATCAGTAGCAGCAGCAGATCGAGCCAATCTCCATCACGGAGCACGAGAAGGTCCTGGAGCATCTGAAGGACCGGGGAAGGAGCGACGGGGGTCCAGAAATGCAGCATCCGGATCCATGTAACGCATGACCCATGGATCATCAATGCGATGGCCCGCGCGCTCAGGATCCCGCTCCATGGGAATGTACAGATGATGAGATATGGAGTACCGTATATCATGCAGGGAGTTGCTGAGGGCACTCATCTGTAGAGTAGTATGATAATCCAGCTGGGTCCAGCGATCGTCCTCAAGAGTAAAACGATCCCGGAGCATAGTCTGGATAGACTCAAGAGTGGCAGGTGGAAGTGGTGCATCCTGACCGAGTGGAGGGGCGTCAGGCTCCTCATCATCAGAATGGTCAGAAGCCTCAGGAGAGGCGACGACTGCCTGAGTACGTCGTGCCTTGGACAGGAAAGCAGAAGCAGGCAAGAACTGACAGTCATGAATAGGAATAATGAACACACGAAAAACCATAGGAAGATATAAAGGATAAACCAATGCTCTTGGTTTCTTCCTATAATTTATCATCCAGTCCATCATTGTCCTAGAAAGATTGAAGGGGATACGATAATGAAGGTGATACAAAGCAGATATCTCAAAGTAGGTAACTTCATCAGTGGAGCCAGCTTTTGGCAAGATAGTGTTAAAAATGATTCGATGAAGTTCATAGAAATATGGGTTAAGGTGCTTGGCCATAAGTTTGCGAGGACTTATGTTAGGAGCACATAATTCCTCCTTGAAACCTTCAAGAGAAGTATCGCCAATAAATTGAAATTGACGAGCTCCCACAAGTTTATCCCAAGCATCGAGATTAAAAAGATCAAGAAAATCCTCCAACTCAGAATCATTAAAAGCAATGTCAATACCGGCAACCCGGAAAAAGATGTGGGTTGCATCGAAAGTTAAATTGCAATAAAACATTTGGATAGCGCTACGGTAAATGACAAAGTTTGAGGCAACTAACGCATCCAAACATAGATCACGAAACAATGATTCATATTGAGAAAAGATTGTAAAATTTATCGGATGTCCCCCGAACACCGGACGAGTCCGAAAGTCGCTAAACCATGCATTAGACGCGTCTAGCGACACAAATAATCACTCGTCATATGTATTCGGATCATGGGGACAAGGCGGGTTGAACAACGGATGAATGGGTTGTTGTTCAACTACTTGCTCAATTGGAGGAGAAGGATTCGAAGAGGAAGCTCCCTCAGTTCGAGTCCTTTTCCCACGATTAGGCAAGCGAGGAGCCATTTTCAAGAAAATAGAGAACTTGAAATGGAGAGAAAGAAGGGGATATACCTGAAATCAACAACAAACAGTGGAAGAGAATGATGATAAACCCCTTTTCCTTGATTTTGAGGAGAAAATAGAGCCTTCTAGATCAAAAACTAGGGTTAGGGTTTGAAGGAAAGAGTTTGGAGAGGTGAGGAAGGAGGTAATAGTGAAGAAGAGAGATGAAAACCTGAAATATAAGAGAGGGTTTTCGTTGGTCGGAAGAAATTCTGACTGTATGATCTAAACTGATCCAACGGCAGAGGCTGATCCCGACGCTGGACCAATAGGGACCGAACTCGGCCCGAACTCTGTTAGGGGCAGAGTTCGGCCCGAGATCTGGATTAGTGATCCAGAACTTAAAACAGGCTAAAGAGATGAAAAAATGGTTAAGTGTTGAAGAAAAAAGGTAGATAGGATGAAAGTATGATGAATGCATTGAAGTACATAGAGAGGTACACAAAAGTCAGAATGAACTTTAGAAAAATAAATTAGGCAATATTAAATCGAAACAAACCATATAACAAACAAGGAAATATATTGTAATTCAATATATCAAATTTGCCATGGGTTAGCTGCAGGGGCCGGATCCCAGCTAGCGGTAGTCCTGAGGACTAGTGCACCGTATCGCTTAGGCTTTTACGCCTTGTTGTCAGAAGGACCCTTTCGGCTTGTACCCATACCAAATTTGTCGTAAAAGAATCAAAATATACTCGATATTTACGCAGGTGAGTCTCAACTTATAACTGCTTCATCCAAAATTCCGAGTTCACGACAAAGGAAATTGAAGCGCTCTTCGGATAATGGCTTAGTAAAGAAATCTGCTAGCTGATGATCAGTGTCAATAAACTCTAAGTTAATCGTGCCATTTTGCTGATGATCACGCAAAAAGTGGTGTCTGATCTCAATATGTTTAGTACGTGAGTGACAAACAGGGTTCTTAGTCAAATTAATAGCACTAGTATTGTCACAGAATATAGGAATATGCATGAAAGATAACTTATAGTCTTCAAGGGTTTGCTTCATCCACAGAATTTGTGCACAACAACGCCCAGCTGCTATATATTCAGCTTCTGTTGTGGATAGTGCGACAGAGTTCTGCTTCTTGCTAAACCAGGAGACTAAAGCCTTTCCTAATAAATGAGACGTGCCGCTCGTACTTTTACGGTCGACCTTACATCCAGCGAAGTCAGCATCAGAGTAACCAATAAGGTCAAATGATGTGGACTTGGGATACCATAGGCCCACTGTAACCGTACCTTTAAGGTATCGAAAGATACGCTTAACCGCGGTCATGTGTGATTCCTTAGGATTAGCTTGATATCTAGCACATAGGCAAACACTAAACATGATATCGGGACGACTAGCAGTTAAATAAAGTAAGCTGCCTATCATACCTCGATACTTACATTGATCAACAGGTTTGCCGCTCTCATCTGGTTCGAGTTTGGTTGAAGTAGCCATTGGAGTGCTGATTGGTTTGACGTTGTCAAGATTGAACTTCTTCAGCATATCCTTGGTATACTTCGATTGACAGATGAAAGTTCTATTAGCCATTTGTTTCACTTACAGGCCAAGAAAGTAGTTGAGCTCTCCCATCATGCTCATCTCAAATTCCGTCTGCATACACTTGGCAAATTCTTGACAGAGGGTTTCATCAGTAGACCCAAAAATGATATCATCAACATAGATTTGAATCAACAGAATAGTGCCTTTAAAAGATTTTATAAACAGTGTAGTGTCAATTTTCCCTTTTGAAAAACCTTTCTCAAGTAAGAAGCTACTTAGCCTTTCATACCAAGCTCTGGGGGCTTGTTTGAGGCCATAAAGCGCTTTCTTTAGCTTGAACACGTGGTCGGGAAATTTGTGATTTTCAAAGCCAGGAGGTTGTTTCACATAAACTTCCTCCTTAATAAAACCATTCAAGAAAGCACTTTTCACATCCATTTGAAATAATTTAAAGTTTTGAAAATTAGCAAAAGCACAAAGCATCCGAATGGATTCTAGTCTAGCAACAGGAGCATACGTCTCATCGTAGTCGATACCTTCCTCTTCGTTGTATCCTTGAGCTACTAGACGAGCTTTGTTACGTGTGACTGAACCATCTTTATTTACTTTGTTTCTAAAAATCCATTTAGTACCAATTATCGAGTGATTAACCGGTTTAGGAACGAGTTCCCATACTTGGCTTCTCTCGAATTGGTTGAGTTCTTCTTGCATAGCAGAAATCCAAAATTCATCATTAAAGGCTTCAGAAATGTTTTTAGGCTCTACTTGTGAAATGAAGACAGTGCTAGCAACGGAGACTCTTAGTGATGATCTAGTAGTTACTCCACGTGAAACTTCTCCTATTACTAAATTTTCTGGATGAGAAGGTTTGAAAGAGAATTTCTTAGGCAAACCCTCCAGAGAATCAGTTTCGGTTGAAGTATTCATTGGAGTAGAAGTTGATGGCTCAACGTCATCATCAAGAGTACTTACTGCATTATTATCTTCATCAAAAGTCACATTTGTTGACTCTTCCACAATAAGTGAGCGTTTATTAAAAACTCTATATCCCTTACTCTTGGCGGCATAACCAAGAAAGATACCATCGTCAGCTTTGGCATCAAATTTGCCTAAGTTGTCTTTGGTGTTAAGGATAAAATATCTACAACTAAAAACTTTAAAATAAGAAACATTGGGGGTTCTCCCAAACCAAAGCTCATAGGGTGTTTTCTTCGTAATGGGACAAATCAGCACCCTATTCAAAATGTGGCATGCTGTACTGACAGCTTCTGCCCAAAAGTATTTCGGAAGTGAAAATTTATTCAACATGACTCTGGCCATATCGCCGAGAGTTCTATTCTTCCGCTCTACAACACCATTTTGTTGAGGAGTTCTAGGACAAGAAAATTCATGATCAAAACCATTTGCATTACAAAAATTTTTAAAATCATAATTTACGAATTTGCCTCCATGATCACTTCGGATTCGAGTAATCATGTAGCCTTTTTCGTTTTGAACTTTCTTTACAAAAACTTTGAAAACAGAAATAGCATCGCTCTTATTAGCGAGAAAGAAAACCCAAGTAAATCTCGAAAAATCATCAATAATAACAAATGCATAAAGTTTGCCACCAAGGCTAACTATTCTACTAGGACCAAATAAATCCATATGAAGTAGTTGCAAGGGTCTAGTAGTACTTACAGAGTTGATGGAGTGAAATAAGGATTTAGTTGCCTTGTTTAGTTCACATTCGGCACATACCGTGTCCTTTTTGAATGTGATGTCAGGCAATCCTCTCACTAGCTTCTTGGTAGACAGCCTGGATATAGCATCCATGTTGGCATGACCAAGACGCTGGTGCCAAAGTAGTCGTTCGTCTTTGTGGGCATATAGACATCTACCTGCATTGTTAGTATTTATAGAAAGATAGAAAATATATATATTGTCCTCTCTTTTTCCTTCAAAAGCAATGTCTCATGTTGACCTATCATAGATGTAGCAACTATTTGGTCCAAAGTTAATATCATATCCATGATCAGCAAGATGACTAATGCTGACCAGGTTATGCTTTAACTCGGTACTAGGCAGACATCCTTTATTACAGGAGAAGGAGGATGACCAATGATACCATTACCTATTATGTGCCCTTTGAGATTGTTACCGAAGGATACATATCCTTCTCTCTTTATCGATAGTGATACAAAAAGATTTGCGTCTCCCGTCATATGTCGCGAGCATCTACTATCAAGAATCCACTTACTTTCAGTTGAGGAGGGAAGGTCCACCTACATCAAGAGTAGATGTGACCTTTGGTACCCGAGTTCTTGAGGGTCCTGAAAAGTTAGTCTTTGGAAACCAAGCATATATCTTTTTATCTACCAGTCTTCTAACTCTGCACTGTGGTAAGATGTGTCCATGTGATCCACAGTAGGTACAGATAGCATTTTTATTTATACTAGGAGCTTGAGAGTAATATCTGTAAGCAGCAGGATGAGAATGAACATGATGTGAAGAGTTAGCATGCAGATGATGATTATGCATAGAATGAGTGACATGGTGATGGTGTATATGAGGCATATTATGATGGTATTGTCTATGATGTGTGACATGCTGATATTGTCTATATGGCATGGCATGATGATTTTGTCTATATGGCATATGATGATCTTGTCTATATGGTATTGCATGATGATCTTGTCTATATGGCATGACATGATGATTCCTATGTGTGGAGTGATGTTGATTGTGTCTTTGTGCGTGATGATTGTGTACTGAGTGAGAATTATTCTTACGTGCACGTGGTTTGTGAAAGTTTGTGTATATAAATGCATGGTTATGTGCTGCATGAGAATGACGTGGTTGACTAGCATGAGTGGTGTTGTGCCCATGTGATTGGGTTTGAGGTTGAACAACCTGTTTACCCAATTTGGTTTCTAATCTTTTAGAAACAGCTTGCAGTTCATCAACCTTAATATTTAAGCCATATATCTTAGTCATAGAAATCTTGTGTCTACTCTTTTCTTCAGCAAGCAACGTGTTGAGTGTAGTGATTTCTTGAGCTTGTTGCTCAATACGTGCTTCAGCATCATGTAAGCTTATTTTAAGCTTGGATACTTCATTAGTGGCATCAGTAGGTGACGTGTCTCTAACATCATCAAGAAGTAAAGAAATTCTTTGTATCTCATCTTCCAGACTTTTGATTTTGTCCTTGGCATGTTTGTATTTACCAATGACCTTTTTGTGATCATCGAGTAAATCAGTGAAAGCATCGCCAAGTTCATCAAAAGAGAAGTCATCTAGAGTTTCGTTAGATACCTTGTTGGAAGTTGCCATTAGGCACACATTTGCTGTATCTTGAGGAGAGTCCTTTTCTTCCTCGGAGTCACTCGTTTCACTTTCATGCCAAATTCCTGTGTTGGCATATTTCTTTGATGAGTTCTTTTTGTATGGCTTCTCATAGCGGTTGCTCTTCTTCAAGAATGGGCAGTCTTTTCGGACATGTCCAGTCTTCTTGCAACCGTAACAGGTTGGCTCTTCTTCATCATCTTCTTGTGAATCCTTCTTCCTTCGATTGAAGCGAAGGAATTTTCTGATGTTGCGAACCATGAGAGCTTGGTCTTCATCATCCGAGATATCGTCTTCGGTCTCATCGTGATCAGCCCTTCGTCGATGAGCTTTGAGTGCGATCTCCCTGGTCTTCAGAGCAGGCTCTTCGAAGTCCTTGAGGTCAAGCTCGTGAGTCATGAGCTTACCCATCAAGGTCTCCATTGACATTGATGTGAGATCGTTTCCTTCTATGATGGCCGTCACCTTAGGGTTCCAAATCTTTGGCGACCCTCTGAGTAACTTACGAATCTTCTCGTAGTTTGAGTACTGCTTACCAAGCGAGGATAGAGGATTGATGATGTCGAGGAATCTTGTAAACATTTGAGTGATCGTCTCATTTGGCTTCATCTTGAAGGCTTCGTATTCTTGAGTGAGACGGCTTATTTTAGATTCCTTGACTTGTGTGGTTCCCTCATGCGTCACTTCTAGAAGTCTCCATACGTCATAAGCAGTGGTGCATGTGGAGACCCTGTTGAATTCATTCCTGTCTATAGCACAGAATAAAGCATTAATAGCCCTAGCATCTAGACTTGCCTGTTTCTTCTCCTCGACAGAATATTTGTCGTGTGGTTTCTTAATGAGGTCACCATCGACAACTATCCTGACGGGCTTTTTGTAACCGTCAGTGACGACAGTCCACAGGTCAAAGTCTAGAGACTTAAGATAGAAGCTCATCCTTGTTTTCCAATATGTATAGTTAGTTCCATCAAATAGGGGAGGCCTATGAGTGGACTGACCTTCACCATGATTGGAAATCAAGGATTGTGTGGTTGCCATGGATCAGCTCTTAGGATGTTAGTCCTTATAAAGAGAACAGAGCTCTGATACCAATTGAAGAACAGTTTGGCAACTCTAAAGGGGGGTGAATAGAGTATATATAGAAAAATGACCAATTAAAATAACTCTTTCACCAATAATAAATAATCAGAGTAAAGTGCAAAAAATAAAAGGAGATCAAAAGAGCATACGCAAACACAGCGATTTTAACCTGGTTTCCCTCGTGGAGGACTAGTCCAGGCCTGAGAACTCTAGCTCAGGATTCAAATCCACTATTTGTGAAATAGTAGTTTACAACCGTGCCTTTACTTCAGAAGAGCACGTCAATTTCTAACAGAGGATCGCAGTGGCGATTTACTTGGAATTGTCCAAGCGACTTCTTCGACTCTTGCACAAGAATTCTAACTGAGAGATGCTGAGCACTCGAGACTTAGGAGGCTTGTGGCTAGTAGATGGGAAGGGTATGGCTTATTTCAGCTACAAGGGAGAAGAGAATAGAAGATTGGATGGATTGGAATGAGAGAATTCATGCCCTATTTATAGTATTTTTATAGGTAGAATTCGGCCAGAATTCGGGTAGGAAAATTCAAATATTTGGCCGTTGGACAACTAGCAACCAGCTAACCCTAAAATTAGGGTTCCTGATTTCTAGGGGACAGAGTTCGGCCCGAACTCTGTGTGGAAGCAGAGTTCGGCCTGAACTCTGTCTCCAGAGCACAAAGTGGTTCAAAGAGAACCATTTGGGAATTTCTGGTTTGGTATAAATCTCTTCTCATTTTCATTCCCTCATGCATATAGGACGATTTTAGACCCATAGGAATGACTCCCATGGTTGTGTCTCCATTTGTGTCCATTTCGTGTCCATTTGGAGACTTCTAGGTGTGTCCTATGTGTGGGACTGTGTCCTAGTAGGGAAATCCTACTTTTGGACACTTGTATTTAGTTATATTGTGTGAATGATTATTTAGATATTAAATCACAAATTTTACATGTTTAGAGAATGTGTTCTTCAATGTATCATATTGTATCATATATATATATATATATATATATATATATATATATATATATATATATATATATATATATATATATATATATATATATATATATATAACATTGAAGAACACATTCTCTAAACATGTTATATATATATATATATATATATATATATATATATATATATATATATATATATATATATATAACAATGGTTATATATATATATATATATTAATGTCTCTATAATATTGTGTCTTATATATATGTATATATATGTGTATTTATTTTGTGCCTTTATATGTGTAGAAGGGTGTGGGGATTTTGGCTAAGGGGGAATTAGCTGCTGCTAACAGCAGCAGCAGTATCTACTCAGTCCCCACAAGGGGGACTGATTTCAAAGCATTTGGGTAGCCCTTATAGGCTGTGCAAACCAGCCCATTACAGTCCCATTTCCAGTCCATAAAGCGGCCCCTTTGTTCAGCCTAAAACCAGTCCAAGAACAGCCCCCTCTTGACACACTTAGCAGTCCCAAACCAGCCTATGTTCAGTCTTTAACAGCCCCATTTAGCAACTCCAAATCAGCCCCTATATGCCTATATTTGTATGGGCATGAGCCTATGTGAGTGAGCTTAGTGTGTGTGTGTGAGCCTATATATATAGTTATATGCCTATAGGTGTGAGCCCAATTGTTGACCTATAGATATGAGCCTATATGTGAACCATATATGAGTGAGTGAGTAAGTATGTGTGGGTGAGTGGTTAGTTAAGTTTAGACTAATATTATTGTAAGTAATGTTGGATAACCATCATATGTCCTAAGTTGGACTAGATATCTAGGAAACCTATATTTCTTGGTAGGTAAACCTTAGATAGGATAGTATCTAACTACCCTAAGGAGCCTAGGCTAGTATCTTGAGAATTAGCGGAGTTTCCTTTGTACTGGGCAAGGTATCGGGAATACCTTGTTAAGGGTAAGTATAAGTATTTACCTAGAAGCTAAGGTAAGTGGTTTAGGGTTTTATATATAGTTAGAATTTGGTTCCCTTGGTTGGTAATGGTCAGAAATAGCGCTCCTAGACAAATTTTGACTTCGGTTGACCATTTAGACCAAAAGTCAACAAAAGTCAACCGAGAGTCAAACTTAGCCTATAAGTGACTAGATTTGACCGAAACCAAACTAGAGTTGACCAGTTGACTGATAGTCAACAATTGGTCAATATTAGACTAGTTTGACCTAGGGTTGACCTAGAGTTGACCTAGAGTTGACTAGAGTTGACCAGGGTTGACCAGTTGACCAAAAGTCAACTATAAGTCAACCTTTGACCTTGTTTGATCTAGTTTGACTAGGATTGACTCCCAGTGACCTAGTATGATCTGGTAAGACCCAGTTTGACCTAGTTTGATCGAGATTGACCTGTTTGATCGAGATTGACCTAGTTTGACTTAGACTTGCATATCATGACTTAAATTAGTTTCATTTTCAGTATAAAACCCAGTTTAACTTATAGTATCTTATTTTAGGTCTGTGATTAACTCTGAGCGTATGTTCATCTTATCAGTTCAGGACCACAGGCGAGTACATTCAATAATAGTTTTTATTGTCTTGATATCTACTATATCCGATTCAGTTGTAGTGTCTTACTTGATTCCTGACACGATGGATCACGGACTAGTATACGTCGAATCTTGTCTTATTCTTGGATTTTTCTTGGTATATTGGTGCGTGATATTTCGTGTTTCGTGTACTTATATAGACATCGATTTGGGAGTGGGCTGGCCCCCTGCTTTTGAATCTCGTGTCATGACGTGCCATGTCCGGATCTGTGATACTATTCAGAGATGGGGGAATTATTATGGGTTATGTAATCAAAGCCCCTTGTCACTATTTTGCTTGCGTCACTCTCACCTCACATAGGGTGTAGCAGATTCCTCTATGTGCTTGTTATCCAGGTTAGCCGACATGACTTTTCGTGAGATTCATCGTGTGATTGTCGGGCCAAGTGGATAACCTGATTCTGATTCCCTAGCCGATCACATAGCGCTCTAATAATTCAAGTCACATTTTATATTTATTTATCGTATCTTGTATCATGCTCAGTTTTATTTTCAGTACTTTTACTCACATGCTCTACATGCCTTTATGATATAACTTGATTGGAGACTAAGTTCTGTTCGGGAGAAGGGTTACAACTCCGGTCCTTATTTCTTTTAAGGATTGTAACTCGGCTTTCGAATAGATCTCAAGTCTTTCTATATCTTTATCTTGTATTTCACTATACTGTCTCTTATAGAATTTGTCAATTCACATGGAACTGCTGTTAGTGTTTGTACTTGCTCATTTTTCTGACAGGATACCGTTGATATATTACAGATGATTCTGAGGCAGATTGCCCGACCTATTATGGAGATAGGTTAGATGGAGTAGGCCTGGATAGTGGCTTGATAGTAGAGCCACTAGACTTTGCACACCTAGAGTAGTGTAGCTTAGTTAGGTTTGCCTGGTCTACGAGCCAGCTAGTATTTTCAGATTGTAGTATCTTATATTATATTTCTGTGACTCTGTGTTGTTGTGTATATCTCTAGGCTTATGTGGATCTTGAACTTATTTTCTGCTTTCATCTATCATATTTCCTTTCCATGCTACCTACCTTAGTTTTACTTTGTGATTGAGACTGTATTGCTATGTCACCTCCATTCGGAGTGTATATACTATACAGGTACCTTTATCTGTTTAGTCGTAGTATTTGCAAACTTTATATACAGTATTCTACCGTCGATTCTGCCGTGTAGGCTGGACGTACCCACGTGCTCGTGCCCCTCTTCAGGGTACGGATTGTGACACATTTTTGTGGTGGTCCATACAGGTCTTTGTCGCAATTAGTGCGATCTCGTAATGGTGCTCGACTTAGAGTACTAATTACGAGCCTGCGATTAGGATATAGGACCTAGGATATGATAGGAGTTACTCAATCACATTTTAGAAAATTTTTGATCTTTTGATTACCATGACAACTCTTTTACATTGAATTTAATTGTCCTTCTTTGATATTCCTATCATGTGCCATATGGATTCCTTATTTCAATCTATCCTCAGGATGACGATTACTCGCTCTCAGGCAGCGGGATCTAGCGCTATTCCAGAGAGGCCCGATCCGGCAGGACTTCCACCTCCGATTACGGGAGCTGCAGTTGAGGGAGCTGCCACCTCAGTTTCTGCCCCTCAGGCGGGAGTAGCAGCGGCGGTTCCAGGAGGTCTTACACCTCCAGCAGCGGGATCGTCCATAGTCATTCCTGATTTTCTTCCACCGCCGCCTTCGCTACCGACTGATACTCAGGGGATGATGGCCCTTCTGCAGCAGATATTGCAGACCCAGAGCGCACAGGCAGAGGTATTACAACGGAGCATAGAGAACTCCCATCAACTGGCGATGGCAGCAGTAGAGAGGGTTGCATCGGGTACAGTTCAGGGTGCCATAGTTCAGCAGCAAGGTCGGGAGAGGCCTGGCGTACACCTAGACTTCAGAAAGATGAACCCGAGGGAGTTCAAGGGTACCGACAGTATCCTATATGCGGATGACTGGTTGGAGGATGTACAGCGGAGCCTGGAGTTAGTAGAGGTCCCGAAAGGGCTTTAGGTGACATCTGCAGCGAGCTGGTTTTTCGATATAGCGCTGACTTGGTTTCGCACGGATCCTCGTATGTTGGTGAGGGGTTTGACTTGGGAGAGCTTTAGGAGGCTCTTTAATGAGAAGTTCTACCCAGATGTGGCCTTGACAGGTTTGGAGGGACAGTTCGTCGGTTGTTGCAGGAGAACTCGTCGGTAGACGAGTATGCAGCGGAGTTCTTCCGCCTGAGTAGGTTTGAAACCAGGTCTGATCAAGGATAAGGGTACAAGGCTCGAAAGTTCCTGAGGGGTCTTATCTATGCAGTTCGTACTCGTACCTCTGGGTGACGTGATGCGACATTCGAGCAGATTCTGATGGAGGCACAGATCGCAGAGGAGGACTTCGGCCTCAATCCGAAGAGGGGCAACGATGTTCTAGGATCGAGCTTGAGTGTGGGGCCGAAGAAGCGCCCTCATTTCCAGCAGAGGCAGTTTCAGCAGCAGCAGCCTCAGTTACAGTTTCAACAGGCACCAGCACGTGTCCAGCAGCACCAGGGACAGGGCCAAAGGTAGGACACTCTGTGTGCTTTCTGCAGGAAGCTAGGGCACACTCGAGAGGCCTGTAGAAAATGGTTTGGCGTCTGCCTTGTAATGCCCCAATCCCAAAATACGTAGGACTAGGAACGTAGACATGCCAGCTGTATTCATACGAAGTATACTCCAATATATGGAAACTTCATATGAATACATAAGCTATAAAATGCAGTAGAACCATAACTAATCTCATCCACACAAAATAAATAAATAAAAGATATCATATAAAGATAATGAATTGTCTTGATACAATATGTTGGGCAGAGACAAATCCACTACCAACAAGTAAGAAAAATACATGGGAAATAAAATAATTTTGGCGAGCGAAACGAAGACGATCCAAGTGCAATCATCCTCGAAAAAATAGCGATGAACACGGCTAGAGCTAGAACACCTGCGAAAGACAAGAGCACACACCTGGAGAGATAACTAGGTCCTCAGAGGGACGTAATAAGACACATAATATCATGCCATATAAACTGAATAAACATTGCTCAATAAATAAAGGATGCCTACAATAGGGTACCTAACCGTACTATAGTGAATATACAATAATGAACAATCCTCCACATATGAGCACTCTGGCTGTATAGCAGTGGCATCGTCCCTCTCATTGGGAATCAGTACAATCCATCCATAACGTTCGACGAACGTCAGAGGGAACCAGTAAGGAAATTTCCATAACGTTCTATGAACATCAGAGGGAACCAGTACAATAGGGTGAACCTGCGTCTCCAACGGAGCTTCAGGTACAATAGCAGTATGTAAATATGGCCCATACATCAAGGAACTGTTCTTCCCTCCCAATGTCTAATATGTTGTATCAACAACACAAAACCTCTATAACCGCTAAGTCAAACTAAGCATGCAACCTCTATTAGCGGTTATTCCTATCGCACGGCTTATACGTACAGGTGGCCAGCCAGTCACGCATGTTCGTATTCTATATGCGACACACAACTTCCTGGTACAACGTGTCAAGGCCAATGAATGTAACACACAAAGGTGGTCCCTTAAATCTAGGTTTAATGTGTAAGAAAAATAATACATAGCAGGAAATATAAATAAACAATAAGTTCTAACAGGTTATGCCACTTATCACAGTTTATTTTGCATAAATAAAATAATGAATAATGCATGAAATATGAGCTAAAATAATTAAACAACAAATGGCAAGGTGTCTTGTCTGGTAGTACGCCTGGTGTACTGCGATGATCAAGGTAGCCCGAAATGCGACTTCGGTGCAATAACTATGTAAGGTGACCTCGGGTGGTGGTACGGACAGTTCTATTGGGCCCAGGACGGTCCAATTAGTTAGGTTTGACATAAGGTAGTCTCGAAATAGGCAAAGGAATAGGAATAATAGGACTGGATACGGACAGGAGAAAAATCAAAGAAATAATAGATAAATATTATATATATACGAGTTTTTAGAAAATATTTATAATTCCTAAAACTAGTTTTCATAAGTCAAAATAAGTATAAGAAAAAAATACTCACAGTCAAGAAAAAATTATTTTTGGATAAAAATACTAAGTTTGTAAATTCTCGTTTTTGACAGAAACGATGTTTGATAAAAAATACTTTAGATAAATATTCTAGAAAACCATATTTTTCGGATAACCTATTTTTGGCAATACTTTTTAGTATACATATTTAGCATCCGAAATCTAGTTTTAAAAAGAGCATAGAGCAAGCCTAAAAAAATATTTTTGTTTAAAAAATACTAGTATATTTATTTAAAAATAACATTAATACTTACTTATAAAAATAATAGCTCAAATATTTTCAGTAATACTTATATTAATAAATACGGTATAATAATTAGTATACAACTGTTGAAAAGTACACATACTTATATATAGACAGTTGTCAAAAATACATCTCAATAAAATATATCTAAATATTTAAATTACAGTTATTTATTATAAAATACTAAATGTAATAATAATAATACTAATAATGAAATAACAGTAATAATGATAATAATAATAATAATAATAATAATAATAATAATAATCATAATAATAATGATTTGATGTTAGCAAATATAACAAAATTAAAAATAGTAATGATAATCAACAGTAATAACATTAATTATTCTAATAATAATAATATATAAAAATAAATCAGTTAATATTTTAAAAACAACAACAAAAAGTAAAAAATAAAGTAAAAAAACACACTTCCTAACGCAGCTTTCAGTTGCTGTCCCTTGCCCCTTTCTTAAAGAGAAAGAAAAAAAAAGAAAATAAATAAACTTAGAGATTAAGAAAGGGGAGAACGAGTGAGAAGCCGATGAGAGAGAAAGATCACTGTTCCTAAAGAGGGGGTACTCAAATGGGGAGAGCGACCACAGCCGGGAGAGGATGAGATGCCGAGGGCGATCGCCGGCGTGCGTCGGAGGAAGGAAGGGGGAGACACAGCGGTGGTGGTCGTCTGGACCGGTGGCGGCGTCTCGCGGCGAAGGAGAGATGGGCTGGCGCGGTAGAGCAGTGGGAAGGCTCAGCGGAGAGCGGAGAAGGGGAAGAGCGGAGGTCGGTCGGAGGTCTGAGGGTTTTGGTTGGGGCATACGGTGGTGCGGTGGTGGGAGATTCCAGGCGCGGCGGAGCGGATGGGCCGCGGAGGACGGTCCGGCAGAGGCTGGGAGCGGCGGATCGGATCGGAAGTGGAGGACAGTGCCGGGGATTCACCGCGACGGAGGTGCTCGGAGTTTCCGATGGCGTGGTCGTGGCCTGGGTTGAGGCGGCGAAAAGATAGGGCGACGGTTGCGGATGACCGGCGCAAGGATGCAGCGACCCTGGGAGGTCGGCGGCGGAGCGACGGAGGACGGGGCTGGGCGACACAGGTGAGGTTCCTTATTCTAATCTGTTGTTGTTGTTGGTGGCGATGGTGGTTGTGTGTGTGTGGCGACGGTGGTTGTGTTGGGGGACGGTGACAGGGGTTGGCCGGGAAGACGGTATTGGGCTATTGTGGTTGTGGTCGGTGGGGTTCCAGTGTTGGTGATTGGGTGTCAGGCTGTGGTGTTGTCGGAGAGAGGTATTGTTGTTGTGCTCGGGGTTGGAGTCGGTTGCGGGGTGATGATGGCGGTTGTTGGGAGACTCCGAGGGGATGGCCGAGAGCACCGTCGGATGGCTGTAGAGATGGGGGCGGACACGGGGATGATGGTGGTTGTGGTCACTCGGTGGTCGTCGAGTTGGCAGTAACGAACGAGGGTCGCGCGGTGGCTGGCGAGGAAGCTGTAGGCTAGGTATAGAAAGTCGTATCGGGATTGTCGACACGAAGAGGAAGGATGCAATATAGTTGTAAACTACGGAATAAGATGCTGGTCACGGACACGATGCACGCACGTTTGTGGTAGAATTTATGGAGGAATAATGTGGAGAAAATATTGGAGGAGTACCTGCCTATTTATAGGATGTGGGAATTCCCAATTGGATAGAATTAGGAAAAGATTTAAAACACAAATTAGATAATTCAATCTATTTTATTTAAATCCAAATCCAAATACAAATCCTATTTAAATTATATCCCTTTAGTTTAAAATCAAATCAAATAAATCAAATTTCAATTAATTTAATCTATTTAAATAAATCCAAAATCAAATCAAGATTCAAATGGCCACAATAACTTCCAATTATATTTTTCAAACTACCAATAATAATAATTTTGAAAATAATAAATATTTTTAAATATCTTTTTGAATAATAAAATAATAATATTAATAAATCTCGAAAATTATATTTTTATTTAAAATAGACTAGTAAAATATTTAGGAAATATATACGTATGCACAAGAATATTATCAATAATTGTTATAAACGAAAGGCTTTGTACCATTAAAATAAATATAATAATGAGCTTGAAAGTTTGGTACGATAGCTAAAATAATTATTATAAAAATTATTTTGAAACTACAAAATTAGAAAAAATTAGTTTTCTAAAATATTTACGCTCGCACATATTCGCACTCGTCGAGCAAATTCAAAAATAAAATTTTGCGCACGACATTCAATACGACTACGCGACGTACAATACAAAAAATTTTAAATCAGTACAAAATTTAATAAATAAAAAAATAGTAGAAATTTAGGAGTTTTATATCCTACCCAACTTAAAAGAATTTCGTCCTCGAAATTAAGAATTAGTAGGGGGTGAGATGACACAAGGGGTATCGATGGAGAACAATCAATAACAAAATTTTGACGTAAGAAATTGCGATCTAGCTCATAGAAAAATAATACGATATGGTCGTAATCGATAGGATGGCTAGAGGAAGTTCTAGCATAACGCTTTCGCCCTCTTAAAATAGGTGAAGGCGAAAGCAATATAGAGTTCGAAGGAGGCGTTATCGAATACGAATACGTGATTCAAAGACGATCGAATAATTTCAAAAGAATTGTCAAGGCAATCGTGGATGGGATTGTAAGGGCCAAGTTTAATTATGTCCCCATCCACGTAGAGTAATAGACAAAAGCGAACCAAAGTGCACTCGGTTGATCAGACCATTATGCACCGATTCTGATTAGACAATATGCTAGTGAGCGCTCAATAGCATATGTCATGAACAAACTCGATAAAGAATAAGCTTGCAAAACTAGGCTACATTAGCATCATTAGTCAAAACGGTAAATACGAGAGATTAAGATTTAAAGAAGGTAGAATGATTCTAAGTCATACAGTCGTCCTATAGTCTTCTTGTCCAAGTCCTTGGTTCGCTAGACTGGTTAGGTCCTCTAGATTCTAGGATCTAAATAAGCTTGCTAATATAGGTCACTAGGTCAAAGGGGTTGCTAGTTCATAAGGTATTCTACCCAACTTAAAGAATTAAACTAAAGGTGGTTTGGGACAACTAACTAGTAAGGTCAATCTCTAGCAAGCACGAAGGGAAGATAAGAATAGGGAAGGAAGGAAGCAAGCAAGATGCAATTGATGAGTCGAACGGTAGATAAAATCAAGAAAAGAGGTCAAGTATGTGGATGAGATCCTAGACTTCTAATCCTATACGCAGGCTTGCTTGGTACGGTAAAGTAACCAAACAATTTATCTTGACCTGCATGGGCCACCACAAAAATATGTCATGCCCCAGTCCCAAAATACGTAGGACCAGGAACGTAGACTTGCCAGCCGTAGTATACTCCAATATATGGAAACTTCATATGAATACATAAGCTGTAAAATACAGTAGAACCATAACTAATCTCATCCACACAAAATAAATAAATAAAAGATATCATATAAAGATAATGAATTGTCTTGATACAATATGTTAGGCGGAGACAAATCCACTACCAACAAGTAAAAAAATAAAATACATGGAAAATAAAATAATTTTGGCGAGCAAAACGAAGACGATCCAAGTGCAATCATCCTCGAAGAAATAGCGATGAACACGGCTAGAGCTAGTACACCTGCGAAAGATAAGAGCACACACCTGGAGAGATAACCAGGTCCTTAGAGGGACGTAACAAGACACATAATATCATGCCATATAAACTGAATAAATATTGCTCAATAAATAAGGGATGCCTACAATAGGGTACCTAACCGTACTATAGTGAATATACATAAAGAGTAATCCTCCACATATGGGCACTCTGGCTGTATAGCAGTGGCATTGTCCCTCTCATCGGGAATCAGTATAATCCGTCCATAACGTTGGGCGAACGTCAGAGGGAACCAGTAAGGAAACGTCCATAACGTTCCATGAACGTCAGAGGGAACCAGTACAATAGGGTAAACCTGCGTCTCCAACGGAGCTTCAGGTACAATAGCAGTATGTAAATGTGGCCCATACATCAAGGAACTGTTCTTCCCTCCCAATGTCTAATATGTTGTATCCACAACACAAAACCTCTATAACCGCTAAGTCAAACTAAGCATGCAACCTCCATTAGCGGTTATTCCTATCGTATGGCTTATACGTACCGGTGGCCAGCCAGTCACGCATGTCCATATTCTATATGCGACACACAACTTCGTGGTACAACGTGTCAAGGCCAATGAATGCAACACACAAAGGTGGTCCCTTAAATCTAGGTTTAATGTGTAAGAAAAATAATACCTAGCAGGAATATAAATGAACAGTAAGTTCTAACAGGTTATGCCATGTATCACAGTTTATTTTGCATAAAAAAAATAGTGAATAATGCATGAAATATGAGCTAAAATAATTAAACAGCAAATGACAAGGTGTCTTGCCTGGTAGTACGCCTGGTGTGCTGCAATGATCAAGGTAGCACGAAATACAACTTCGGTACAATAACTATGCAAGGTGACCTCGGGTTGTGGTACGGACAGTTCCATTGGGCCCAGGATGGTCCAATTAGTTAGGTTTGACATAAGGTAGTCTCGAAATGGACGAAAGAATAGGAATAATAGGACTAGATACGGACAGGAGAAAAATCAAAGAAATAATAGATAAATGTTATATATATACGAGTTTTTAGAAAATATTTATAATTTCTAAAACTAGTTTTCATATGTCAAAATAAGTATAAGAAAAAAATACTCACAGTCAAGAAAAAATCATTTTTGGATAAAAATACTAAGTTTGTAAATTCTCGTTTTTGACAAAAACGATGTTTGATAAAAAATAATTTAGATAAATATTCTAGAAAACCATATTTTTCGGATAACCTATTTTTGGCAATACTTTTTAGTATACATATTTAGCATCCGAAATCTAGTTTTAAAAAGAGCATAGAGCAAGCCTAGAGAAATATTTTTGTCCAAAAAATACTAGTATATTTATTTAAAATAACATTAATACTTACTTATAAAAATAATAGCTCAAATATTTTCAGTAATACTTATATTAATAAATACGGTATAATAATTAGTATACAACTGTTGAAAAGTACACATACTTACATATAGACAGTTGTCAAAAATACATCTCAATAAAATATATCTAAATATTTAAATTACAGTTATTCACTATAAAATACTAAATGTAATAATAATAATAATAATAAAAATAATAATACTAATAATGAAATAACAGTAATAATGGTAATAATAATAACAATATTAATCATAATAATAATGATTTGATGTTAGCAAAGATAACAAAATTAAAAATAGTAATGATAATCAACAGTAATAATATTAATTATCCTAATAATAATAATATATATAAATAAATCAGTTAACATTTTAAAAACAACAACAAAAAGTAAAAAATAAAGTAAAAAAAACACACTTCCTAACGCAGCTTTCAGCTGCTGTCCCTTGCCCCTTTCTTAAAGAGAAAGAAAAAAAAGAAAATAAATAAACTTAGAGATTAAGAAAGGGGGAGAACGAGTGAGAAGCCGATGAGGGAGAAAGATCACTGTTCCTAAAGAGGGGGTACTCGAATGGGGAGAGCGACCACAGTCGGGAGAGGATGAGACGCCGAGGGCGGTCGCCGGTGTGCGTCGGAGGAAGGAAGGGGGAGACGTAGCGGTGGTGGTCGTCTGAACCGGTGGCGGCGTCTTGCGACGAAGGGGAGATGGGCTTGTGCGGCAGAGCAGTGGGAAGGCTCGGCGAAGAGCGGAGAAGGAAAAGAGCGAAGGTCGGTCGGAGGTCTGAGGGTTTCGGTTGGGGCGTGCGGTGGTGCGGTGGCGGGAGATTCCAGTCGCGGCGAAGCGAATGGGCCGCGGAGGACGGTCCGACGGAGGCTGGGAGCGACGGATCGGGTCCGAAGTGGAGGGCAGCACCGGGGATTCAGCGCGATGGAGGTGCTGGGAGTTTCCGGTGGCGTGGTCGTGGCCGGGGTTGAGGCGGCAAAAAGAAAGGGCAGCGGTTGCGGATGACCGGCGCAAGGACTTAATGACCCTGGGAGGTCGGCGGCGGAGCGACGAAGGACGGGGCTGGGCGACACAGGTGAGGTTTTTTTTCTAATCTGTTGTTGTTGTTGGTGGCAGTGGTGGTTGTGCGTGTGTGGCGACGATGGTTGTGTTGTGGGACGGTGACAGGGGTTGGCCGGGAAGACGGTATCAGGCTGTTGTGGTGGTGGCCGGTGGGGCTCCAGTGTAGGTGATTGGGTGTCAGGCTGTGGTGGTATCGGGGAGAGGTGTTGTTGTTGTGCTCGGGGTTGGAGTCGGTTGCGGGGTGATGATGGCGGTTGTTGGGAGACTCCAAGGAGATGGTCGGGAGTACCGTCGGAAGGCTGTAGAGATGGGGGCGGACACGGGGATGATGGTGGTTTTGGTCTCTCGGTGGTCGTCGAGTTGGCAGGAACGAACGAGGGTCGCACGGTGGCTGGCGAGGAAGCTGTAGGCTAGGTGTAGAACGTCGTGTCGGGATTGTCGACACGAAGATGAAGGATGCAATATAGTTGTAAACTATAGAATAAGATGCTGGTCACGGACACGATGCACACACGTTTGTGGTGGAATTTGTGGAAAAATATTGTGGAGAAAATATTGGAGGAGTACCTGCCTATTTATAGGATGTGGGAATTTTCAATTGGATAGGATTAGGAAAAGATTTAAAACCCAAATTAGATAATTCAATCTATTTAATTCAAATCCAAATCCAAATACAAATCCTATTTAAATTATATCCCTTTAGTTTAAAATCAAATCAAATTAATCAAATTTTAATTAATTTAATCTATTTAAAAAATACAAAATCAAATCAAGATTCAAATGGCCACAATAACTTCCAATTATATTTTTCAAAATACCAATAATAATAATTTAGAAAATAATAAATATTTTTAAATATCTTTTTGAATAATAAAATAATAATATTAATAAATCTCAAAAATTATATTTTTATTTAAAATAGACTAGTAAAATATTTAGGAAATATATACGTATGCACAAGAATAATATCAATAATTGTTATAAACGAAAGGCTTTGTACCATTAAAATAAATAAAATAATGAGCTTGAAAGTTTGGTACGATAGCTAAAATAATTATTATAAAAATTATTTTGAAACTATAAAATTAGAAAAAATTAGTTTTCTAAAATATTTACGCTCGCACATATTCGCACTCGTCGAGCAAATTCAAAAATAAAATTTTTCGCACGACGTTCAATACGACTACGCGACGTACAATACGAAAATTTTTATATCAGTACCAAATTTAATAAATAAAAAAATTAGTAAAAATTTAGGGGTTTTATATGCCTATACTGTGGGGCGCCCGATCACCAGCTGAAGGATTACCATCTTCGTGGAGCCAGAGACAGAGTGCAGCAGACTAGAGGACCAGCATTTCAGAAAAGAGGTCCTCCACTTCAGACCCAGCAGCAGCGCTTTGTACAGCACCAGAGGGGAGCCCCTACGGGCAGAGTGTTCGCCTTGACAGCAGAAGAGGAGGCAGAGCCAGTGGGTGATGTTGTAGCAGGTCACGTTCTTCTTGATTCATTCCCTGCTTTTACCTTGTTTGATTCTGGTGCCACTCATAGTTGTGTCTGTTTCTTTTGCTCTGAGACACAACATTATTACTGAATATATGGGTAGAACTTGCAAGATATTGACCGGAGGAGGTATCATTCTGGTTAACAGTATCTGCAAGGGGCGAAGAGTTACTTTAGGAGGCCGGGAATTGAGCGCGTGCTTGCTCGTAATGCCCCTTTCGAGGTACGATGTGGTACTCGAAATGGATTGGTTGAGTATGCACCATGCTAGTATAGACTGTAGAGGAGGTAGGGTTCTGTTTAGGCCGCCGGATGAGACAGAGATTATATTTGCCAGGGGAGCAGCTGAGCCGGAAGATGGGTTCTGTGGAGCTTTGCTGGCGGGGTAGGCATTATCACATCCATTGATAGCTGATTTCATGGATGTTTTTCCCGAGGAGTTGCTTGGGATGCCACCAGATAGAGACGTTGAGTTCTCTATAGACTTATTGTCGGGTGCTGAGCCTATTTCACAGCACGTCTATAGGGTCAACAACAGCGAGTTGGCAGAGCTGAAGAAGCAAGTCGACGAGCTGCAGGATAAGGGATTCATCAGATCCAGTACATCACCTTGGGGAGCGCCAGTTCTATTTGTACCGAAGAAGGATGGTATGATATGCATGTGTATCGATTACAGGGCACTCAAAAACCTCATTATCAAGAACAATTACACTTTGTCGAGGATTGACGACTTATTTGATCAGTTGAGCGGCACGAAGGTGTTTTCAAAGATAGACCTGAGGTCCGGTTATCATTAGCTAAAGATAAAGCGGGAAGACGTTCCAAAGTTGGCTTTTCGGACTCGGTACGGCCAGTACGAGTTCACTGTTATGCCATTTGGGTTGACCAATGCCCCAGCATTGTTCATGAACTTGATGAATAAGGTATTCCATCAGTACCTTAACAAGTTCGTGGTGGTCTTCATAGATGACATCTTGGTCTACTCGAAGATGCCGGAGGAGCACGAGGAGCATCTGAGGATTGTTTTCGAGACTCTGAGAAAGGAGCAGTTGTACGGAAAGCTTTCAAAGTGCGAGTTCTTCCTAGACCAGGTCGAGTTCTTGGTTCATGTTGTGACCGAGCACGGGATCTCAGTAGACCAGAAGAAGATTGCTGCAGTAGAGTCTTGGTCTATACCCAGTTCAGTTGTCGAGATTTAGAGCTTTCTGGGTTTGGCGGGCTACTATCGGAAGTTTGTCCAGGACTTCTCGTAAATTACGGAGCCGATGACTAGACTCACCAGGAAGGACGTGGAGTTCGTCTGGACTGAGGAGTGTCAGGCCACCTTCGATGAGTCGAAGAAGAGGTTGACATCAGCTCCAATCTTGACATTACCGTCTAGGATCGGTGGTTTTGTCGATCTACAGCGACGCTTCTGGAAGGGGTTTGGGTTGTGTTCTTCAGCAACACGGAAAGGTGATTGCCTATACATCTAGGCAGTTACGTCCTTATGGGAAAAACTATCCGACTCACGATCTGGAGTTGGCCGCTGTTATCTTTGCCTTGAAGTTATGAAAACACTGCTTATATGGAGAGCGGGTTGAGATCTTAACTGATCACAAGAGCTTAAGGTACGTGTTCACTCAGAAGGAGCTGAACATGCGGCAGAGACGTTGGCTCGAGCTGATGAATGATTTCGATATCGCCTTGTATACCATCCAAGAAAGGCCAACGTAGTTGCAGATGCCTTGAGCAGATATCCAATAGCTATGTATCTGATGGCATATCATCATCTTTTGGTTGACCTGGACAGTTTGGGAATCGAGGTGATTATTTCGGGCATGGAGGTACAGATATGGGGCTTACAGATTCAGTCTGAGTTGATAGACAGAGTCGGATCAGCACAGTAAGATGATGTTGCCCTGAGGAGCATCAAGGGGCAGGTGCGGGCAGGGTTGCTTGACGATTTCTCTATTATCGAAGATGGGTCGCTGCGGCACGGTGCTAGACTGTGTGTTCTGAGTGGTGAGCTTCGGGAGGAGGTTCTTCAGTAGGCACATCGCTCTTAGTACTCTATGTATCCTGGGGCCAACAAGATGTACAGAGATCTGAGGGAGCACATTTGGTGGTACGGTATAAAGCGCGAGGTAGCTCAGTTTGTATCTCGCTGCTTGGTTTGTCAGCAGGTGAAGGCCGAGAGACAGAGGCTTGGTGGGTTGCTACAGCCACTACCCATTCCTTAGTGGAAGTGGGAGAACATCACCATGGACTTTGTGTCCGGACTTCCACGATCTCCAGGAGAGAAAGATGCGATTTGGGTCATAGTTGATAGATTGACCAAATCGGCCTACCTTTTGCCATTCAAGGTGGGATTGTCTACGAAGAGGCTGGCAGAGCTGTACGTTCGTCAGATCGTGTGATTGCATGGGGATCCTGTGAGCATAGTTTCAGATCGGGATAGCTGTTTCACTTTCCACTTCTAGAGGAGTTTACAAGCTAGCTTGGGCACCTCGCTCAAGTTTAGTACCGCTTATCACCCCCAGATAGACGAGCAGTCGGAGAGGACTATCCAGACTTTGGAGGATATGCTTCGCACGTGTGTACTAGATCTCGGGGGTTCTTGGGAGGACCATCTTCACTTGATAGAGTTTTCTTATAATAATACCTATCAGGCCAGTATAGAGATGTCGCCATTCGAGGCTCTATACGGACGGAGATGACGTACTCCCTTGTCATGGGACGATGTTGGCGAGAGAGTGCTACTTAGACCGGAGATGGTAGTGGATGCATCTGAGAAGGTCAGGTTGATTAGAGACTGACTTCGGGTGGCTCAGGATAGGCAGCGGCATTGGGCCGATAGCCACCGGAGACCGTTAGAGTTCAAGGTTAGTTTCAGTTCCTGTTTGTGATGATTGTGATTTTGTTTGTCTTGTGTGCTGAGTTTGTTTTATGTCTAGGCTGGTGCTTTGGTGTTCCTGAAGATTTCTCCGAAACGGGGCACGATTCGCTTTGGCGGAGACGAGAAGTTTAGTCCGCGCTACATCGGACCTTTCACTATCCTTGAGCGGGTTAGTGCAGTGGCTTACCGACTAGACTTGCCACCTACGCTAGAGGGGGTGCACAACGTGTTCCATGTGTCACAGCTGAGACGGTACGTGGCAGACCCCAGCCAAGTATTGGACCATTCAGCGATCGAGGTGGGGCCTACTCTTCACTATCTAGAGCAGCCAGTAGAGATTCTGGATCGAAGAAAGAAGATGCTCCGGAACTAGGTTATACCCTTGGTTCGTGTTGCATGGAGACATCAATCTCCAGGTGAGTCTACCTGGGAGAGAGATGACGACATGCGGGAGTGTTTCCCTTATCTCTTCGAGCCCTGAGGTATAATTTTATTTTTCTGCATGTGATTTCAGCGTATGTTTGTTTTAATTTTGAGGACAAAATTTTTTAAGGTGGATAGATTTGTCACCCCCAGTTTTCATGAACAGGGGTATTTTGGTCATTTTTCCACTTTATAATTATTTTAGAATTATTTATTTATTTATGATATTATTTTAGGGTTATTTAAGTCGGGTTCGAATTTCAACTCAATCCGACTTGTATCGAGGACCCGGGGTAGTGTTGACTCTAGTGGGACCCACACACTAGTTAGCCATAGCCCACATAATATTAATTTTAGTTAGTGGTTAGACTAATTAGTTATGGATAGGGTTTGGTTAGATTAGAGATTAAGAATGAATAATTTATCCTCAACCATTTACCCTTCCTAATATTAATTACATAGATTAGTGGGGGGCTTTTAGTCATTTAATAAAGGGGACACCTAGCTCTAGATGGCCGGCCACCTTTGGATAGGAATAGACTCACCTCTTTGATATTTATCCATCCACTTTCACTCTCTTGTTCTTCTCTAAATTTTAGAGAAGGGTTTTTATAGATTTCTCCACCAAATCAATTGATTCCTCCACCCAACCTTCTTCTTTTCTTCTCTACTCAAGCTAAGGAAGGAGCTAGCCAAGTTTGGGAGGATTCGTAGCTCGTTCGTGTCCATTTGGGATTTCTACGTGTCGGTGTCGTATCGGGAGTGTTTTTCCTAGATTCGATCTACCGGAAGGTATAAATTTCTTCTCCTTTTTATTCCCTCATGCATATAGGATGATTTTAGACCCATAGGAATGACTCCCATGGTTGTCTCCATTTGTGTCCATTTCGTGTCCATTTGGAGACTTCTAGGTGTGTCCTATGTGTGGGATTGTGTCCTAGTGGGAAAATCCTACTTTTGGACACTTGTATTTAGTTATATTGTGTGAATGATTATTTAGATATTAAATCACAGATTTTACATGTTTAGAGAATGTGTTCTTCAATGTATCATATTGTATCATATTTATTTATTTATATATATATATATATATATATATATATATATATATATATATATATATATATATATATATATATATATATACACCAATGGTTATATATATATTAATGTCTCCATATATATATATGTATATATATATATATATATATATATATATATATATATATATATATATATTTTTTATGTATATATATATATATATATATATATATATATATATATATATATATATATATATATATATATATGTATATATATATATTGTGTCTGATATATATGTATATATTTTTTTTTTAACGTGGCTAGAACCTTCATTGAAAATTAAAAACGGGTTGGAACAGGAGATAGCCCAATTCCTACAAAAAGTGGGGGATAACCCTAAACAAAGGTCTAGAAGAAGAGGCAAAGCATTTTTTTATGGTTTAGTAGAGAATCGAACACACAAAAAAACCAACCCACAATTCAAAATTCGAAAACAGGTCAAACCGGGCCACTGCCCGAGAAAGGGAGGGGTCAGAACTCGGCACGCAACAACCACGGTGCGAGGCCCTAGGAGCATCCTGCCCGAAGCAGGCAGATCACTGCCCAAAGTGGATGAAGCTGGGCGGGAGATTAGACGTAGCTCTGATTTTTTTTTTTTTTGGTCCAAAAACGAACGGATTTGAAAAAAAACAAATGGGCGCACGCTAACCGAAGGGCACGGGGCCCCAGGGGGGGGCACGTGGACCCGAGCCACGAAGGGCGCGGGGCCCAAGGGGGGCACGTGGACCCGAGCCACGATGGGCACGGGGCCCCAGGGGGGCGCGCGTTCCTGAGCTCACGGCAGAGGGGGGACCGAGGGGACGGCTGGGAGTGCCCGCCCGAGCGCTGCGACCGAAGCCGGGACCGGCGGATGGGCCGGGGAGACGCGGTCGGGGGGATGAGGGGATGAGGGGAGGGATGGAGAGGGGAGTTAGGACGGGGGCTGGGGAGGGGAGGGTTGGCGAGGCGTCCTCCGGGCGGGGGAGGCCGGCCGGACGAGGATTGGGGAGAGGGGAGGGGGCCCGAGGGGAGGGAGAAGGCACCGCGGCTGGGTCTCCGGCGAAGGGGACAGGAGCTCCGGGGGGGTGCGTCTCCGGCGACAGAGGAAGGGCGGAGGAGGAGGGAGGAGGGGAGGCGCTGGAGACGGGCGCCGCGGGGAGGAGCAGGCGGGAAGACCGCGGCTGGGGAGACTGCCAACCAAGGAAACCAAATTCTAACCATATCTAAAACCCTAAACCACTTACCTTAGCTTCTAGGTAAATACCTATACTTACCCTTAACAAGGTATTCCCGATACCTTGCCCAGTACAAAGGAAACCCCGCTAATTCTCAAGATACTAGCCTAGGCTCCTTAGGGTAGTTAGATACTATCCTATCTAAGGTTTACCTACCAAGAAATAGAGGTTTCCTAGATATCTAGTCCAACTTAGGACACATGTTGGTTATCCAACATTTCCTTACCATAATATTAGTCTAAACTTAACTAACCACTCACCCACACATACTTACTCACTCACTCACTCATATATGGTTCACATATAGGCTCATACCTATAGGCCAACAATTAGGCTCACATCTATAGGCATATAACTATATATATAAGCTCTCTCACACACACACACTAAGCTCACTCACATAGGCTCATGCCCATACAAATATTGGCATATAGAGGATGATTTGGAGTTGCTAAATGGGGCTGTTAAGGACTGAACATAGGCTGGTTTGGGACTGCTAAGTGTGTCAAGAGGGGCTGTTCTAGGACTGGTTTTAGACTGAACTAAGGGGCTGCATTAGGGTCAGAAATAGCGCTTCTAGACTAGTTTTGACTTCGGTTGACCATTTTGACCAAAAGTCAACAAAAGTCAACCGAGAGTCAAACTTAGCCTATAAGTGACTAGATTTGACCGAAACCAAACCAGAGTTGACCAGTTGACTGAAAGTCAACAGTTGGTCAACATTAGACTAGTTTGACCTAGGGTTGACCTAGAGTTGACCTAGAGTTGACCAGGGTTGACCAGTTGACCAAAAGTCAACTATAAGTCAACCTTTGACCCTATTTGACCTAGTTTGACTTGGATTGACTCCCAGTGACCTAGTATGATCTGGTATGACCCAGTTTGACCCAGTTTGACCTAGTTTGACTTAGACTTGCATATCACGTCTTAAATTAGTTTCCATTTCAGTATAAAATCCTGTTTAACTTATGGTATCTTATTTTAGGTCTGTGATTTACTCTGAGCGTCTGTTCACCTTATCAGCTCAGGACCACAGACGAGTACATTCAATGATAGTTTTCATTGTCTTGATATCTACTATATCTGATTCAGTTGTAGTGTCTTACTTGATTTTCGATACGATGGATCACGGACTAGTATACGCCGGATCCTGTCATGAGATGTTATTCTCGAATTTTTCTTGGTATATTAGTGCGTGATATTTCGTGTTTCGTGTACTTATATAGACATCGATTTGGGAGTGGGCTGGCCCCCTGCTTTTGAATCCCGTGTCATGATAAGCCATGTCCGGATCCATGATACTATTCGGGGATGGTGAAATTATTATGGGTTATGTGATCAAAGCCCCTTGTCACTATTTTTCTTGTGCCACTCTCACCTCACATAGGGTGTAGCAGATTCCTCCGTGTTCTTGTTATCCAGGTTGGCCGACATGACTTTTCATGAGATTTACTGTGTGATTGTCAGGCCAAGTGGATCACCTGATTCTGATTCCCTAGCCGATCACATAGCGCTCTAATAATTCAAGTCACATTTTATATTTATTTATCGTATCTTATATCTTGCTTAGTTCTACTTTCAGTACTTTTACTCACATGCTCTACATACCTTTATGCTATACCTTGATTGGAGACTAAGTTCTGTTCGGAAGAAGGGTTACAACTCTGGTCCTTATTTGGTCTAAGGGTTGTAACTCGACTTTCGAATAGTTCTCAAGTCGTCCTACATCTTTGTCTTGTATTTCATTATACTGTCTCTTATAGAATTTGTCAATTCATATGGAACTGCTGTTAGTGTTTGTACTTGCTCATTTTCCTGACAGGATACCGTTGATATATTACAGATAATTCTGAGGCAGATTGTCCGACCTATTATTTGGACGGGTTAGATGGAGTAGGCATGGACCGTGGCTTGATAGTAGAGCCACTAGACTTTGCACACCCAGAGTAGTATAGCTTAGTTAGGTTTGTCAGGTCTACGAGCCAGCTAGTACTTTCATATTATATTATCTTATATTATATTTCTGTGACTCTGTGTTGTTGTGTATATCTCTAGACTTGTGTGGATCTTGAACTTATTTTCTGCTTTTATCTATCATATTTCCTTTCCATGCTATCTACCTTAGTTTTACTTTGTGATTGAGACTGTATTGCTATGTCACCTCCATTCGGAGTGTATATACTGTACATGTACCTTTATCTGTTTAGTCATAGTATTTGTAGACCTTATACACAATGTTCTACCGCCGATTCTGTGGCGTAGGTTGGACGTAACCACGTGCTCGTGCCCCTCTTCAGGGTACGGATCGTGACACAGGAGAGCCGAACGAGCCCCGTACAGTATCCAAGCAGTGGGTTCGTGTCCGATTTGGGCACGAATAGCACATGAAAACCAACCCAGTTAATTACAAATCGAAACCCTACATATATAGCTACAAATCTGTTTAAAAACATTTTGAAAATCTATTTTAACAAAGACATGCACACACACATTGACACGTGTCCGATACGGACTCCAAATGACACGGTTTCCTACTAAACTTGAGGGACAACTATGGGACACCTATATCTAGACACCCATGCAAAGAAATTGGGAATTTGAATGAGTTTGATAGGTTTTACCTGTTGAAGTTGAAGTCTCAATAAAAAGCCCCAAAATAGAGAAGCCTCTTCCTCAAATGATGTCCAAATGAGCTCCACTCCTTGCAAGCAAGCCTCCTTCAACCTCTACTCCAGATTTAAATCCAAATACAAGAGATTGGGATCAATTTGGTGGAGGAATGGTGAAGTTAGACAATTTGGGGAAAAAATTAGGGTTTCCTACAAGGGGTGTTCTAAAAGAGGCAAGGGGTCATGTAGAGATACTTTATAGGCTGAAGTTAGGTCTCTCTTGGCTCAATGTGGCTGCCCAAATGAAGAGCTAGGGTTAGGGTTCTCATATTGGGCTTTGGACCAAGATTGCTACCCCACTAGCTCAACTACTTAGCCCTTAGTCCAAATGCAAAACTCTCCTAATCTCTCCATGGAACTTAGCCATCCTCAAGTCAATTAAGACCAACTTAAGTTAGATTAGGGTCCCACACCATGTTATCTAGGTCACCAAGTTCAAAGTCAATTCTAGGTTAGTCTCTTAAGTCACAACTAGTAAAAGTCAAAATTAACAACCAACAATCCAATAATTAATCAAATAATTCCAATAAGTCAAAATGACCAAAATACTCCCAGGCTAAAAATGATAAATAAATATCCCAATCACATGGTTAGGCTCTAGGTCAGACAGTCTTGAGGGTTTCACTAGCAGCACATCAAAATTACAAGTCATAGTTTTTAAATAGTTTTAAAAATAATTAAAAATCACCAAAAATCATATCACAATTTAAATACCATAAATAAATAATTAAAATCACAAAATTTTAAAATTACCCTTATTTGGAAAATTGGATGTTACAGATTAAGCCTACCACGTCCGTATTACCTCTGGTCAGGCAAATCCATGGTAAAGATTTTTTCTTTAATTTAAAGACAAAAGCAAGGGGGACAGGAAAGCTTCTATATATAAAAACATATAGCCACAAAGACCTATTACAGACTTTTCGTAGTTACATACACAGAAGCAAAAAGGCTATAATCGCAGTACAAGCTCTCAATAGCGCGGGCGAGGCGGTGACAGAGCCAATCACTTCCTGGTTAAAAGGAAGCCAACGCCCGAAGCAGCCACTGGTATAAGCCCCCTAAATTTCAGGGCTATTTTAAATTTTCTAAATGAATTATTTTCGATAAGTATTTTATTATTTAATTATTTTGATCATTAATGTTCTTTTCTGTGACTTTGACTTCTGGAGCGTCAGAGATACCAATATCAGAAAACTCTCTTTATAAGTTTTGTAGTAGACAAGATTATCTTCGTTTTGATATATCATGCCCCACATAAACTCGTTTCCTTGTGCTCTTTTTGTATCGTACAACTTCGGGTCAACTTAGACCAATTAATCGTTGAATAATTATTTCCATTTTTATCGTTGATCATCGTTTGCATATTGCCGTGACTTTTAATTTAGGAGCACAAGACCAGTCATTTTCTCAGAACCAACTTCTCATGAATGATCTACTCGAGACGCTCTACACCCATGACCTTCGCGTCCCACATAGACACTCTATTTTGTGCTTCATTTTCTTCGCACAACTTTCGGGTCAATTTAGGCCAATTAATTATCTACCGTAAAACCTGATTTAATTTTCAATTCAATTTCGGGACCCGACATCGATCCAACCTAGTCGACCCAAAGTATGGACATGGCCCATATGAAGCCTACTACCCATATGATACTTGTGTCCCATTTATTTGAGTCCCTACATGTTACTTATTTATCCCTGATCATAAATACATATTTAAATTCAATTATTGCACCATGTCCGATTTTGACCCGACCCGGCTCGACCGAACCCGAACCCAAGCTCCATGTTGTCCTCTCATGACTGCCCAAACACTCCACACAATATTTCTTATTTTTTCCTATTTTGAAAATATCCCTTCCTCTCTCTACTTTACAAATATCCCATATATATATATATATATAAAATATATATATATATATATATATATATATATATATATTTATATATATATATATTTATATATATATATATATATAACTCTCTCTCTCTCCTTACAGCACCTCACCCTCACCATCACAGCACACCACCCCCCTTTTCTCTCTAGCCGACCTCTCTCTCTCTTATTTCAAATATCTATATCACTCTCTCTCTACTATTCTCACACTCTCTCTTTATATATATTACACACACACCTACACACAACTCTCTCTCTCACACAACACACACACACACCACCCCACCTCCTCACTGCCGACAACACTCCTCCCTCCTTCCTCCTCTCTCCATCAACCCATAGCCACCACCTCCTTCACCATCTCCTCCTCCTCACTACTACACCACCATCATCATCACCACCATCATCTTCATCAAGTTCACCACCATCACCATTGTCATGCCCCGGTTCCAAGATATGTGGGACCAGGAATACGTGGCGTGCCAGCTCTACGATCAAATATAGAAAAACCCCAATTTAATGGACTATACTCGATCGTAGTACGCTGAAGTAACAACTAAATAACAATACAGGCAGGTAAATACTAATCTCATCCACAGGAAAAATCACAGAATAAAGCTGGAAGGAATAAAAATAACTCAGAATCAAACTACAAGTCATGACTAGTGAAAAATAATCCACCAATAAATATATGAATGAACTACTAAAAGAGTACAACTGAACCAGAAAAGAAATAGATAGCCACTAGCAGAAATCACCTAAGAACTCAAGAAACTCACGAGGCTCAATATTGAAGTCCTCGTCAGCAAAAGTCTCCAATCTCCGTAGTCCGTCGGTACCTGTGCTCGTCCCAATCTGGAAAAGGTGCCAGGTCCTCAGAGGGACGTAACAAGTACACAAGAAATCGACATGCATGATAGTACAGGGCAGTATATAAATAACTAGAACAAAATGTAACATAACATCTTCCCAACCAAACAAGGACAGGATATATCATGCAACATACGACAGGTAAACTAACCATCTATGTGTAAAATGCACTCGAGACATCTCTAGTGGCACATGAGAGGGGGATAAGAAGAAGAAACGGCCACCAAGCGTTCTACGGTTTGAGAAACGAGGGGCTACGAGCATCCAGCGTCCATTGGAAACAGAAATTCTCATACACCACTAGTAGACTCTCCCCACCCAATGTATATCCGTACCGTATACGCGGTACAAATAATATGCAAGACGTCATAGTATATATAAGTAGACCTGTACCAACCACTAGACCAGACGCGAACTCACGTGCCAATGATCAGTCGACACACAAATCCATGCTCTCAACTCACTCATATAGTGATCGTGTATGATACGGTGTCCGGCTAGAAGGTACCACATACCTTCACAATACACGGGATAAGTCCACTACTACTAGACGCGTGCACACAACTGAGAAGTAACTAGGTAACATAAACTAACTGCAAAAATATACAATCAAGCAAGGTGTACTTGCCTGTGTCCAGCAACTGAGTATCTGGGTCCAGAGTAGAGTCCGAGTCCCAAGAAGCAAATAATCCTAAACAAAATTTATCTCTAATTAATTACTAATTAAACAATTCATTTAATTGCTAAGTAATCTATAATTTAAATTAATCTAGTACTACTAGCTAACTAGTATCAACTTTTTATGAATAATAATTATACAATAATAAATAGGTAACCATACTTATTATCATACCATTTATATTCTGAAATTTATTTACAACTAAATATTTAATAATTAATTAACTAATTAATGATAATCAATTAACCAACCATTTTAATACACACATGAATACACAATTCCTAATAATACTAAATTAAATAGTAAAAATCCTTAAAAATCATTTTTAGTCTATTTTAATAATAAACTAAATAATATCAGAATAATAATATATATTATATATATATTTTACAGAAAATGAATTATTACCATTAAACTATTTATTAAATAACTAGTTGAATAATAACAATAAGTACTTAATAATTCTAAATAAATCCAAATAAATCACCACCAACCTTAAATTTAATCATTAAAACTAAATTCACAGTAGTAACACAAAATTAATAATTATTTAAATCAATAAATAATTATTACACAATTGATTACATAAACCTAAACATGATTCTCAAATTACTTTTAAGTCTTAAAAATTCGTAAATATATCTAAAATACATAAAATAAATTCCTAAATACCATATTTACACATTTCTAACAGAATCATATCACTTCACAAAATTTACAATATTTATATAATTAATAACAATTAATTATATAATATATTCAACTTATGTAATAAATCTAGAAATTACTCAACTAAATCCAAATAATTATAAATAATAATAAATAAATATTGGAATTATTTTTATACAGAATAACATGCTATTATAAACATTTTCTATTCAATAAGTATTATTTAATTACTAACCAAATAAATAAGATAAATTGAAAACAATATTTAATATTCAATTTGATTAATACAAAACTTCCAAGATAAATCTAAATATAATATTTTAAACACCAATCAAATTCTGGAAAAATTTCCATAACTTACTTTATAATTAAATCTATATTTTCCATATATGTTATATTATTTAATTATTTACTAATTAAATAATAAGCATCAAAACGGAATTAATTAGACAGTGTAAATTCGCTATTTTTCACATAAAATAATTATAAATTTAATTACAAAAATTCTGGAAAAATTATTTTAAAATACTATATTAATTTTACAAACTTTTTCATGTACAAAGTTTTCTCTAATTCGTAATCAAAATGTTACATAAAAATTAAAACAGAAAACACATTTAATTAATTACTAACATTGAAACTTCATAATTAAATATAAATAAATATCAATAATTAATATTAAATCACACGAAAATTAGGGTAGAACCCCTACATATTTACCAATGATTTCCTACATTTAGATCTAATTAATCATCAATCTATTCATCACAACAATCCTTACAATAATCTGAATATTCAGAATTTAATTATTAAAACTTGGTTTAAAGCATGCAAAGAGGATTTAATCCACGTGACAGCGCCACGGGGGGTCGGGGTTACCTTGCCACGCCGCAGGGGGGTGGCTCGCCGACGAGGGGGGGGTTGCGCCGACGAGGGGGCCGCCGGATGCTACACGCGGGCGCGGGAAACGCCGTATCTCGTCGTCGACGGCGGGGCTCCGGGTGAGGGGGGAAGGAGATAGACGAGAGAGAGAGAGGGATAGGGTGGCGGTGATGAAGGGTGGCTGGTGGTTTGTGTGGAGGCAAGTTTAGGGTTAGGGTTGAGAGTAGATGCATATATATATATGCATGAAGGAGATCCAAATGAATAGGACCATACTGGGTTGGGCCTAAGTTAGGGTTAAACTTAAGGAATGGGTTTGGTTGCTAGGAATTTTAACACCACATCTATATAAGTATAGATATATATATAATCTAAAAATAAAACCAATTGAATAATAACACTATATATATTTAATTATTGATATAAATATAATCTAATAATAAATCTATATAAAACTTGGTTAGAGTTTATAAATAATTTAATAATTAATGTAACAGCATTTATTTAACAAATAACAATATTTAGTAATCTTGCATCTATATATATATATATATATACAATATAAATTAAACCCTGATTAGAAATAATTAATTAATTAAAAAAAATTAACAAGCTATTCTTCAAATAAAAATAATAATTTTAAAAATTTCCTGAAAATTCAGGGTGTTTACAATCTACCCAACTTATAAGAATTTCGTCCTCAAAATTTAAAATAATTCTAATACCGAAGAAATAATAAGAAAATCAATGAAAAGTAAATATGTAAATTGTAACTTACTCAACAAGACAATTTACAACGATACTTGGGGGTTTATAGAGGGGTCAAAACTGGCATCATATCCTACAAGAATATGTTCTAGGTCCGGCATAGGTCATAGGATTTCCAAGTGATCAGGGAATAGATCGATATTGCATGGTCAAATCTAGTAGGATAAGGAGAGGACACAAATAGTCTATTCTAAGGGAAAGATTTGTCAAACAAGTAGAGTTATTAAAATAGAGCACATAAAGGTGTGTTTATGGGGGGCATAAATGTCATGTGTATGGTGCGGTTTGTCTAGATCATAATGGTGCAATTATTGGAAGAAAAATCCTAATATTGTGCTTCAATTACCCAAGTCATGGTAAGGGATCAAATGATATGAACCAAGGAAAGGATAATAGGAAAACTTTTATTTGCTAAATGTCCGACTAAAATCAGTCTAAGATGGCTACTAGGGTGCTAAGGGTATTACTAAAATAAGATATCATACAAGGTATACTTAACTGACTTAGTAGAAAGATGGTTCTACTATAAATCATAGCTAATAAAGGATTATAAAGAGAAATTCTATACTAGGCGCAGAATAAAGAAGAGTTCAAGGGGGATGGGGTCGATTACAAATTTGAAGGTCCAATGCGAATAAATGTTTCAAGAAAACAAAATTTGTCAAACGGTCGCAAATGAGATCCTAGGACAAGTTTACTATATCTTCATCTGCATAAAATAATCATAGGGAAAGCGAATCAACATGCACTAGGTTGGCCAGACCATCATGCACCGATTCTGATTAGACAACATTTTATTGGGTGCACCCAATAATATATGTGTCAAGAACAAGCTTGAGAAAAGAAGAAGCTTGTAAAAACTAGGCTATAACAGCAATATTAGTCAAGACGATAAAAATAAACGTACAGAAGAAAAGAAAGTACAAGATAGTTCAAGTCCAAAACACAAATAATGATTTGACCTTTCTAGTTGCCCTATGAATCTCTAACCTTAGTTGAGCTAGGGGATAGGAACCCACAAAGTTATGTCTAGGTAATCTAAATACTTATACCAACATATAGTCAGTGTTATCCAACTATAATTTCTTAATGGTCCTGAGAAAAGTATGATGCTAGACTACAAGGTATACTACCCAACTTATAAGAATTGAACTAGTACCTCTAACTGTCTCTTAGGGAAGCAAGTTTTTTTTTTTCCAAAAGAAACTTCAATAAAAATTTATCAATCTAAAAAAAAGATTTAAATCTCAAATTTTTTTTTTCAATCAAAATTTGTTCCATCAAACAAAATTTAATCACAAAAAAATACCTCAAATTTCTAAATCGATCCTCGAAATAAACTTTATTATAGTACAAACATCCTTTTCTTTTCTCCTCAAAATTTTTAGATTAAAATTACCCAACTCCAAATTTTAAATCACTTTATGAAATGCATCAAATTTCTAAATTCTTCTTAAATAAACCCTTTTTTTTTCATCAAGGTCAAAATATTAAATCTTTAAAGAAATATAAATCTCATAGGCAACTCTTAACTATTTCTATTTACAATCATCTATCCTCAAATTAAAAAAAAATTATTCTTCTATTTTGGAAACCAACATAAATCATCAACCAATTTAAATCTCATGTAGCAATGTGAATATTTAAATTTTTTTATCATCAAGTTGATTTTATATCCTCTCTAACCAATCATAGAAATTTTTAAAAAAAAAAAAAAAAAACTCAAATCAAAACTTTAAATCATCCTCTCAAATCGATCATCGAGTTTATTTTATTAATCAACTTCTAACAGTCTTTCCCATATGAGTATAAGTAATCTTTCTCACTATCATTCGAAATTGATATATCATTATTACTCAACTTTGAATTAACTAATCATTCATGCAAAAATTATATCTTTCAAAAAATATGGTGTTCATCAACCTGCAATATTTAGTACTTTCCAAGAATTCAATTATAGACTCAACCGCATAATTAGCTGCCAAGGTAACCCATCTAGCCATATAATTAACTCAAGAGAGTATATAGTATAGCATCTTCCAAACCTCTATCAATCATGACAAGCAAGGGTACGGTAGATTAGATCGAGAATGTTATAATTGCAAGGAAGTCAAAGAGTCAGAAGATATAAATCAAAGAAGAGATCAAGTATTTCGAGGAGTTTGAAATGAGTCGAAATCAAACGAGATCAAAGGATAAAAATAATCAATTGTGGATGAGACACAATAGTCCTAATCCTATACGCAGGCTTGCTTGGTACGGTAAAGTAACCAAACAATATTTTCTCGACCTGCATGGGCCACCACTAAAAATATGTCACGCCCCGGTTCCAAGATATGTGGGACCAGGAACACGTGGCGTGCCAGCTGTACGATCAAGTATAGAAAAACCCCAATTTAATGGACTATACTCGATTGTAGTACGCTGAAGTAACAACTAAATAACAATATAGGCAGGTAAATACTAATCTCATCCACAGGAAAAATCACAGAATAAAGCTGGAAGGAATAAAAATAACTCTGAATCAAACTACAAGTCATGACTAGTGGAAAATAATCCACCAACAAATGTATGAATGAACTACTAAAAGAGTACAACTGAACCAGAAAAGAAATAGATAGCCACTAGCAGAAATCACCTAAGAACTCAAGAAACTCACGAGGCTCAACATTGAAGTCCTCGTCAGCAAAAGTCTCCAATCTCCGTAGTCCGTCGGTACCTGTGCTCGTCCCAATCTGGAAAAGGTGCCAGGTCCTCAGAGGGACGTAACAAGTACACAAGAAATCGACATGCATGATAGTGCAGGGCAGTATATAAATAACTAGAATAAAATATAACATAACATCTCTCCAACCAAACAAGGACAGGATATATCATGCAACATACGACAGGTAAACTAACCATCTATGTGTAAAATGCACTCGAGACATCTCTAGTGGCACATGAGAGGGGGAGAAGAAGAAGAAACGGCCACCAAGCGTTCTACGGTTTGAGAAACGAGGGGCTACGAGCATCCAGCGTCCATTGGAAACAGAAATTCTCATACACCACTAGTAGACTCTCCCCACCCAATGTATATCCGTACCGTATACGCGGTACAAATAATATGCAAGACGTCATAGTATATATAAGTAGACCTGTACCAACCACTAGACCAGACGCGAACTCACGTGCCAATGATCAGTCGACACACAAATCCATGCTCTCAACTCACTCATATAGTGATCGTGTATGATACGGTGTCCGGCTAGAAGGTACCACATACCTTCACAATACACGGGATAAGTCCACTACTACTAGACGCGTGCACACAACTGAGAAGTAACTAGGTAACATAAACTAACTGCAAAAATATACAATCAAGCAAGGTGTACTTGCCTGTGTCCAGCAACTGAGTATCTGGGTCCAGAGTAGAGTCCGAGCCCCGAGAAGCAAATAATCCTAAACAAATTTTATCTCTAATTAATTACTAATTAAACAATTTAAACAATTCATTTAATTGCTAAGTAATCTATAATTTAAATTAATCTAGTACTACTAGCTAACTAGTATCAAATTTTTATGAATAATAATTATACAATAATAAATAGGTAACCATACTTATTATCATACCATTTATATTCTGAAATTTATTTACAACTAAATATTTAATAATTAATTAACTAATTAATGATAATCAATTAACCAACCATTTTAATACACACATGAATACACAATTCCTAATAATACTAACTTACATAGTAAAAATCCTTAAAAATAATTTTTAGTCTATTTTAATAATAAACTAAATAATATCAGAATAATAAATATATATTATATATATATTTTACAGAAAATAAATTATTACCATTAAACTATTTATTAAATAACTAGTTGAATAATAACAATAAGTACTTAATAATTCTAAATAAATCCAAATAAATCACCAACAACCTTAAATTTAATCATTAAAACTAAATTCACAGTAGTAACACAAAATTAATAATTATTTAAATCAATAAATAATTATTACACAATTGATTACATAAACCTAAACATGATTCTCAAAATTACTTTTAAGTCTTAAAAATTCGTAAATATATCTAAAATACATAAAATAAATTCCTAAATACCATATTTACACATTTCTAACAGAATCATATCACTTCACAAAATTTACAATATTTATATAATTAATAACAATTAATTATATAATATATTCAACTTATGTAATAAATCTAGAAATTACTCAACTAAATCCAAATAATTATAAATAATAATAAATAAATATTGGAATTATTTTTCTACAGAATAACATGCTATTACAAACATTTTCTATTCAATAAGTATTATTTAATTACTAACCAAATAAATAAGATAAATTGAAAACAATATTTAATATTCAATTTGATTAATACAAAACTTCCAAGATAAATCTAAATATAATATTTTAAACACCAATCAAATTCTGGAAAAATTTCCATAACTTACTTTATAATTAAATCTATATTTTCCATATAAGTTATATTATTTAATTATTTATTAATTAAATAATAAGCATCAAAATGGAATTAATTAAACAGTGTAAATTCGCTGTTTTTCACATAAATAATTATAAATTAAATTACAAAAATTCTGGAAAAATTATTTTAAAATACTATATTAATTATACAAACTTTTTCATGTACAAAGTTTTCTCTAATTCGTAATCAAAATGTTACATAAAAATTAAAACAGAAAACACATTTAATTAATTACTAACATTGAAACTTTATAATTAAATATAAATAATATCAATAATTAATATTAAATCACACAAAAATTAGGGTAGAACCCCTACATATTTACCAATGATTTCCTATATTTAGATCTAATTAATCATCAATCTATTCATCACAACAATCCTTACAATAATCTGAATATTCAGAATTTAATTATTAAAACTTGGTTTAAAGCATGCAAAGAGGATTTAATCCACGTGACAGCGCCACGGGGGGTCGGGGTTACCTTGCCACGCCGCAGGGGGGTGGCTCGCCGACGAGGGGGGGTTGCGTCGACGAGGAGACCGCCGGATGCTACACGCGGGCGCGGGAAACGCCGTATCTCGTCGTCGACGGCGGGGCTCCGGGTGAGGGGGGAAGGAGATAGACGAGAGAGAGAGAGGGATAGGGTGGCGGTGATGAAGGGTGGCTGGTGGTTTGTGTGGAGGCAAGTTTAGGATTAGGGTTGAGAGTAGATGGATATATATATATGCATGAAGGAGATCCAAATGAATAGGACCATACTGGGTTGGGCCTAAGTTGGGGTTAAACTTAAGGAATGGGTTTGGTTGCTAGGAATTTTAACACCACATCTATATAAGTATAGATATATATATATATATATATATATATATATATATATATATATATATATATATATATATATAATCTAAAAATAAAACAAATTGAATAATAACACTATATATATTTAATTATGGATATAAATATAATCTAATAATAAATCTATATGAAACTTGGTTAGAGTTTATAAATAATTTAATAATTAATGTAACATCATTTATTTAACAAATAACAATATTTAGTAATCTTGCATCTATATATATATATATATATATATATATACAATATAAATTAAACCCTGATTAGAAATAATTAATTAATTAATTAATTAAAAAAATTAACAAGCTATTCTTCAAATAAATATAATAATTTTAAAAATTCCCTGAAAATTCAGGGTGTTTACAACCATTGTTATTATCACCACCACTCTAACCATCATCACCACCACCATCCCACGCACCCACTGCCGGGCCTCCACCGCGCGTCGCCATGGCCACCCCCGCTGGCGATCGACGCAGAAGTCGCACGCGTGTGCTGTACAGTAGCACAGCAAGTAGCAGCAGCAGCGGCAACGCATGGCAGCAGCTGCCACGGCAGCAGCCGTACGCCGTCGCGCGTGCCGCCGCCACCGGCATGTCCCCCCGACCGTGCGCGCGCACTCCCGGCGAACTCCCCTAGGCCACAGCCCACCTTCCCCGACCCGCCACATAGGCGATTCGTGTATTTACGTCGAAATCCTATCGTGACGCACGAGTTTTGAACTCGGATATGGCATCTCATCGCTGCAACTTCGTGCACGTTTTTCGAGAGATCCGAGCGTTGGATCGACGAACTCTTTGCTCCGTGAAAATTTTGGTATATCCATCTTCACTCCCCTCACGTTCATCCGTTAATTACGTCGTTTAATATATCAAAACTGGCCACTAAGTTGACACTTTAAATTGTACTATTTTTGGACAGTTTTGTGGAGCCAACTTCGTCAGCTCGTAACTCCGCCGTCGCAGTTACGGTTGGCATGATACCAGTTCCTGCGTGCAACTGGTATAACCCTCTTCCTGTCTCTTAAGTTTTGTTTCATTGTGAACACGTTTGGTTGGTCGAATTCAACGCCAAAGTTGGCCGTCCGAATTCTTAATTTTGTACTTGTTAAATTCCATTTTTGAACCCAGGACTCCGAATTCAATTTCTGACACCACCAGTAGAATCGTGGTATCATTCTAGCACGTTTTCATATAAAGTTTGTTTGATTTGGAGAACATAGGCCCTGATACGCTTTTCGGTACAAAGCGGGCCCCACATTCCGAGTCAACGGGTCACTTTGAGATCGGCTCATCGGAATCCAATTTTGGATTTACCATTGAGTTCGTGTTGTCATTCTGGACTCTTGGACATGTACATGTTAGATTTAGTGGACTTTGACTTCGACACGTATTTCCGTACAAATCGGATACCAATATCCAGGTCAACGAACCATTTTGTGATCGGGTCATCGGAATCCTATTTTGAACATACCGTTGGGTTTGTATCATCATTCTTGATTTGTGGACATATAATTTGCTGGGTTTTGCAGACTTCTATCCTGACACGTTTTTTCGTGCAAAGTATGTCCAACGGCGGACATCATTTTGACCCAAAATTACTATTTTGCTTCTGTGTCCAAATCAGACTTATGGGTAGGCTATCCTAGTTAATTTGACCGTTCTGGACACGTTGGTGATATTTATTTTATCAACCGACAACATCTGTAGATTTTGCTGATGTATCATCCTTAAATTGTAATTAATTATTTTCCAGAAATTATTACTTACTATTTTTGAATTTTTATATATATTTTAGTTACTGTAAAAATCTGGAAAAAATTGTATTTAAAAACTATGTTAATATACCTAATTTAATATAATTTTTCCAGAATTTAATAAGTAATTTTGGTATTTTATAAAAATAGGAAAACACAACTCATTTTTAGGATACATGTGTTTGCTGATTTTTAATAAATATCTATGAGGGTTTATAAATTCCAGAAAAATTAGTATAAATTTTTATAATTAACAAGGATCATTTTAGTTCTTTATTTTATGTATATTTGAGCTTTTTATCTATCTCAAAAATTGTTAGAACTCAGTGTACAGCCTGATTTATTTATTGAGCAGTTACGACTTACAAAGTTTTGTGTTGATTTGAGTTATTGTAGTATTGGACCTCACCCTACACTAGTGTAAAGGCCCTATAAAATTAGTTTGGGTATAGTGTCACCCCACATTAGACTTTTATGCTAGGTCCCTGCTTGGCTAGTATCCAGTTAGGAGTCGTGTCACACCACTAGTGTAATCTTAATCATAACTTAGAAGCTGAGTTTATATATCATTATTGACATGACACTGGACATCTGTATCTTCATATTCATATTCTTGCTTTGCTCGAGGCAAGTACCCCTACAAGCTTATTTACTGCGCATAACAATAAACTGTGATTAAATCATGTTAAAATACTGCTTTCGGGATAACTGCAAGTCATATCTTCACATGCTTCTTACTAGTTCTCAGTACATGTTTCACCATGCTTTATACTGCTCTGAGTATCTACTATGTTTTATACTGCTCTCAGTACCTACCATGCTTATACTGCTCTCAGTATCTACCATGCTTTATACTGTTCTCATATCACTCACATGTCATATTATTTTCAGTCCCTACCATGCTTAGGACTATTTTCATATCTCTCACATATTTAAACAATGGGTCAAGGGAAAACTGTTAGTAGTATACATGATCATGCCCCCTTCTCCGTATGTATTTACCAAGCACTGTTATATTCTATATGTAAATTTATCGTATGTCTGATCCTGCATTTTGTATGGATATACACCGATGCCGTTAAGGGTACGTATGTACACTTCAAAAAATTGATATGTACCACTGTACATCCTATTTTACCTATTGAATGATCACTCACCTGCTACAGTTTTAAACTTTACAATAAATATATATTGCCATGATAAAATGTATCTAAAACTGGATAAATCAAGATGTGCCATGATTACGTTATTTCATCTCTTTCCATCACATGATCAGTATTATATGTTTGTAGTAAAAGTACTTGCTCCCGTCTTGACAGAATAACGTAGTAGGTTCACTTTTCAAGGAGGAAATGCTATGTGATACATATTATGGCACTAATTTTGAGGACCTGGCCTTAGCTCCAGAAGAGGCCCCAGCGGGGAACCTTGCTTAGATATCTTTCATGTGTTTTGAGACTTAGACTTTGTTTTGAACTTATATTTGGATACTGGACCTTGTCTCCAGTTAGATACTTTGGAAGTGTATTATTAATTTTGTGCTTATTTTACTTTCGCTTATAGATGCTGTGTTGTGATGAACCTTTAAATGTGATTTTAGAACTGTTAGCAGCTTAGATCCTTTATTGTCTATTCTTAGAACAACTTACTATGCTTTAACCAAGCGTAGGCTGGACATGGCTCGGCCCGGCCCAACAATTTAGGTAACGGGTCGTAATATATTTTTAGTGGTGGCTCATGCAGGTCCAGACTTAAGTTGTTTGGTTACGTTATTGTACCAAGCATGCCTGCAATTAGGATCTTAGGACAACTTGTTAACACTTGGAATAACATTTAGAACACCTAGAGGATATCTAGGATTACAACATAGGAAAACTCGTCACAGTATAGGACCATTTACTATATTTAGTGTCTTGCTTGAAATTTAGTGGGTTATAATTTTGACCAGGATAGTACCCTTGGGATGACCCCTGAGGATCTCACTCTAATCTTACCGAGAAATCTGTTTCCACTTGTTTCCATTTGCTCTTCCTTAATTCGTTGTTAAAATTGATTTCAGATTTTCGTTGTTGCTTTGATCTTGCATCGTGATAAATTTTGTGGATTGAATTGTTATATATCCTGATAAGGTAAATTTCTGCTTTACTTATGGAGTTTAGAATTTATTGCAGCCATATTTGCTGGTATGACAAAAACATAGGACCTGATTTTTGGTATACCTATCTTAGTTATGGAATATAGATTTTCTCGCAGCCATACCGATTGGCGTGGCGAAAATTCTAGATAACATGATTATATGGTATATACCATAGTTATGACTCTATCGTTTATTGCATCTAAGCTTACTGGTGTGGCAAAAATTCTGGCAACATGATTTCAGGAAGACGTGTATGGTTATCAGATCATATCTCAACTTGGTTCACTTCGTTATGACCGAATGGGCAAGAATAAATTCTTATTCTCATTCTTTTTCGTCTTGATTAACTCTGTTCTATCTACATCCATAACTAGGATTATAGGGTCTTTAGGACTTTTCAACATGATTGCTTTCATGTTATCTTTTGAACATAATTATTTTTGTGTTCCATCTTTTCTATAACTTGACTAAACTCTTCTTCGTTAACCTCTTGGGTAATTCTTCTCGTTATGCATCTCATTATCTTCGTACCATTCTTGGAGATATTCCGATAAACTTTTCTGTCTTGCTTGACCCTTTAACTTGTTTGGACACTGTTATGGATTGCTTGACCCAGTCTTAGGCCTTATTACCTTCTATTTGATAGACGACCGAAATAGCCAAACCTTGTTAACTGATTCTGTAGTATAACTATAAATATATTGTGTGAATGTGATAAATAATTTTCCTAGGGATTGGTTAGATTAAGCTTATAGGACAAGTATGGGTGATTGACTTTAGTAGACTTGGTAACCAATAAGAACGATTGTATTAATAATATGACTTGATGATAGGGTATCTAAGATGGAATAATGAGATAGTATATTGTTATGACTATGGATTGAGGATTAGAATCTTGTGCTTGGAGTTTGAGGATTGAGCATTCATAGGACTTTGATGACCAAGTAATTATTGGTTATCTATAGCTAATTGCATGTGATTAGAGGGTAGAACGATATATGGAATGGTATAGAATAAGTTAGAATGAGATATAATATTGCGTACGAGATCGGGAAGATATCAGTTAAAACAACAAAGAACAAGACAAAGACATATGTACATTGGTAATTAATAAATTAGTAGTTTGAAATCGATAATTTATATTCGGAGAACTTGTTGAGTAAAAAGAAGAAGGCTCAACGCCAAGGATAAGTATTGAATGTATGATTTCAAGAAGAAGCTGTAGAAAAGGATTGACGACAAATAATACTAAGGGCCTGTGGATTGATAGAATATGGATACTTAGGATACGATAAGGAAATCAAGTATTTACAATTGAAGTTGAAAATATGGTTGATGATCAAGCATTGTTGGCTTATAAACATACCCAGAGAATGACCTATAGTTTAGGGTATACATAAATGTTCCATGTTAGTATGGAAGATTTTAAAGGATATATGACGTAGTTTATGATATAAGGACTTTGTTGAACCAAAACCAAAAAGACTTTAAAAAGAAACGGAAGAGATGATCACAAGAGTAGCAAATTGAGTATCGTAGCCAGAGCAGTTACATGTTATAGTTTGACCTATTGGGTGATTTTTAATTTCAGAACGAAATTCTTGTAAGGTGGGTAGAATGTAAGCCCCCTAAATTTCAGGGCTATTTTAAATTTTCTAAATAAATTATTTTCGATAAGTATTTTATTATTTAATTATTTTGATCATTAATGTTCTTTTCCGTGACTTTGACTTCTGGAGCGTCAAAGATACCAATCTTTGGTAACTCTCTTTATGAGTTTTGTAGTAGACAAGATTATCTTCGTTTTGATATATCGTGGTCCACTTAAACTCGTTCCCTTATGCTCTTTTTGTATCGTGCAACTTCAGGTCAACTTAGACCAATTAATCGTTGAATAATTATTCCCACTTTTATCTTTGATCATCGTTTGCACGTGGCCGTGACTTTTAATTTAGGAGCACAAGACCAGTCGTTTTCTCAGAACCAACTTCTCATGAATGATCTACTCGAGACGCTCTACACCCATGACCTTCGTGTCCCACTTAGACACTCCATTTTTTGCTTCATTTTCTTTGCACAACTTTCGGGTCAATTTAGGCCAATTAATTATCTACTGTAAAACCTTATTTAATTTTCAATTTAATTTCAGGACCCGACATCGATCCAACCTAGTCGATCCAAAGTATGGACATATCCCACATGAAGCCTACTACCCACATGATACTTGTGTCCCATTTATTTGAGTCCCCACATGTTACTTATTTACCCCTGATCATAAATACATATTTAAATTCAATTATTGCACCATGTCCGATTTTGATCCGACCCGGCTCGACCGAACCCAAACCTAAGCTCCATGTTGTCTTCTCATGACTGCCCAAACACTCCACAAAATATTTCTTATTTTTTTCTATTTTGAAAATATCCCTTCCTCTCTCTACTTTACAAATATCCCATATATATATATATATATATATATATATATATATATATATATATATATATATATATATATATATATATATATATAACTCTCTCTCTCTCTCTCCTTACACCACCTCACCCTCCCCATCACAGCACATCACCCCCTTTCTCTCTAGTCGACCTCCCTCTCTCTCATTTCAAATATCTATATCACTCTCTCTCTACTATTCTCACACTCTCTCTTTATATATATTACGCACACACCTACACACAACTCTCTCTCTCACACAACACACACACCACCCCACCCCCTCACTGCCGACAATACTCCTCCCTCCTTCCTCCTCTCTCCATCAACCCACAGCTACCACCACCTTCACCATCTCCTCTTTCTCACTACTACACCACCATCATCATCACCACCATTATCATCATTATGTTCACCACCATCACCATTGTTATCATCACCACCACTGTAACCATCATGACCACCACTGCCCCTTAAGTTTCGTTTCATTGTGAACACGTTTGGTTGGTCGAATTCGACGCCAAAGTTGGCCGTCCGAATTCTAAATTTTACACTTGTTAAATTCCATTTTTGAATCTGGGACTCCGGATTTAATTTCTGACACCACCAATAGACTCGTGGCATCATTCTAGCATGTTTTCGTATAAAGTTTGCTTGATTTGGAGAACGTGGGCCTTGGCACGTATTTCGGTGTAAAATGGGCCCCATATTCCGAGTCAACGGGTCACTTTGAGATCGGCTCATCGGAATCCAATTTCGGATATACCTTTGAGTTTGTGTTGTCATTCTGGACTCGTTGACATGTACTTTGTTAGATTTAGTAGACTTTTGCTTCGATACGCATTTCCGTGCAAATCGGATACCAATATCCAGGTCAACGAACCATTTTGTGATCGGGTCATCGGAATCCTATTTTGAACATACCGTTGGGTTCGTATCATCATTCTGGATTCGTGGACATATAATTTGCTAGGTTTTATAGACTTCTATCCTGACACGTTTTTTGGTGCAAAGTATGTCCAACGACGGACATCATTTTGACCAGAAATTACTATTTTGCCCCTGTGTCCAAATTAGACTTATGGTTAGGCTATTCTAGCTAATTTGACCATTCTGGACATGTTGGTGATATTTATTTTATCATTCGACAACATCTGTAGATTTTGCTTATGTATCATCCTTAAATTGTAATTAATTATTTTCCAAAAATTATTACTTGATATTTTTGAATTTTTATATATATTTTAATTGCTGTAAAAATCTAGAAAAAATTATATTTAAATACTATGTTAATTTATCTAATTTAATATAATTTTTCCAGAATTTAATAAGTAGTTTGTTATTTTATAAAAATAGGAAAACAAAACTCATTTTCAGGATACATGTGTTTGCTGATTTTTAATAAATATCTATGAGGGTTTATAAAATCCAGAAAAATTAGTATAAATTTCTATAATTAACAAGGATTATTTTGGTACTTTATTTTATGTATAATTGAGCATTTTGTCTATCTAAAAAATTGTTAGAACTCAGTGTACAGTCTGATTTATTTATTGAGTAGTTACGACTTACAAAGTTTTGTGTTGATTTGAGTTATTGTAGTATTGGACCTCACCCTACACTAGTGTAAAGGCCCTAAAAAATTAGTTTGGGTATAGTGTTACCCCACATTGGACTTTTATGCTAGGTTCCCACTTGGCTAGTATCCAGTTTGGAGTCGTGTCACACCACTAGTGTAATCTTAATCATAACTTAGAGGCTGAGTTTGTATATCACTATTGACAGGACACTGGACATCTGTATCTTCATATCCTTATTCTTGCATTGCTCGAGGCAAGTACCCCTACAAGCTTATTTACTGTGTATAACAATAATCTGTGATTAAATCATGTTAAAATACTGCCTTCTGGATAACTGCAAGTCATATCTTCACATGCTTCTTACTGGTTCTCAGTACATGTTTCACCATGCTTTATACTGCTCTGTGTATCCACTATGTTTTATACTGCTCTCAGTACCTACCAAGCTTATACTGCTCTCAGTATCTACCATGCTTTATACTGTTCTCGTATCACTCACATGTCACATTATTTTCAGTCCCTACCATGCTTAGGACAGTTTTCATATCTCTCACATATTTAAACAACGGATTAAGGGGAAACTGTTAGTAGTGTACGTGATCATGCCCCCCTTTTCCGTATGTATTTACCAAGCACTGTTATATTCTATATATAACTTTGTCGTATGTCTGATCCCGCGTTTGGGTATGGATATACATCGATGCCGTTAAGGGTACGTATGTCCACTTCAGAAATTGATAAGTACCACTATACATCCTATTTTACCTATTGACTGATCACTCACCTGCTACAGTTTTAAACTTTAAAATGAATATGTATTGCCATGATGAAATGTATCTAAAACTGGATAAATCAAGATGTGCCATGATTACGTTATTTCATCTCTTTCCATCACATGATCAGCATTATATGTTTGTAGTACAAGTACTTGCTCCCGTCCTGACAGGATAACATTGTAGGTTCACTTTTCAAGGAGAAAATGCTATGTGATACATATTATGGCACTGATTTTGAGGACCTGGCCTTAGCTCCAGAAGAGGCCCCAGCGGAGAACCTTGCTTAGATATCTTTCTTGTGTTTTAAGACTTAGACTTTGTTTTGAACTTATGTTTGGATACTGGACCTTGTCTCCAGTTAGATACTTTGGAAGTGTATTATTAAGTCTGTGCTTATTTTACTTTCGCTTATAGATGCTGTATTGTGATAAACCTTTAAATGTGATTTTAGAACTGTTCGCAGCTTAGATCCTTTATTGTCTATTCTTAGAATAGCTTACTACGCTTTAACCAAGCGTAGGCTGGACATGGCTCGGCCCGGCCCAACAATTTGGTAACGGGTCGTGACAACTGGCCCGAGCCAGTGTAAACCCCCTAAATTTTCACTATAATTTTAATTTTTTATTTATTTAGTATTGGTTTTGTTTTTCGTATTTGTGCGTCGCGTGTGAGTTCGCATTTTTCCTAAATTGTGCATCGAGTGCAAATTTGCGAGATGGTCTACATTTTTTTCTCTTCATAAAGTAAATAAGTATATTTTTTATATCAATATAAATTAAATATTTTGATCACATCGTTATTGGAAATTTATTTATTAATGCTAGTAATTTCATGGTACAAATAATGCTTTATAAGGATATCCTATTTCCATGATAGAAAATATAATTTTATGAATGTTGTAGCTTCCAATAACTTGTTTAAATTATTTTATTCACATACAAAAAATGTTTTCAAATATTTGAATATTTCTTATGATTTTTGAAATTCATTTTTATCATATTTTACTATTCCGAAAAAGTTAATTATAAAATCTTGTTGATCTAATATTTAATTAATTATGATAATTTATTTTAGAAAAGATTTTATTTACATTACTAAAGATTGGATTATCTATAATTAACTTAGATTTAGATTTTATCGAAGTAAGATATAAATTGATTTGAATTAATATGTGATAATCTCATGGGGATTTAACCAAACCCAAATCCTTATCAGAACAGGAGCCACCACCTCCTATATAAGGAGAGACCCTTGTTCTCCTTTCTCTATAATCTCCAAAATCCAAATTCCTCCACCCAAATGTATTGTGCACCATGTCTGTGTCCATCGTTCTTATTCCATATTACACATACATTATTCTCGTGTCAGACACACTCCCGACACAATCAAAACCTACATCTACGATTCCGTCTCTCCGACACCACCACAAGTTCAACACCACCCGAATCCCTCTCATCTCCGGCAACACCAAACAGACACCCGCTCACCATCACCGCTGTCAGCCCATCGAGATACCCCCGCACAATCGCAGCCCCCTTCCTGACCTCGCCATCCCGGCTACCACCACCACGACCACCCCAACTACCTCCATCGGCCGATTTTCGGCCACCACAGCCACTGTAAAACAACCAGCGCCACCGCGACCGGTCGCAACCGCGATCGACCGCAACCATGACCGGCCGCCACCTAAAACCCCCCAAATCCTCACCATCGACAAAATCCAAACACACCCTCACCTTCGATCCCGACATACCCGAGTATCGTCGGTCGTGCTCACCACCAGTGACTAAATCTGGCACCGCACAATCCTTCCGGTAAGCCTCTATCCTCGTCGCCTCCGCAAGCCCGAGTCTCCCCTCGTATCGGAGCCGTGCGAGCTTCTACGTCTGTCGTGCCGTGCAGGCGTGACATGACTCTTCGGCCACGCCTTGCCGCGACCCCCGCCGAACCCAGGATACGCCAACCCGAGCAGGCGCTCCTACGCTTGCTTCCGCGCCTAGGCAGCTCCTCTTCCCCGATCGAGAGCCGACCTGGTAAGCTCCCGCGTCCCTCTTTTCTTTTTTCCATCTAGTTCCTTCTCTCCTTCTATTTTTATTAGTGGTTTATTTTTATTAATTGTTTTGTTATTTAATTTTTTTTTGAAATAGTTTTGTTGTTTAGTATCAAAAAGTAGTAGGTAGGTATAGATGATGGTTATGTTATTTTTATCATTATCATTATTTTGGTTTTACTAGTATTTTTATTACTATTTACTATTTTGTTTTAGGGATCACAGACAAAAAACTGCACTAATAGTTTTAAATATATATATATATATATATATATATATATATATATATATATATATATATATATATACTGGTGATAAATACCAATATATTATTTTATGGAAATTTTAAATACAGCTTGTTGAAAAACATTATTTAACAAAATTCAGTTTTCAAACCCGAATATATATAATTATATATTCCTATGATAATGAGTACGTTTTAGCTCTAAATCACTTTTTAGATTTAATATTCCTAAAGGTATTTTTACTAATAAAGTAGCTACCAACTTATACAATAATTTCTAGTATTTTTCAAATATTTATCTAACTAATGAGATATAGTTTTCTCTATAAATTTTATTTTGACAAACTTGAGTTGTTTTAAAATATTAAAATACATTTCCTAAAATAGTATATGTATTAATTATCCGTAAATTTTCTTTGTGTCGTCATAATAAATCATGACTAATCGTACGTTCATATTATCTCATGAACTTGGACCCCTCCACGTCGACCATGACTATCGGACTATTGGGAGATGTTAGAACACCGCACAACACCAGGCATCAATACCAGGCAAGATACCTTGCCACCTTACTCTGTGATTTACATATTCTTATTTTCAGTATTTCTTATTTATTATTATAAAACTGTGCGTCCAAGTTACACTTGGGTGCAAGCGACTCTATCGGTCGTTTTCTTGCTTTTATTTATCTTTTTTGCATCGACTTAGCCTAGTGACCACCCATTGTTGATGGTATTGGTATATCTCATACGGCCTTGACACTTACTTTACCACATATTGTGAGTCACATATAAGACACGTACTCGTGTAGTCAGCCGGCCACCGATACGTATGAGGCGTACAACGGTTCGGAGTAACTGCCAATAAAATTGCATGCCAGTAGACTAGGCAGTTACTAGAGGGTCATATGAGTCATGGATGTGACTCCACTAGGCATGGGGTGGGAAGAACAGTTCCTTAATATATGGGCCACATATTAATTGCTATTGTACCTGAAGCTCCGCTGGAGACGCAGGTTCACCATACTATTATTGATTCCTCTAACGTTCATGGAGCGTTATGGACGTTTTCTTACTGATTCCCTCTGACGATCGTAGAATGTTATGGACGGAGACGACAGGTTCCCGAAGGAAAGGACGATGCAACTGTTTTACACCCCGTGTGCCCATATGTGAAGGATTGTTCTTTATTGCATATTCATTATAGTACGGTTAGGTAGCCTATTGCATGCATCCCTTGTATTCTATTATACATCACAATTTCTATGGCATGATATTATGTATCTTGTTACATCCCTCTGAGGACCTGGTTATCTTCCCAGGTGTGTGTTCATGTCTTCCGCAGGTATTCTAGCCGAGATCATAGTCTTTTCCATTTATTCGAAGATGACGTGTCTTGGATCTATCCTGCTACCTTCGTCATTTCTTTTGTATATCATGTACCTCTTCCTTTTATTTTGTTGGTAGTGGATGTGTCTCCACCTAACATATTGTATCAAGACAATTCATTATCATTATATGATATCTTTTTATTTTGTGTGGATGAGATTAGTTATGGTTCTACTATATTTACAGCTTACGTATATATATTATACGGCTGGCATGTCTACGTTCCGACTCCTACGTATTTTGGGACTAGGGCGTTACAGCCGGGGATAAAGACCAGCACAGGACTCCCCTATCTCCACAGTTGGCCATGCGAGCAGCCACAGCTGCAGGCATTGCTATTCCTTGGAATGGCATGCAATCGAAATCTAGGAAGCAGAGGTCCATGATGCCATTTACGTCCACGACATCCATAGCATGGGGATGTCTCGAGATCCAGTGGTAGTTCTACTACGGCTTCTTCGGATGAAAATGTTTGCCACCGACGGCCTCCTCAAGCAAACTCCAGGGTCGTCAGCAGCCGAGGGTCGGGCAAGCAAGGCTATTGTGGAAGTAGTTGAGTCTTCTCTTGGAATGGGTAGTCCTTTATACAGACTATTCGCATCGTCCAAGCACGAGCCAGATGTCGGTCGGAAGGAAGATTACAAGCCAAGACAAAGCTCCTCTTCATGTCAGATGACAGTCTGCGAGTGATCGAAGGAACGTGACTCTGGACCTCCTTTGCCAAAGACATTTGCAATCCCTACAAAGATGCAAGAGACTCCAATATCAAGGAGTCATCAGGAGCTCTTGCTCTGAAATGATAAATCAGGATAGTTAATGCTAAAGAGTTAGGCATGACACCTGCCATCACCCAGCTCGTATAATCCTGCCACGTGATCATGCTTCTATTCAAAGTATCCCAAGCTTGACTCAAGTTTGGGACACTTTGAAGGGGGTCTTATAGAAGCATAAAAAATCTCAGCAGATGACATCCCTTTGCCACAGAGCAGATGATACAAAGGCTCAGCCCAAGTGCTAAAAAGACAAAACATAGGGTATGGAAAGAAGTCCCTTATGTGTCACGTCTACCAAAGTCTAGTACAGACACATCGAGACTACACAAAAAGGACTAATTTTGTTCGTCTACAAAGGATCTGGTACAGATTCGACATAGCCTAGAAGGGTCTACAAGGGATTTGGTCTTCATCAAAGTGTAGCCATTCTTCTTCATGCCAGAAGGTTAACCTCCATCAAGATGTATTCTGATCTTTTTATGGGTGCAGCCTCCCAGAAGCATATCAGCCACTCGGCCAAAGCAAGCAGCTTCCTGAAGCAGTCATTGGCCCGAGCCTTCAAAGAGCGAAACAGGTCACGACGCCTTGAATGGGAAGGGCATAGCACAAACCTGTGGCTGTTCGGGTGGCTATCCATCCATGACCTAGGTCATCAAGACCTCGAAGGTCCCCCAAACATCGCCTAGAGTTGAACTCCCTAAGGAGGATATTTCCATACTCAAGGACATCGATGTCTCCTTTTACACATAGTTTTTCTATAAGAACATGGCTCCTATGAACGAGAAAAGCCTCAACAAGCAGCCAACTTATACAAGGCCGATCGTCGCTCAAAGTTAAGTTTGGATCTTGCATAGTAGTGAAGGACACCAAGAAGAAGAGAACAACTCTTCAAAGGAGAACTTTCCCTTTTATAGGATCGAGAATGGCCCAGAGTACACCCCACATAGCCGACGGTCAGAATTCTCGAATTAATGGGATGACCCTAAGACTCAGCAAGATGAGTGTCAGTCTTAGACCCTTAGAATTCCCCGTATTACAATTAAGAGGAACTCCTTAAAGAGCAGGTATTTATTGCTATTTACTTCAGAAGCCAAAGCCTTCAAGCAAGAGGCGCAGCCACTTGCCTGTGCCAACCTCAGAAGCAAGATGGTGGTAGGCCCCACCCTTTCTTTTGCTTCAGAAACCAATGTATTCACTCCAGAGGTGAAGCTACATACCTGCGCCAACCCCAGGCACACAAGGGTGTTATACCCTTTCCTTCAATGCCAATGCCTTTAAAGTTCAGAGGCGCAGTTACTTACATGCGTCCACATGAGGCACATGATGGTAATATGCTCACACCATCTCCAATCCTATGGTGCAGTCGTCTGCTCCGTTCCAGAAGCTTAAGTCACTTCTCTACAAGAGACTTGAGAATTCTTACTGTAACTAATGCAAGTCAGCCTGTCGCTCCAAAAGCACAGTACCTCGTCAACCTGAGGCACAAGCCTACTCGTCGCCTATAGCATAGTGACTCTGTTGCTCTGAAACACAACTTCGTCATTGCTCTAAATGCACAGAAGTCTTGTCGTCATTTGAATCCAAGTCCACTCGTTACCTGAAAGTACAGAGGCTCCGTCATCTCTAGAAGTACGGTCTACTCGTCGCTCCAGAAGCACAACAGTACTTAGTCCTCACCAGAGGCGCATGAAGCATGGGTCCACCCAAATTTGTTTTTTTAAACCGCCTCCTGCAGGAAAGATTAGGATTAAATCATGATTGATATCATATCACATTGAATTAAATCTTAGACGAGGATCAATTAGACTCCAAATCTAGGATGAAATCCCAAGATTAACTCGGCTGTATCCGATAATCAAATCGACATGTGCCATGTGTCACCTCCTTCGGTTATGTTGATAACCACCGGAGCTCTCGATTGAGGGGAATCTTGATGTACGCCACGTGTTAGCACCGTAGGAGCCCAGACCATACAATGACGGCAAATTCTTTCAGATCTCGGGAACCATAATGTACATCGAGGCCGCAGCAGGGGGCACATACCCTTATTCGAACCAGAGGAAGTATGCGCCCGATCTGCCACCACCACGAGGGTACGTGGGAGATTAAAATTTTGAACGGAGGCACAGGCGGGAATAAGGGGGGTGTCGTACTGAAGCTCCAGGCTCTGGGGACGGTTACGACCGAGCTCGATGGCAGCTCGTCAGGTAGCAGTTGGCGAGAGCCACCACCAATGTTGACCGTCGGGGAGCGCGGCCAACAGTACGGGGGACGAAGCGCGGGGGGCCGGAAGCTGGGCACGGCTACCGACCTCCGCAGTCCGGCCAGGAAATACTGCAGCGCTCGGTCCGGGGGTGCGACGAGGAGGCCAACGGAGCTTGGGTTGAAGCCCAGGGAAGGCGAGTCTGACCAAGGCGAGTTGGTCATGTGACCAGTCGGGCCTCGATCGGGCAGAGGGCGGCTCGCTGTGGATGGCGTGCACAAGGGGAGGGCAGTCTTGGATGGAGAGCCAGGATTGCAGGTGGCGAGCGGCGGCGGCTGCTCTGCCGCTCCGCCGGAGGCGAGCACGGGGAGGGGGGGTCATGAATCCATCGGAGGAGAGCAGAGTGGAGAGAAGGATATATTATATGTATATATGTATATATATACATATATATATATTGAGGAATCTTCTCTCGGTGCCCTAGAGCGCCGCGAGGAGACCTCTGAGATCACAGTAATCTCCGGCGCCGGCTTGGCCTATGGCCGGGCCGGTGACTCCTGTAAAGTCAAAGTCTTTTACCGAAGCTCTCGGTGGCCGGATGGAGGCTACCCCACGCCTGGCCGACAGACTTGTTTCCTCCTTTAAAAGAGCCCCCGTAATCTCCTTCTCCAAAGAAAAAAAGGAAGCCCTCGCCGCACCCCTACCGATGCCATGATCGGTAAGTTTACTCACAGTAAACCTCCGATCGAAGTGATCCGCAAGGCTCTTTCAGGATTCAATTCTCAGGGTTCTATAAAAGCTGGAGTCATTGATCGCAAACATGTTTTGATCCAACCGTCTAATGAAACAGACTACCTACGACTATATTCCAAGGACACGTGGTTCATTGCTCGTGCTCCTATGCATATATTCAAATGATATGCTAATTTTTTTCCTTTGTTTTGAATCCTCGATCATGCCTGTATGGGTTACCCTCCCAGATCTTCTGCATCTTCTCTAGATGAAGGAGGTTCTCTTCGCTATTATATCCGCTATAGGGAAGCCTCTCAAGATTGATAAGGATACCAAGGAACTATATCACCCAGTATGGCCCGACTCTTTGTTGAAGTCGACACAGCGAAACCCATCTAAAAATGAATCCGTATCTCCCTTCCTCGAGAATGGAGCTTTTGGCAATACGTCGACTATGAGTACACGCTGCTATACTGTTCACACTGCCGTCATCAGGAAAACCTACAGGAGGATTGCAAACAAAAAATAAAAGGAAAATTATCGCTCATGAGGAGCCACCTAAAGACCACGAAGAAGGAGGTGGTGACACACGTCTACAAGCGACAAGGTAAGAGCATATCCAGATTCTCCCCAGGAACGAGAAGAGCTCAGTTTGCATTAATGAGGAGCCCACTCCCTAACCCCCTATTACTGCTACTCCTCCAACAGATCAAGCCCACTTAGAGCCGACGAATTATCAAGGCTCGTACCCCTGCGACCGAAAGACCCAGCCAGTCTTGTCAGCCCACAACACGAGAGAAAATAGGACTGCAGTACAGGCCATGATATAGCATGACGTAAGGCCTCAAGGTCACGAGTTAGATATTGGGGAAGGATCTTTAGGTTACAATCACGTTCATCCTGAGAGTGAAGAAGTGACATACCCATATATACAGGAAAAAGAGGAGGACAACAATAAAGTATAAGGATACGACCTTGCGGAAGGCGCTGATACAGAAGAGATAGAGGAAGGAGAACTTCTCCCGTATGATGCCAACTGGGCTGATGAAGTCGAACGTGAAGCTGATGCTGAGCAACGACAAGAATAGAGAGATGTCATGGAGACTCCGTAGCCAACCACTACAACTGTGAAAGCAAAGCAAAAGAAAGGCAAAAAATCTCTAGAACCAACAGATAGATGTACCCGAGCTTCTACAAACCCTACTTCAACTGGTACCTCGACACACTCCATTAATGTTTAACATCCTAATATGGAATGTTCGAGGGATCACCAACCAAATGACTTTTAAAAGAATAAAGACTCTGGTGAGAGTTCACAAAGTAAAATTTTTGGCTATCATTGAACCTAAAGTAGATAAGGGGTAGCTCGTCCGATTCCAGCTAAAGCTCGGGTTCTCAAGTTCTTTGTCCAACGATAGAGGTAATATCTGGCTCATGGCTAAATCAGATTTCACTATCTTCCATATTGACTCCTGTGACCAATTCCTGACAGTCACTGTTAATCATGGCATGCTTCCTACTACGTCGTTGTTCTCCATCGTTCATGGCGACAACACAAAGGCGGGTAGACGTGAACTCTGGGATCATCTTCTGCACATCCAAGCCATTCAAAGGTATCCTTGGGTGGTCGAAGGGGACATTAATGTAGTCCTTTGGTCTGATAAGAAGTTTGCTGGGTTGTCTGCTAACCTGGCCTCTATGCAGGAATTTGCAAACTTCTTGTTGCAAGCAGAATTGGATGAGCTTTCGTATTCGGGTAGCTGTTTCACATGGATCAAATCAAAAGAAGACCGTACTGGCTCACGATTGGATCATGTTCTTATCGACAATGAGTGGTCCTCCAATGCTCCACTATCGGTTGTCGAGCACCTAAACAAAATAGAGTCTGACCACACTCCAATCTTGGTGCATTTCAAGGGTAAGGCTACTACAGGTAAGAAACAATTTTGTTTCTTAGATTTTTGGGTGCAGCATGATGACTAACAGCAGCTCATTCATGAGTCTTGGCTATCTGTTGATCATAAGAATGCTTTGACTAGGGTTTCGCTCTGATTAGACGCTTGCAGAAAATCCTTATCGACATGGAGTCGTCGTGCCTGCGGTGATATATTTTAGGCAGTTAAGGAGGCTGAAGATCAGGTTCTTGCAGCTGAGTGTCGCCATAAACAAGAGTACTCACAAGAAAGTCGTGATAATCTCTCTAAGGTGACGGCGAATTTGAAGCAAAGGGTGTCTATAGAAGAGGCCTATTGGAAACAAAAGGCTAGGATGAAATGTGACCTCCAATGAGACAAAAATACTGTATATTTCCATGGTTGTGTTTCAAACAGGAAGAAGAACCTTTGCATTCACGTGATACAGAAGGAGGATGGCAGTACTCTTTGTGACAGTCAGGATATTAAGGATTATGTAACAAATTTTTTTTCAAAGTTATACGAGCGATGGGAGATTGTCGACGACGCTGAACTCCTCGATCGTGTCCCGACTCTCATACCGGAGGAGGAGAACGCTCAATTGATTGCTGAGCCTACTCAGGAGGAACTCCTTGCTGCTTTGAAGAGCATGGATAAACACAGCGCTTCAGGCCCTGATGGGCTTACTTGTTCATTCTTCCTCTCAACTTGGCATATAATTGGTGAGGACATTCGAGAGGCATTCATTGGTGGTTTCTCATTACCTAGATCAATCACTAACACGGCTCTAATCCTGATTCCTTAGATCAAGCAGCCGATGGGGTTCACTGACTATAGACCGATTAGCTTGTGCTCAGTGATGAACAAAATTATCTCCAAAATATTGTCGAGGTGCCTTGCTCCTCTACTTCCTCGTCTTATATCTCCAAAGCAATGTGTGTTTGTTCAAGGTCGGGAAATTGTCGATAACATTTTATTGGCTCAAGAAATGATGGCTAAAATAAATAAGAAACATTAGTGGGGTAATGTCGCAATCAAATTGGACATGATGAAAGCTTATGATAGATTGGACTGGTGGTTCCTATTGAAGGTTCTTCGTCGATTTGGTTTTCACAACAAATGGATTGACATGATTCTACAACTTGTCAACAATGTTTGGTACTCTCCTTTGATCATCGGAGAGTCGTCCAAATACTTCCAAGCTTTCATAGGAGTGCGTAAGGAAGATCCGTTATCTCCTGCTCTATTCATCCTTACAGCGGAGGCGCTGTCTAGAAACTTGAAGACATTACCGAAGACAGACGAGTTTTCTTGCTTTGTCTCGCCGAGAGGTTGTCCCCCACCACTCATCTATCTTATGCTGATGACATCCTACTGTTTGTAGGAGGTGACTTAATATCTATAGGCTTAATCATCGAGATATTGAGGAGGTACTTGCTTGCGTCCTGTTAGAAAATCAACAAGGCAAAGAGCTCTATATATCTCACGAAGAAGTGGATGACCTAAAGAACGATTGAATTGGCTAATCGCACAGGATACGCGGTAGGCTCCCCCCATTTACATACTTGGAATGCCCTCTAATGGCCAGGCAGTGCAATACAAGCATGTATGAAGATCTATTGGGCAAGGTCAGGGGTCGAAATGAAGGTTGGCACAACAAGATCCTGTCCCCAAAGGTAAACTTGTTCTTCTATAATTAGTCCTCACATCTATGCCGGTATATACTCTTGCGGCTTGCAATGCCCCAGTACAGTTTTCAACAGGATGGAGTCTCTTTTCTCGAGTTTCTTTTGGGGATCACAAGAGGGGGCCTTCGAACGAACTTGGTTGGGATAAGATAAGGTGGTAAGGACGAAAGCTGAGGATGGCTTGGGGATTAAGAAGCTAAAAGATGTCATGGATGCAATGATAGTTAAATTATGGTGGAAGTTCAAGACTCAAAACAGTCTATGGGCGAGCTTCTTCAAAGCTAAGTACTGCCCTAATACTACTCCAACAGCTGCCCGTATTACTTCTAATGCATCCTATGTATCTAAAAGACATTTACAGGGACGTGATCTGGCTGATAGATACATCACGGAGGAGCCGAATGGGTGGCAGTGGGGTCGTTCGGCCTCTGGGGGCTTCTCTCTCTCATCTGCTTGGGAGACGGTTCGACAACTGCAGCCAATCACATTGCCATTCAACAACATTTGGGGTTCTTGTATCCCAAACAAGTGGTCAGTCCTCTTATGGCGAGTACTTCATAATAAGCTACCCACGGACGACAATATCATGAAGCTGGGCTTTAAAATAATATCCAAATATCACTGTTACGAGGAGAGTTCGTCAGAGGATTTGGAGCACATCCTTAACAAAGGCGATCTAGCTCGACAGGTTTGGGCGACAATGTAGGGTGATTACCACGTGATTAGTAGAGACGCCTCTCTTCTTCAGAGGCTTCGAGGTTGATGGAGGAAGAAGAGCCGACATAAGAAACAGATTGTAGTAGGTGCTGTACTGTGGGTGTTATGGAAAAATCGTAACAAGTGGAGATATGAAGGCTATAGCTATAATGTTCACCAACTGATCGGGGAGGTCCGACGACAAGTTGGCAAAACTATACTCAAGTGTAAGCATTAGCTAGGAGTTTTTAAAAGTTTTCATTTTGAGCACGTTGTAATCGTTAAGATGTAACCTGAGTTGGTACTCCTAATGATCAATAAAAGCTGGTGTTTTCAAATATATATATATATATATATATATATATATATATATATATATATATATGTACTCTTAACCTCACCAGAGCACTTTTGAAGTTTTGGCTTAAAATCGAGGTGGAATTTTGGAAAGAAAAAGCCAGGTTGACCTGGGACATAGAGGGCGATAAGAACACGAGCTACTTCCATTCATGCGTCAAGGGTCGCAGGCAACAACTCACCCTCCACCAGTGTAAAGATGAGACTGGTAGCATCCTTCTTGAGCAGTGTAACATAGAGTTGGCCGCAACAGATTACTACACTAAACTGTTTACTAAAGAAATCATTTACAAGGACTAAGCCTTCCTTGCGGTGATCCCTCGCCTATTTGATGAAAGTGAGGCGCTTAATGAGCACACCGCCCCGGGTCCGAACGAATTCATTGGTGCATTTTTTTAGATCATGTTGGGACATTATCAAGACTGATATCAATGAGGCGCTATTGCCTTCTTTCAAGGATCTAGATACCCAAAATCGATCTCTAGTGCCAACCTGATTCTCATTCCTAAGAAGCTCAACCCGAAAACTTTTAAAGATTTTTGCCCCTTAGCATGTGACCTTCACTAACAAGATCATCTCCAAGATTATTGCCAACCGCATGTTCGAGATTCTCTCCAAGATTATATCTGAAGAGCAAAGTAGTTTCATCCGTGGCCGTAACATTCTTGATAATATCCTTTGGCCCAAGAGATGATTACCTGCGTGAAGTTCCCGTCCGGGGGTGGTAACATTGCCATCAAACTGGATATGGAAAAGGCGTATGATATACTCTTCTAGCAATTCATGATTTAGGTGCTCAGGGTATTCGAGATCTCGAAAACTTGGATTGATATCGTCTGGAGGTCAATCAGCAACGCCTGGTTCTCTACGGTAGTCAACGGCCAAGTAGACGGATTTTTCAAATCCAGTCGAGGTGTTAGATAAGAAGATCCTCTATCTTCTACCATTTTCATCATCGTTGCAGAAGCCCTCAACAGAAATCTGAATAAAATGACGGGTTCCCCTCACTTCAAACATTTTCACACAGCCAGCGGTTGCCCAATCATTACTCACCTGGCTTATGCTGACGACATCATCATCTTCTCTTCTGGTAAAGTGTGGGCCGTGGCGGTAGTCAACACGATGTTGCAGAGATACATCAGGTGCTCCGGTCAACGTGTCAACACCACTAAAAGTGTCATTTATGCTCATCACTCCGTCGACAGAGAGCACACCAATCTGCTCACCAACATCACTTCCTTCAATGTTTGGTACCCCCAATTCACTTATCTTGGGTGGCCGCTGGTGTACGACAGGACCAATGCGGGCCTCTTTGATGGGTTAGTGCGGAAAATCAGAAAAAAATTGAAGGATGGCATAATGCGACCCTTTCACCCAGAGGAAAGATTATCGTCACCCGCACATGCTCCCTTCCATCCCAGTTTACACCTGGCCGTTTGCTCTCCCCCGAATAAGGTCATCACTATCATTGAAAACCTTCTCTCCAACTTTTTCTGGGCCACTGCGATGGTAAGGACAAGCATCATTGCACGAGCTGGGATACCATGGCCAGACCCACAGATGAGGAAGGTCTCGGATTTAGCAGGCTGGCCAACCTCGTCGATACTTGCTCTATGAAAATGTGGTAGAATATACGAGAAAATTAATCTTTATGGGCACGGTTCATGGAGGCCAGATACTTTAAGTGTTCACACCCATCTTCTGCCACCTTCAACAACAGATCCTCAGCATCTTGGCGGTATATTCTGGACGGTAGATAGCTTGCTGAACCTCTGATTCGTCTTCAGTTAGGCGTGGGAGAATCGTCTATATATTTTGAAAGATGGGCTATGGACAACCTTTTGCCCCTTAAACAGGGGGCCCCGATCAATGCCATCATCAGAGACCTGTGGTCCGGCGAGGAGGATTGGAACTGGGAGCAGATATCATATTGGCTAGAAGAGGAGGCCGTGGCCGTCAAAGACGACTCAGGAGCAGTCAACGGAGCGGAACGTGATACTCTGCGGTGGACCCTCACGTCTAATGGCGCTTTCACTCTGGTTACTGCTCACCGAGCTGATCGTGGTATCGGCAACTCTAACCCTATAAATAGGGTGTTTTGGCAGTCTTGCATCCCCAAGAAGTGGTCCTTTCTGATGTGGAAAGCGCTTCGCAGGAAACTTTCCACTAACGATGTTATTGCTACCATCGGCTTCTGCCTAGCATCAGCTTGCCATTGCTGCTCTGATAGACATATTAAAACTGCTGAGCACATCCTTTTTTATGGCCAACTGCCCATAGAGATGTGAGACAGGCTCATTAACTTTTATCTCCTAAAGCAGGGTGCTGGAGGCTTCGACGATCTTCTTGTCGCTTGGGGTAAAGCTTCGTACGGCCACCAGATCGTTACAGCCGCCACTACATGGGTCATATGGAAGAACATAAATAAATTTAGATATTAGGGGCGCCAGTACACCTCTAATCAATTGATCAACGAGTTTTACAGGCAGATTCATAAGGCTACAAGACACTGCAAGCACGTTCGGGTGGATTTCTGGTCACCCCTACTCAGTTAACCTTTTTCATTGGCCTTGGCTGGGGGATTGTCCCCCGTTTTGTTAGCTTTGTGACTTCTTTTGTATAGGCTTGTGCATTTTGTGCCTGTTATATGAAAATATTCAGTCCGATTATATATATATATATTAACGAAAAAAATCCCCTCTTTATTCATATCAAGGCCCAAAATCCAGAAGCCTTTACATGTAAATGCAACAAAAGTAAGACAGAAAAGAGCAAGAAAAAAGGTTACCTTCCACTCCTAGAACAATAAGTCAGGAGATCAAGGACAGTCAGAAGTCCTCATGACCTTGTTTGCAGTGCCTGCTGACTTTACGGGTCTATCGGAGAACCTCGCGGATAAGTTGATTGACCGTATATTGGTGGCCCTCATATCTGAATCTGTTGTGGTTCTTCCAGATGACCCAAGTGATGGCGGCTACAACGATCTGGTGGCCATGGAAGGCTCTACTCCAAATGGCAAGAAGATCGTTGAAGCTCCCACAGTCTTGGTCCTGTCTGCAGCTCTGGGAAAGAGCGCTTCATACCCTTGCAGGTAAGTCTCCAAAGTACAAAATGTGATCAACCGTTTTAGCCTGTCTCATCGTACAATAATGACACACAGAAGCTAAGCTGAAGCCGATGGTATTGAGAGCATCGTCGGTGGGGAGCTTCTTACGAAACGCTCTCCATATAAGAAAGGACTATTTTTTGGGAATGCATGACTGCCAAAAGGTCCCAATGATGGGGGAAGGTGTCCCAATACCGTGAACAACGCTTTTGGCCAATGCAACCGAGAAGTATCCATTGACTAAAATTGACCACTTCAGAGCGTCAGGTTCCGTTTTGATCTTTCGCCCGACATTGAGGAGCGTAGTTGCGGCCTATCTCCGATCTATTTATGTCACGCCCTAGAACCAGAATACCGGAGAGTGGGGGAATGACTCAGCCAGCTACGTATTATGAGTAGATGAATATCGTATAATACGATCAATGTTGTCTAAAAGACGAGGGGGTGCATACTACATGAAAGTCTCACTAGGGTTACTTAACATCTATTGTCTCAATCATTCAAACAAGAAGCAGAAATAGAGAACATATAAGATAAAGCAGTAAGACGTCACAAACGCTCAGTCAAAATGTTCTTGAGATCTGGCTTTACAAAACATAGCCAGATGATATGACAAGGTATACACAATCGTTATCAGCTGCAGTCTGACTTAGTTACAATTATGTAAGAGTAAGTGCAAGACAGTCCGACTAATATGTCGGTGCCAAGCGGCAAAATATAAAGTAAGTAGTAAAACGAGCGGGAAAGTAAGGAACCCACTCGTGTCCTCCTGCGGTCATCCCTCTAGTATTAACCATCTTGGAGGCGGAACTAAGCTGAGTCCTCGGGAACTGGCTCTAAATCTGGCCATACAAAACCAGAGAGGTTAGACCTCAATTAGCAAGTACCACAAGGAGCACGACATGAGAATTAAAACCAGTAGTAAGAGTTAAGAATATGATAAATAAGTCTCCGCTTGCTACTGGGATTCACACAACATCACGACACTTCAAACCAACTTTCCAAACAAACAAGGACAGAAGTTGACCAATTGTGTCCTGACATTCTGATCATCACAGTAATTAACAGAGTAGGTATAGTACACAAACATATAAATTTAAACGGCAATGCAACTACTACGGCTTGCTAACTGTAAGTTCCAAGTTGCCCTAGAAATATGTAATAAGGGCTTCCTCAGTTCTTACTATGTACAAGCAAGGCTAGTCTATCCAATAATCAATTACGCCAATCATGAATTAGACGAGTCCCAGTGGGACGCCCGTAATCAATATATGTATAAATATAAATATATACCACTCCCTGCCCGTGGGACAGGTTTGCAGTATCTGTGAGAACCAGCCGGCATGTCGGGGCACTAATTGTCCCGAGATGGCTGCCACGTAAGAACTCGGGAATCCATTCTCTCCATGTAATTTGTTATTTTATTTAGATTAATAGTCCCTATGTTAATTGAAATCTCATGCCGTAGATCATGGTCATTCAGAATGAGTACTTCTGTACAGAGTACGATATGCATAACTCTACAACGATGCCCATGCGGTTAGGTTGTAGGTCTTAAATAGCGTAATACAACAATCAAACCTAGCCACGAAATAATCATGCCTTGACTGTAAGGTACATATGCTGCTCTTATAGAAACAAGTTAAAATCTGTACGTATCCATATGCCAATGTTCGGGATAGGCAAATCGATTGCAATGTTCATGGTTAATATGAATGTGTCCCATTTAATTTCAATAAGACGACTAGCAAGTCTCTTAGTTCCAACTAGGAACGCATGATCAATCATCTGTCGTGGTAACAATCAATGTTAATTCGTGACAAGGCATGAAAGTCAAACTAGTAATTAGTATGGTCGAGTCTATAACTCTCAGGGTCAAGTTCCAGTCATACTGGGTATCCATGAACCAATCGAGACACGGGTCACATTCCACACAACAATATGTATTAAAAATATTAACATATCATGATTATATTGAGTTCATGTCAAAAGGCGTAAGGATATAATAAGGGGTGCCATGTACGCCCAAGGAGTACGCTCAATGAAATTCGCGTAAAGGAAATTTATGCGTGAGGGAAGTTTACGCGTGAAGGAATGGAGCTTACCTGTAAAGGAATAATGTTTACGCATTTACTTGTATGCGTAAAGAAATAATGTTACGCTTGAACTAATAAGCATAAAGAAAATACGCCAAGCCAGAGGAGTACGCGTAAAGAATAGAGTTACACGTAAAACTTGCATGCATAAAGGGTCGAGTTATGCGTAAAGCTTGTACACGTAAAAATAACATTACGCGTGAGACATTGTACGCATAAAGAGTTAAAGTTTACGCATGAATCATTGTACGCATAAAGAATAACATTACGCGTAAGATATTGTACGCGTAAAGAAAATATCATTACGCGTAAGGAATACGCCAAGTCGGAGGAGACTTGCGTAATTCGGATTCACGCTGACACGAATGAACGTGGGCGTAGAGCTTGATATTACGCGGGCACGTTTAAACGTGGGCGTAGAGAACCTCTTGAACTCTAAATTCTGTGAACCTCAATCTAAGCCAAATATTGGCCTTCCATGGATCAAAATGGGGTATAACACAAATCTCAACAACATGGAATGGTCACAACTTGGAAATAAGAAAGTTTGATAGATCAAAACCACCAAAATTTGAAAATAGCAAATTTTCTAGATCTACAAAAATAAAAACTTTTAAAATGTAAAATATCAAGTTCTAAACTTTCTTAGAATCACGAGGGAAAGATAAATGAACCATAAAAATGGGTTCTCATGTGGAAGCAAGGTGCACTTGCCTAAGCTCTTGGTAGGTGGAGAGAGTTATGAGGAAGAAGAAGAGTAAATGAGAAAAATAAGTAATGAAGAGACAGAAAGGATTGGGCTTTAAATGGAGATGGTGGTAGGTAGAGGGTTGGGTTCATGATGAACCATTCTAAACCAAAACAAACCAATCCAAGCCGAACCCAAGAGTAAAACAAAAGCATAAAATAAAATACAAAAAAATAATTAGCGTAAAATTAAATGAATTAAATACAGAATAAATGTATGACAAATATTAAATAAATATATTCAAGCAGTACACATATTAAAATACGCATTCTGGGAACGGGGAGTGACATCCATCTCTACCCTCCTTAGAAAAATTTTGTCCTCGAAATTTCAAAACCAAGCAGAATAGAAACATCAAAACTATTACAAGTACAAGCAATTTTAGCAAGCAAGCAGTCATTCTACAATATCAATAGCAAGTATTATATATATATTTATCAATCTACGATATCAAGCAATTTCTACTCATAAGGTGATAAGCATGAGGAATCAAGACAATCAAGGTACACGGAAAGAAATATACCTTGTATGCCAAATAGGTGCGGATACCGTGATCGGATATCATCCTCACGTTCCCACGTTGACACTCCTAAGGAATAATGATCCCAAGAAACAGGGACAAGGATAATTGTTCAGTTCTTGAGTATCTTGTCCATTCGGTCCAAAATGGACACCGGCTGTTCCTCGTAAGACAGGTTGGTACCAACAACCAGTTCAGAATGATCGAGGATATGGCTTGGGTCCGATACATACCTACGCAACTGAGATACATGAAATACATCATGCACCTCTCGTAACGAAGGTGGAAGGGATAAACAGTAAGCAACATCGCCCACCCTATCAAGGATAGCAAATGGGCCTACGTATCATGGACTCAACTTCCCGTAATGACCCCACGGGTAAGTAAGATCTGCAAGAACACGTGGTCCCCAACAAAAATTTATAGCAGCCTACGATGCTGGTCTTCCTAATGACGATGTCGATCTTGCGTAACTCGAAGTCGCTCTCTAATCCCCTTAACCACTTCAACCGTCTGAACAATCATCTTCGGGCCTAACATCTTTTTCTCCCCAATATCATCCCATGCCAGTGGCGACCTACACTTCTTACCTTATAGTGCTTCGAATGGCGCCATCTGGATACTGGCTTGACAACTGTTGTTGTACGAGAATTCGACTAAGTGCAGGTGACTCTCCCAAGATCCTCCAAAATCTAGGGTGCAAGCTCGTAACATATATTCTAAAGTCTGAATTGTTCTTTCTGATCGCCCGTCTGTCTGTGGATAGTAGGTCGTACTAAATATTAACTTGGTACCCAGGCTATGATGTAGACTATTCCAAAAATAGATGTAAAACGTGTATCTCTATCTGATACAATACTGACAGGGATCCCATGCTGCCTGACTATCTGCTGCATATACAACTTTGCCAAATTCTATGTAGATTGCCCTACTCTAAAAGGAAAAAAATGTGCCACCTTCGTAAGCCGATCCACTGTCACCCAAATAGCATCCTTACCACTTGGCGATCTCGGTAAACCGGTCACAAAGTCCATAGTGATATATTTCCACTTCTATTTCGGGATAAGAAGCGGTTGTAACAACCCAGCTGGTCTCTGTTGTTCTGCCTTCACTTGCTGACATATTAAGCAACGAGAAATAAATCTAGCTATCTGTCTCTTCATTCCGTTCCACCAGAAGTGTTGCTTGATATCTTTATACATTTTGGTCCCTCCAGGGTGTATAGAATACTGAGAACTGTGGGCTTCTGCCATAACTTCCTGTCTGATATCTCCACTTGGCACACATGGACGTGATCCAAATCTAAGTGTCCCATCTTCGTGAATTTTTATCTCCTTCCTGAGTCCTGACTCACATTCTTTCCTAAGCTTCTGAATCCTTGGATCCCGTGCCTGAGCTGCCTTGATCATGTCTACCAAGTCGGATTGAACTCGTAGACTTGCCAGAATTCTAATATCACTAGGAAGTATAACCTCGATGTCCATCTCTTAAAGATCTTCTAAAATGTGTTTTTGTGATGTTAACATAAATGCACCGCCTCTCCTGCTAAGAGTGTCTGCTACCACTTTAGCCTTACATGGATGATACTGAAGCTTTACGTCATAATCCTTGATCAACTCTAACCATCTTCTCTATCTCATGTTCAGTTCCTTCTGAGTAAAGATGTACTTCAGACTCTTGTGGTCTGTGTACATGTCCACTCGATCACCGTACAAGTAATGCCTCTATAGCTTCAAAGAAAATACTACTATTGCCAACTCCAAGTCATGAGTCGGATAATTCTTCTCGTGCTAGATGCGTACACTATCACCTTCCCATATTGCATTAGGACACACCCAAGTCCTTTTCCTTACGCATCACAATATACAGTAAAACCTCCGGGTCCAACCGGTAATGTAAGAATAGGTGTCGTGATCAACTTCTGCTTCAAATTCTCAAATGATGCCTGGCACTCTGCCAACCAAATGAATGGCACATCCTTCCATGTCAAGCGGGTCATGGGTGCTGAGAGTCTTGTAAAGTCTGTTACAAACCTTCTGTAATATCCTGCCAATCCCAAGAAACTTCGCACATCTGCTACGGTCTTAGGTACTGGCTAACTTTCTACTGCTTCTACCTTCTTAGGATCCACTGCTACTCCAGCCCCTGATATGATGTTCCCCAAGAATGAAATATGATCCGTCCAAAACTCACACTTGCTGAGCTTGGCGTATAACTGGTTCTTTCTCAGAACCTGTAACACTTTCTTGAGGTGATCTTTATGCTCTTCATCACTAGCCGAGTATACGAGAATGTCGTTGAGGAACACAACGACAAATTGATCTAAGTACGGCATAAAGATGCGGTTCATCAAATCCATAAATATTGCTGGACCATTGGTCAAACCAAACGATATTACTAAGAATTCATAATGCCCATACTTTAACCTGAATGTCGTCTTGGGAATATCTTCTTTCTGAACTCTTACCTGATGATACCCTGATCGAAGATCTATCTTGGAGAAAACTCTTGCTCTACTCAATTGACCAAACAAGTCGTCGATCCTTGGTAGTGGGTACTTGTTCTTTACTATTGCCGCATTGAGCTTTCTGTAGTCAATACACAATCTTAATGACCCATCCTTTTTTCTACAAGTACCACTGGTGCTGTCCATGGTGATTCGCTAACCCGAATAAACTTTTTCTCCTTCAGTTCCTTTATATGTTGATACACCTTGGCCTGCTCTGAATCTGCCATTTTGTAAACTCAATCTGATATCGATTTAGTTCCAGGTGCCAACTCTATACTGAATCAATATCCTTAACCGGTGGTAGACCTGGAAATTCTTCGAGAAATACATCTAGAAACTCTTCAACTATATTTGGGACTAAAACTTCTTCTATTGCAGTCACTACTCTTTGTTTATGTTGGTAGATCTCTGATCTGACTAAGGTGAACCGCTTCATGCCTGGAATATTAAAAGATACACTCCCTCTACGATAATCTATTGTCGTATGACTGTCTTTCAGCCAGTCCATTCCTAAGATAACGTCAAAATTTCCAACAGAAAATTCTATCAACCTGGCGGGCAAGGAACGCCCGTAAACTATAAAACTTTACACGCTAGAATAACTTTACTAACTCCTACGAGCCCATTACCCGTGAGTATATTCAACCTCCCTAGCAATGCCTCGAATTCTATTCCTAGTCGTATCACAAATTGTGCAGATTTAAATGAGTGTGATGCTCCTGAATCAAACAATGCTACCACGGGATATGAGGCGACGAGAATGTTACCTGCCACAACATCTTCCGATGCCAGTGCCTCTTCTAAGGACAGATTGAATGCCTGCCCACGGCCTCCTTGTTGGTTGCTATGTTACGACCTATCCTGGTGTTGCTGCTGGCCCCCGTCTTGGTGATGCTAGGGTGGTCTTTGTTGTTGCTGCTGCATCGGCGGTCCCTGCTGCCGAAACATCTGAGTATGTGACATCAACGGGGGTTGAGCCAATGGTCTCACTGCTACCGCTGGTCCATGATACTGGCCTGCCCCTGGTGCTGGCAGCACAGGGAATTGTTGCACTGGTTCTCCTGACCTCGAATTCATAGGACAGGTGGAAACCCGATGATCTGGACATCAACATATCAAACACTGTCCGTTCAATGCCCGATACACACCTCTAGTGTGTCCTGCCTTCTCACAATAAGTACAGCCTGCTGGGGGTTGCTAGTTTTTCCTCTGCTGCTGTTGTTGCCTTGCTCGGAGTGCTGGCCCTCGTATTGCCACATCGTGAATATGAATGCCAGGGGGTTGTACTGTTATTCGGGGCGCTACTGCCTCTGGCTCCCCGTTGTTACCATCTCCGGGGCAAACCTACTCAGTCTGCAGAACTCTGCTGCATAAGCATCTACTGTCTTGCCTTCCTGCTTGAGATTGATAAACTTCTGTTGTAGCTCGAACTGTGCCACAACTCCATAGTACTTCGTCTTGAATCTTACAGTAAAATCATCCCAAGCTATAGGATGTCTGACGCCCACTTCTTCTAATTCACACCAATCACGTGCGAGGTCCTGAAGTAACAGCTTCACTTGATCCACACGTTCTCCCGTCGGCACCTTAGCTGCTATCAAAATAGCCTCGATGTCCTTAAGTCATGCATCTGCTGAAATGGCATCTTTCGTACCCTCGAAACAACGGGAGTTATACTTAGAGAACCTGGTTGACGCCCCTGAGTCAGTCCTCACTCCCCTTTCCAAAGCCGTTTACAATCCTTGGTTGAGCAATACATTCTGCTCCTGCAGCTGGGTGTGCATGTGTTGTTGGGCCAACATTTGATGTTGCTGAGTAGCCATCATCCCTTTTATGATTTCCAGAAGGGCGGGTGTGTCTACTTCCATAGGGGTAGGCGAAACTGTTGGTGGTGTTGGAACCTCCGGATACTGCGGTCCAGCTGTTGATTCCACTATCACCTTTTCTTGGATGGTCTCTTGAGGTAGTATCGACCTTTATTGCTGACCAACATGGTCATGTTGTTCGTGTTGCCTTTGTTGTTGTTGTCCAACTCTGACAGATACGGATGAGGTGCCCCTAAGAAAAAGGACAAGATAGCAATCAAACAATCGGACAGGAAAGATCAATGAAGTCAAAGGATACCAGAATGTCAAGCTAGGGTCAAGAGTAACGAATCATGAGATCAAGGAGAAACATGTATGATTGAGACATCCTATAAATTAAAATACCCCACAAGTCTAAAATCAGACCTGTATGGGCTACCACTAAAACCTTGTCACGCCCCAGAACCAGAATACCGGAGAGCGGGGGAATGACTCAGCCAGCTACGTATTACGGGTAGATAAATACCATATAATACGATCAATGCTGTCTAAAAGATGAGGGGGTGCATACTACATGAAAGTCTCACTAGGGTTACTCAACATCTATTATCTCAATCATTCAAATAAGAAACAAAAATAGAGAACATATAAGATAAATCAGTAAGGCGTCCCAAACGCCCAGTCAAAATGTTCTTAAGATCTTGCTTTACTAAACATAGCCAGATGATATGACAAGGTATACACAATCGTTATCAGCTGCAGTCTGACTTAGTTACAATTATGTAAGAGTAAATGTAAGACGGTCCGACTAACATGTTGGTGCCAAGTGGCAAAATATAAAGTAAGTAGTAAAACGAGCGGGAAAGTAAGGAAGCCACTCGTGTTCTCCTGCGATCATCCCTCTAGTATTGACCATCTTGGAGGCAAAAGTAAGCTGAGTCCTCGGGAACTGGCTCTAAATCTGGCCATACAAAACCAGAGAGGTTAAACCTTAATTAGCATGTACCACAAGGAAGCACAATATGAGAACTAAAATCAGTGGTAAGAGTTAAGAATATAATAAATAAGTCTCCGCTTGCTACTGGGATTCATACAACATCACGACACTTCAAACCAACTTCCTAACCAAACAAGGACAGAAGTAGACACGTCATGTCCTGACATTCTGATCATCACAGTAATTAATAGGGTAGGTACAATACACAAACAAATCCATTTAAATGGCAATGTTATGGCTTGCTAACTATAAGTTCCAAGTTGTCCTGGAAATATGCAATAAGGGATTCCTCAGTTCTTACAATATACAAGCAAGGCTAGTCTACCTAATAATTAATTACGCCAATCATAAATTAGACCAGTTCCCGTGGGACGTCTGTCATCAATATATATATAAATATAAATATATACCACTCCCTGCCCGCGTGGCAGGTTTGCAGTATCTGTACGAACCAGCCGACATGTCGAGGCACTAATTGTCCCGAGATGGCTGCTATATAAGAACTCGAGAATCCATTCTCTCCATGCAATTTATTATTTTATTTAACTTAATAGTCCCTATGTTAATTGAAATCTCATGCCGTAGATCATGGTCATTCAGAATGAGTACTTCTGTACAGAGTACGATATGTAGAACTCTACAACGATGTCCATGCGGTTAGGTTATAGGTCTTACATAGCGTAATACAACAATCAAACCTAGCCACGGAATAATCATGCCTTGACTGTAAGGTACACATGTTGCTTTTGTAGAAACAAGTTGAAATCTGCACGTATCCATATGCCAATTTTCGGGATCTGCTAGTTGATTGCAATGGTTCATGGTTAATATGAACGTGTCTCATTTAATTTCAATAAGACAACTAGCCAGTCTCTTAGTTCAAACTAGGAACACATGATCAATCATCAGTCGAGGTAACAATCAATGTCAATTCATGACAAGGCATGAAAGTCAAACTAGTAATTAGTATGGTCAAGGCTATAACTCTCAGGATCAAGTTCCAGTCATACTGGGTATCCATGAACCAATCGAGACACAGGGCACATTCTACACAATAATATGTATTAAAAATATTAACATATCATGATTATATTGAGTTCATGTCAAAAGGCGTAAGGATATAATAAGGGGTGCCATGTACGCCCAAGGAGTACGCCCAATGAAATACGCGTAAAAGAAATTTACGCGTGAGGGAAGTTTACGTGTGAAGGAATGAAGCTTACGCATAAAGGAATAACATTTACGCATTTACTTGTACGCGTAAAGGAATAATGTTACGATTGAACTAATACGCGTAAAGGAAATATGCCAAGCCAGAGGAGTACGCATAAAGAATAGAGTTACGCGTAAAACTTACATGCATAAAGGGTCGAGTTATGCGTAAAGCTTGTACACGTAAAAATAATATTACGCGTGAGACATTATACGCGTAAAGAGTTAAAGTTTACGCATGAATCATTGTACGCGTAAAGAATAACATTACGCGTGAGATATTGTACGCGTAAAAAATATATCATTACACGTAAGGAATACGCCAAGCCGGAGGCGACTTGTGAAATTCGGATTCACGCTGACACGAATGAACGTGGGCGTAGAGCTTGATATTACGCGGGCACGTATAAACGTGGGCGTAGAGAACCTCTCGAACTCCTAATTCCATGAACCTCAATCTAAGCCAAAGGTGGGACTTCCATGGATCAAAATAGGGTATAACACAAATCTAAACAACCTGGAATGGTCATAACTTGGAAATAAGGAAGTTTGATAGATCAAAACCACCAAAATCCGAAAATAGCAAATTTTCTAGATCTACAAAAATAAAACTTTCAAAATGCAAAATATCAGGTTCTAAACTTTCTTAGAATCACGAGGGGAAGATAAATGAACAATAAAAATAGGTTTTATGTGGAAGTAAGGTGCACTTGCCTAAGCTCTTGGTAGGTGGAGAGAGTTATGAGGAAGAAGAAGAGTAAATGAGATAAAGAAGTAATGAAGAAAGAAAAAAAGGATTGGGTATTAAATGGAGATGGTGGTAGGTAGGGGGTTGGGTTCATGATGAACCATCCTAAACCAAAACAAACCAACCCAAGCCGAACCCAAGAGCAAAACAAAAGCAGAAACTAAAATATAGAAAAATAATTTGCATAAAATTAAAGGAATTAAATACAGAATAAATACATGACAAATATTAAATAAATACATTCAAGCAGTACACGTATTAAAATACGCATTCTGGGAACGAAAAGTGACAATTTATGAACCTTCTTCTAGTTCCAGTCGCCCGAGTGATCCCACAGATCGTTGATCGTAATATTAGTTTGGGCAGCGGGGAGCTGATGGAGGAGATCATCCCCAGACCAAAGTTCGAAGAATAACGATGATTTGCCTGCTCCAGCTTAAGACGAATCAGGGGCTCAGCAATATTCCGACCTTGAAGGATGCGTCGCCAAGATGTAGAGGATCTACATTTGAAATCAGCGATGGACGGATGAAAGTGCTTGAAATATTTCGCCTTCATTAACCATGCCCAGAGATTATGGCTCACTCGCAACTTACACCACAGATTCATCGAGCAAGCGTCCACGATATGTGACATCCTATAAAATCTAAGCTTTCCTTCATTGGTAGATCTGGCCATGGAGTCCCAACTCACCCAATGATATTTGTCTTTACTGTCGCAGTAGCCCCAGAAGAAGTTGGTAAAGCAATTTTCTATGGAAGTAAGCACCATTTTAGGGGGAGCAGGCGGCTAATGTATATATCGGGATAGAGAAGAACATGTGCTGAATCAGAATCATCTTTCTGCCAGGTGACAAAGTAGCATTGTGCCACCCTTCAAGTTTTTTCCTGGTTTTGCCCAACAGCCCCTCAAAGATTCCCGTGTTGGATCTCCCTACACCAACGGGCACCCTAAGTAATTGAAAAGTGGGTTGGCAACAGAGAAGGAAGTAATGTTGGTAAGAGCGGAGGAGTGATTTCTGTTGGTCTTGTGGTTCACGTACATAACACTCTTGCTGGGATTGACACGCTGGCCTGAGCATTTGGTGTATTGCTGCAGCATGTTGTGAACCACCTCCATAGATCCTACATTGCCAGAGAAGAATATGAGGATATCGTCAGCATACGCTAGATGGGTGATGATCGAACAACCACTAGTGGTGTGAAAATATTAGAAATTCGGTGAGCCCACCATTTTGCTCAGATTTATGCTCAAAGCTTCTACTGCAATGATGAAGATGGTGGAAGATAAAGGATCTCCTTGTCTGACACTGCGACTCGATTTGAAGAAGCCTTCTGCTTGACCGTTAATAACCGTGGAGAACCATAAATTATTTATCGATCTCCACACGAATTTGTTCCAGGTTTCCGAAAACCAGAAGGCCCTAAAAACCAAAATCACGAATTTCCAGTCCAGCCTGTCATAAGACTTCTCCATATCCAGTTTGATAGCAATATTTCTACCCCTTGCTAGATGTTTTATACATGTGATCATTTCCTGGGCCAACAGAATATTGTCTAGGATGTTCCTGCCACAAATAAATCTACTCTGCTCTTCAGAAATAATTTTGGGAAGGATCCTGGTCACACGGTTGGCAATAATCTTGGAGATGATTTTATTAGTGAAGGTGCATAAGCTTAATGGGCGAAGGTCTTTGAAGGTCTCCAGGTTATCCTGTTTGGGAATAAGAATCAAGTTAGCGCAGAAGATTGATCTGGGCATCTGGCTTCTTAAAAAATGAGATGACCGCCTCGTGAATATCCGGCTAGATGATGTCCCAACACGATTTGAAAGAAACACCAATAAAACCATCAGGTCCAGTGGCGCTATGTTCGTTAAGGGCCCAGACAGTGCCTTTGACTTCGAGATCAGTTGGAAGGAGCTCCAGCTGGTAGTTCTCTCTGTCATTTATAAGACGGGGGATCTTCACTAGGAAATCCTCATCCCTGGTGATGAAATCTTTGGTAAACAACTAGGAGTAGAAAATAGCAGCCGCCGATTGGATACCCCATCGATATTTGATAATATCCTACGATCTGATAGAGTTTGAGCTACTATCTACGACCCTTGACAAAGGAGTAGAATTAACTAGTTTCTGTCTCTCTCACTGTCCCAGGTCAGTCTTGATTTCTGTTTCCAGAATTTTGTTTCAACTTTCAGGTGAAATTTCAGCAGCGCTCTGGTAAGGTTTAGGGATGCACGGGCGACGGAGGATCTGTCGATAGTGAAGAAAGCTTCGGCACGGTTAACGTCATCCTCAACTGTATGGATAGCCTGGAAAATATCCCCGAACGCTTCCTTACTCCACATAATGAGTGCTTTCCTGGTAGCTTTGAGTTTGTTCGCATTATGGACAAAGGGGTCAAGGGAGTTAGTACTGCCCTTAGTGGTGGCAACGATGTTCCTAAATTGGGGGTGGTGGCTCCAAAAGTCAAGGAAGCGAAAGATTTTCTAGATTTGGTTTGATTTGCTGCTAATTTCGATGAAGAAAGGGAAGTGATCTGATTCGGTCGCGTTAAGATACGAAAGACTGAAAATGATCTCCAAATCTGCCTACTTCGAGTTAATGAGGGCAATGCCTTCCTGTATGTTGCATAAGGTAAAGACGTTACCGCTGAACTGAAGGGGGAAAGGTGGGTGTTAAAAATAAAGCTGTTGAAGTCATGAATGGGTAATAGGGGAGGGACGACACTCCATCTTCTCTTTTTTGCAGGTAATAGCGTTGAAATCGCCAACACAGAGCTAGGTAATATTATTGTTGTTCAGATATAAACTCAACATGTCATCCTACAGCTGACGGCGGTCAGGGATATCCAACTGCCGTGAACGACAGACAAGAAGGATCAGGAATGAAGCAAAGGATGTTTCACCCAACACGAGAGGGCCTGTCATGAGTCGTGCATGATGCCAATCTTTACGTCGGCCGCAAAAAGGATCGAGATATCATAATAGCCAGCGATAGTCGAGGGGAATCCTAACTGCAACTATATAGACTTGAGTTTGCTTAGGGGGATTTTAGGTTCAATGATCACGAGGATGTCGATTATGTGAATTTTCATAAGATTGTTTAGTCTTCTCAAGGTGGTTTTATTGCCGAGGCCCCTAATATTCCAAGATAGAATATTAATCATTGAGCTTGCTGGGTCAGGGAGTTTGTTGCATTTTGTGGCTGACCTAGTAGTCCTGGTTGTGACCTTAATAGCACTTCCTTTGTTAGATTTTTTCGTTGTGGATGTAGCCAGGCATGCCACCTTTATGATTATGTTAGTCTTCTCGATCGAATGCATGTAGACCTCTACGGTTATCTCTGACATGGCTCTGAAGTAGCTATCCATGCTGGTGATTCTAGCGTCCAAGCCTTGTTGCAGCCAGGCAACTGATGTTTGGCCAATATTGGCCAAGGCATCCGCTCGTTTGTCGATCATGTTATGGAATATATTGGAGGTGACTGTTTCTGGGGATGGGAGTCGTCCTTGTCCGTCGAAGCCAGCAGGACCTTCGAAGTTGTGGGCTCCATATCAGTACCGGCTTCCCTAGCTGTGTCTTCGTATTTCTCTGTTTCCTCTTTCGTACTGTTCGCACCTATTTGTTCTTCGGTGCTTAGATGGTCATCTATAGACTTGGTAGCAAGAATATTAAATTTGTTGGCGAGATTGATGCCTGACGGATTGTATAGGATGATGGCTCTTCCCTGGGAGGCTTGGTCTTGGATATGGAAGATATCGGTGCTGGGTTCAAACCAGATGTAGGAGTTAGGTAGAGGTAGGAGCGATGATTGATGCTATTTCCTTGGCGAACGAGTGGGTACCACCTTTAGGATCACCTTCTTCTTCAGTTATGGGTGCACATGGAAGCAATATTCTATGGATTGGCCACACATATGACAATGTTTGCAGAAAATGAAATTATTATTGTATATAATTTGTTGGGTGTGTGTGGTGTTACCGAGCGAGATTTGGATGTGGTCGGGGATATCCTTCGATAAGTCGAGCTCGATGCAGATTTTAGCATAGTTGCCCTTAGAGAGGTTACGAGTTTCGTCTGTCGACAAAACATTCCCAAGGAGCTGGCTATCCTCCACAGCGCTGCGGGAGCAAAACAAATAGGGGGCAGGTTCGGAAGAGTAACCTACGCAGAGACGATCGCGGAGTCTTCTTTGACGTTAAAGTCCGGGGACTATTTGATAATTTTTATGCTGTGATTATCCATCTTGCCTGTACCTCTAGCCTATACCTTCGTGTCATCATTATCCGAGGAGAGGTGAAGGAACAAGTGTTTAGGATCGTTGGGTGCAATCCTGTACCCCGCAGAGAGTCCTCAACTGGCGATTACTTCCTGGGCCCGTGACAACTTTGGGTATCAACTGAAGAATTTTCGAACAAAGGTGTATGGGAAGGAAACTGACAAGGACGAGATTTCTGAGGGGAAGAATGGCACCAAAATCTCTTCAAAACTAGACGGGCTCGCGAACTCGATCTTTGGCAGCTGAATCTTGGAAACTGGCCGGAAGTGCTTGGTGGTGCTGTCAGGACGGAGTATATCCGCAAAGGATGGCACGGGGGTGAGAGGGTGGGGGTGATGTGAGGTGGTGGATGTAGTAGTGTAGAAGTGACGAGGGCGTTAGGAGCGTCCACCGACCCAGGTAGCACCAGGGCAAGGCCTTTCGATGTTTGGGTGGCGCCAGAGGAGGGCAACGCACGGCCAGATGAGGCGAATGACGAGGAGTGAAGCGGCAGATCTGTAATTCTCACGGAGGACGTGCCGACTCCGAAGAGCTGGGCAGCGTTAGAGGGGACCGTATCCAGAGCGTTGAGTGAGATGGCACCAAGCGGTGCCAACTTAGATGGAGGGTCCGATATGTGTAAACTCCATAAATTTTTACTATAATTTTATTTACTTATAAATATGTTATCGAATTTGTTTCATATTTGTACGTCGCAAGCGAATTTGCGAGACGTATATATATTTTTATAACCAAATATTTTATGTATTTTATATATTTTTGATTTAATGCGTCGCATTAGAATTTTCAAAACTTATTTTACATCATAAAAGGTTATAAATAATAATTTGGAAAATTATTGTTGTATATATTATTTTTGTGCAAGCGACATAAAATTTATTTCGAGTTATAATTATTACAAAACAATTTTTCAAATAATTAAATATTTATCGTGATTTTTGAAATTAATTATTACTATATTTGATTAATTATGAAAATGATATTTAAGATTTTGTTAATTTTAATATTTGATTAAATATTATAATTTAAATTAGAAAATATTTAATTTGAATTTGAATTAAAGGAAGGTTTTATCTATGTTTGATTCGGATTTGAACGATTAAAGTTTTAATCGAATTAAATTTAATATGAATTATCTATGGGGGAATTTAAATCCTCCCAATCCTTATCCAAATGGGATTCCTACCTCCTATAAAAGGAGAAGTACTTGCCCACTTTTTTTCATGAATTTCTACAACCATCCAAGTACCGTGCATCGTGTCCGTGCCAATTCTCGTCCACTATAACTTCTCCATTACATATACATATTTTTCCGTCCGACAAACCCGGACATCTATCTCATGTCGGAACACACCCCCGACTCAACCCAACCCGACATCCCAAGTCCTTGCCTACATTCGCCACTGTCATCATCACCATCTCTATCGTCGCCACCGCAGCCGCCACCCAAAAACTACTACCATGTCATCGTCATCATCACTGAAATCACCACAACCTCTTCCAGTATCCCCGGCACAACCAAGAGTCTGCCCCGACACTCACCGACCACCACGTCCATCGCCATCACAACCACCTTCACCACCACCGAAGCCCTCGCCGCCGACGATCTCATCTCACCGGAACCCCCAACCACAAAGAAAAAAAGAACAAACAGAGGCCAAAAACCTACCTTCTCCTCGTCGATCCAGCGCTGCGCCGACCCTCGAAGCTGGCTGGGGAGCTTTAGCCCGGCCGTGCCCCCAAAAACCTGTCGATCGTCGTCGGATCCCGCACCTTCGAGAGCGCCGCCCGCCCACCGCTCTGCCTCCCCTCCGCCGTACGGCCATTCGGCGTCAGCCACCCTACCAGATATCTTCCTCTCCACAAGCGCCACACTCCGCCGTAGTCGGGTTCCTCGCCTTCTGTCAAAAGTGCCTCTACCAGCGTCCAAGGTTAGCACCGCCTCCATCAGCCGCCACGTGCGTGCGTGCCACTGCCGTCCCAGGGACTCCTCCGCTTCACCGCGTGCAGGGAGTACCACCCGGAGTAGACTTCCTCTGCGCTAGCGCCCAGGCGCCCCACCTCGGTAAGCACTCTCGCTGCCCCTCTTCCTCTGCTCCTCACTTTCCCCGACCTTTCCTTTTCTCCGCTCCCTCTTCTCACTTTCCTTCTCGCACTCTCTCTCTTCCTCTTTTCTTTGGTGGAAAGAATAATAATAGTTATTAATATTTATTATTTCCTTTAAAGGATGATGCAACAGCAGCTGCTAAGTTAGTTGCTGCTTGTTTAATTTTTATTTTATTTTATGTATTGCTATCTTAAAAATATTTTTCTTATTTGCTTTATTATTTTCATATGAGGCTATCAAGTAGGTGTAGATACATATATATAGTGTTACGTTACTATTATCATTATTAATATTTTAATTTTACTAGTACTGCTACTTATTATTATATATCCCAAAACTATATATTTGTTTAAAATATGGTTTACAAGAAAAATTATTATATAATAATTTAAAAGTTAGCTTAAGAAAATGATACATTTGATATAATTAATTTGATCCTAAATTGATAAATATTTTAACCTATAGGGATATAGTTCCAGGTTATAAACTAAATTCCTAGCATTTTCGCATATTATCTAAATTATTTTCTAATAACATTTAGTTATTTATCTATAAATTTTATTTTTGTAAAATTCTAGTTTTTTCTTAAAAAGATTTTAAGTTTTTCAAGTGTTTTTTGAGAATTAGTTTTAATATCAAAACATATTATTGGCGTTATAAAAATATTTCAAATATATATATATATATATATATATATATATAGAGAGAGAGAGAGGAAGGATAGGCATCCCCGCACTTTTTGCATCCCCATGCATCCCCATGTTCACATCCGTTAGATGTGCTTTAAGTCATCTAATCTTAACCATTGAAAAATCAATGGTTAAGATTAGATGACTTAAAGCACCATCCAACAATGTCAATAAGGGGATACTTGGGGATGCAAAAAATACGGGGATGCCTATCCTTCCTCATATATATATATATATATATATATATATATATATATATATATATATATATATATATATATATATTTGAATCTGTTTCTACAAAATCCCCATGGATTACGACTGACCACGCATTTTTCTTTCTTGTGAATTTCGGGCCCTTACACCTCGACCTCGGCTATTGGAAAAAATATAACTTGTCGGATCATCGCACCACACCAGGCATCACACCAGGCAAGATACCTTACCATCACTGTTTATTTTCTTGCTTATTTTATTACATGCATTAATTTATTTAGTAGTTATTTTCTGTAATTATAACTTGTACTTCTCAATTATGCGTAGATGCAAATTTTACTGTTTAAATTTTGTCTTTCCTTATTTATTTTACTTGTATGCACACTTGACTTTGAAGAAATAGACCTCCTGCATTCATTGGCCTTGACACTTGTATGCCACGATTTAGGAGTCGCATATAGATCTCTGACTTGTGTACTGAGTGGCCAGCGGTACATATTGGACGAGCGTTAGGCCATGACTACTACTAGGATTGCATGATAAAAGACTAGTGGTCATTAGAGTTAGATCATTGGGTGGGGAGAATACAACTGGGCGTTGACCTCCTTCCTATCTATCGTAGACTCGCTCGCTACTGAGGAACGATAGATAGACTATATACTGTAGACTCGCTCGCTACTGAGAAATGATATATAGTATTGAGACTCACTACTGAGGTCCTGCTTATTTTTCTTTGACTTGACTTGGAGGTTATGCGACCAAGCGCTATTCTTAATTGTATTACACATAGAGTGGTTAGGTGACCGTTATCCGTTAGGTGTATGTACTTTTAATTTTGTACTTATGCCTGACCATGACTTGGAACAGTATCTTATCGCGGACTAGTTTACCACACCTTGTCCTTGTTTGGTTGGAGGTATGGTTAACTACTTCGATGATAAGGTACTATACTTTGTTATGGTCCGAATTATTATTGAGCAACTTTATATTCAGTCATGGCATGTTGTTTCTTGTATCTTGTTACGTCCCTCTGAGGACCTGGTGAATTCAATAGGTGTGTTTTGTGACTTTCCGTAGGTGCTTAACCAAGGACATGATTCACCCTCTTGCTTCAAGATGATTGCTTTGGACCGTCTTTTGCTCCGCTCGACAAATTCTTACCTTGTATCTTCTTCTCAATTAAATTGGTTGGTTGTGGATTTGTCTCTGCCCAACGATTTTACATGACAATTTCCAAGTTAATTTTGTATCATTATTCATTTATTTTGTTGATGAGATTAGTGTGTCTTGGTTTACTGCTCTTTACAGCTTATGTATATACGAAGACTCCAATTACTTCGTATGTATATAGCTGGCATGTCTACATACTTAGTCTCTTATATTTTGGGACTAGAGCGTTATATATTTTTGTGGTGGCCCATACAGGTCAAGTTTATCACTTCAGTTACGTTACTATACCGATGTGAACCTGTATATAGGAATAGAGTTTAGGATCTCATCCACAAGCTTGATCTCCTTCCTCGTTTCAAGTTTTGAACTCTCATTACCATCCTTGATTTTTATCCTGCTCGAACTCTTTCTACCGTAAATTCTTATTTTTCATACTTAGTGACAGTTAGGAAGATGACTACACTATTGTATGCTCATATGTCAAACATATGGCTAGAAAAGGTTACATTGAGGTTCTATTTGAGTTATAATTAAAGACATTTTTCTAAAAGTATGATCTTAAGGATTAGCTAATTCCAAGTTGGGTAGTAGCATATTACCGCCTTCAAAGGATAGTTGGAATTTTATTTTGATATTACAAAGTGGTATACACAAGAGGATAGCTAGATCGAAAAAAAAATTGATTTGATTTTGAAGGTCTTTAAAAATATTTATGAATTATTGAGTTATAGCTAAACATCTTTGGATGGATATAAACTTGTTTTGAAAAAGGATCTTAAGTTTTTAAATGTTGAAGTAGGAATTACAATTGACCAAACTTTGAGGACGATTGATAAATTTTGGGGAAAATATTTTCTTGAATTAAATTGTGTCATATGATCTATGAATTATAAAGTTATTTAGATATTTAGATTTCGAGTTTAAGGCCTTGATAATGGAGATTTAAAAAGAAGAAGGGATTTTTGGCTTTTGAAGGTTTTAGAATAGTTGTGACTTATTGGAAGTTTAGATATAAATTTTGAAAGATATATAACCAATCCAAGGATTTATTTTAAATACTTAATTTTTGTTTGAATCACGATTGATAAGATTATTTAAAACTTGAGCTTATGTTTTGGGTTGATTATAATATGCTAAGAGTTATCTCGAGGTTATTTTAGAAAATTTAAATTTTTGCTTAGTTATGATTTTATGGAAGTTTAGTTAAAAAAAGAAAAAACAAAAAGGGGAGTTGACGACTGATAGGATTATTTGAATATTGAGTTTCATTATAAGTTTGAGAAAGGTTATTAATGATATGATGAATAATTATTTTAGATTGATTAAAGGAATTTACATTTTAAGTTATGATTATGTTGGACGATTTAGAATGAATAGAAATTATGGTAGATTTTTTTGAGAATTTTATGAAGGCACGAGTTCAAGAAGTTAGACTTATAATGGTAGACAACCAAGAAGCCATAATGAGACATATCACCCACGGCCATGATAGTTGTAAATACTCAAGTGTAGTTAGTCACCTACTCAACTATGTGATCATATCTCAACTTTGACCCACTCGACCTTCCCTCAAATCTAGATCTTTTATTGTGACCATTAAATTATTTGAAACTTAGAAATAATTATAATCATTTCCTTGACCATACCCTTATCTAAGAGACTATCTGCTCTTTAGAAACTGTCTCTCTAACTTATTTTAACTTGATCTATGAGATTTTCTAATTATCTTTATTTCGTGCTTTAACTGTATCCTTTTTGTGCATTAATTAGTACCACATGAGAACCCACTTTTGTCACGACCTGCTCCCGAATAATCGGACACGAGTCGGACATGCCCAGCCTTCGTCGATGGGCACGACGAAGTAAGCTGTACAATTCTAAGAAAAACTCCATGATACAAGATACATAAAACAACACAGCTTCTATACACGTTCCCAGAAAAGATCTCCACAATCTATCAAGTCAATATAACATCATTCGGAGACAAATCCGGTAACCAGAATAAAATTATACATTCCTGAATCCTCAATGTAACATACATGATAAAACTCTAATAAACTAGAAAATAATCTAATCTAGGGCACTACAAATCTAAGTCTATCCTGAAACACAACTCCACCATCTCCAGGCTCTGACCCAAGGTAGTACCACATCCTCAAGATACCTGCAACGTATCCTATCAGAAAAAGAAGCAAAGTACAACCCCGGCAAGAATCACTAAACAATGTAAACTGAAATGCATGAAAAAGAGTCACAATATGAACTATGGTACAAGACAAGAATATGAAACTGTAGTACATGAAAAAAAATGAAACTATAGTACCGGATCCTGAACAAAGAACTATACTATCAGTGTAATATGTATTTGAAATAACTATCAGAGTATGTGACCGGCTGGGTAAACAATGAACAAGAGCACATGAATAATGGTACGGCTTAGAGTCCCACGTGCACGATGTGAGACCTAAGCTATTAGTCAATTCCTAGCTAAAATAGGATTGGTCACATATCTATAGTATTTCCCCACCCAATGTACAAGTAAAGAACAATGAACTATGAACAATTAACGATGAACAATGAACAGTCGTGTGTACAACGTGTCAATATGAGAACATGAAGCAAGACAGAAATACAGAGTAAAGGGTTCGAGTCGTTGTACTTGCCTTACTTTGGAAGAACGATGAGTAAAAGAGCATAATTGTCCACCAAGAATTTGGTACAAATTTGTTAGTTTCTACAATTTCTACAATCAGAATACTAACTAGTTGTCTATCTCTTGCTATCAAAAGATCTCTCTAACTAATGAAAATACACTAGCTAACTATCTTTTAGAATATAGCTTGATCAAAAATAATATTTAGTGAAATTATTTTTAGGCTATATTTTGCAAGGAAACATTTATCCATATATAACCATCCAATAATATAAGTGAAAATACTTTTAAAACAATATTTAGCAAGATATTAATTAATGTCCTCAAAATACATTTCCTAAACAATACAAAGCCAATATCCAAAACTGATAATAATAGTACTGAAATTTATCCAAAAGAAAATACTACCATATAATAGTCACTACAAGAAATTTTATTATTAAATAACTAGTAATATGTATGTACCAGAAAACATTTACTAGAAGAATAATCTTAGAAAATAATAATAATAATAATTTTAGGAGTATTCCACTAGCAACTACTATATATGTACTAGTAATATATTTAAAGTAACTTTAAATAAAAATATTAATATAGACCTTGCTAATAAATATTTACAAACTTTAGTTATATATATATATATATATATATATATATATATATATATATATATATATATATATATATATAGCTGTTCTGGATCATAAACACTGGGGTGGCAATCTGGCTATTAAGCTTGATATGAGTAAAGCTTATGATCGGGTGAGTTGGGCTTTTCTTCTGCGTGTGATGAAACAATTTGGCTTTAGTAATGAATGGTGCACTCTCATACTTCATTTGGTGGACAACATTTGGTTCTCTACTCTTATCAATGGCCGCTCATCGGGTTTTTTTCATGGGCAATGTGGACTACGTCAAGGGGATCCTATCTCTCCAGCGTTATTCATTATTGCAGCTGAAGCCCTAACTCGGAATCTTATTATTTGAATACGGTTACTGGTTTTACAGGTTTTTATTCTCAAGAGGATGCCCTAGAGTCTCTCATCTTGCTTTTGCAGATGATCTACTTATTTTTGCTGGTGCGGACAAGCGTTCTATTCGCCTTCTAATGGCGGTGATCCATGATTATGAAATGAACTCTGGACAGAAAGTTAATGTTTCAAAATCTTCAATGATGTTGTCAAATAAGGTGGAACCCTATAGAGTTGCGGAGATTCAACAAATGACTGGATTCCAACTGATGACGGATTCTATTATCTATCTTGGTTGTCCTATTACTACGGGTCGTAGAAATGCGGGCATGTATGAAGAACTTATTAACAAAATTAGATCTCGGATCTCGTTGGCTTCGGCTTGTCATTGTTGTGCTAACAAAGATGAAGAATCTATTCAATATATCTTTTGTTCTGGTGACCTAGCTACTTCGGTGTGGCTTCATTTTCAATCCAAGTTTGGCGTTCGGGTGAACAAAAGGGATATCATGCAGAGACTACAAACTTGGTGGAGAAGAAGACAGAAGCATTTGAAACAACTGGTGGTTGGTGCGATTTGTTGGGTTTTATGGAAAAATTGCAACAAATGGAGATATGAAGCTTACTCCTTTTCTTCTGATCAGTTGATTGCAGAAGTCTGGCGTCAATTGAAGAAAATCTTAGTTAGATGTTCTCATGTTCGAGATCTGGAACTTTAGTTCCTTTGTATCTGTGTTTATCTTTTGAATAAAATGGTCGGTTATGAAAAAAAAAATATATATATATATATATATACATTTGGTAAGGCTTTGTTACTATCAAAAATTTGTAATAATAATACTAATGATAATTAGTATCAATATAACAAAACTATACAGATGGTAAAATAATGCCAATAACACTAATGTTATAAAGACAACCAAAAGATCATAAATCCAGCCCAAGCCCAATAACCCAGCCCACCATACAGACCCAAAGTCTAGGCCAATCTCACACTGTCAGTTCCAAAGTCTAACCAGCCAAAACTTACTGCTAAGACCAACATTAATATTCCCCTTTTCTAAACCTAGTTTACTCGCCTACAGCCCACAATTAAACTATTATGAGAAAAATTCAACTATCTGCTCCTTCGATTTCCGAAGGGTCACGAGACCAGTCTCTTCGATTTCGAAGAGTCACCTGGACTGGCTTAAAATCCCAAGGTCCTACCAAACCACCAGAGTCAGCCGAATAAAATTACCTAGAAATATACATCCACTCTCTTTCTTCCTCACATTCCATATTCCTATACATCACTCACATCCAGCAACTATTCTCTTTCCTCTTCTTTTACTCTCAAATCCCTAACTCATTTTTCTCTTTCCCCTTCATTCATCACTCTTCCTTCACTCACAACCACTCACCAGCCACAAATACTCACCCAAACCCTAGGAGAGAGCAGAAAGGAACAAGAATAAGAAGGACGAGGAGGTGTAGAGGTGGTGATAACCTTGGGCGTTGGTGAACGTATCTCCGACGACAGGCCTGGGCGGAGCAGACGCCACTGGTCAGGGTGTGGCTGGCCAGTCGCTGGTACTAGAGGGCGCGATGTCGACATCATATACGACTACGGCTCGAAAGAGTGGCGACACTCAGATCTGATGAATCTGGGGTAGAAAAACCTTCGACGGATCTGAACGGCGGCTACGCAACAATGCAGTAGTCCTCTAGATATGGCCGGCTAGGCCTTACGGAAGACACGATGACCACGCGATCGAAACTATAAGAAGAGTGTTGGAGGACAAAGCGGGAGGCTCGGTCGACCAAAGATCTGGCCTCAGATCATCGAGCGGCGGAGTGCGGCTACGGAGAAGTGGTCCCGACAGATCGACGAGGCGGAGAAAGGAGGCCGCAGTCGCTGGTCTTGGCTCGGTGAGGAGGAATTGCGTCCTGGGCAATGGCTCTCCGAATCTGACATAACGCGGTCAGGATCTGGTCGCCGTAGAAATATTGGAGACGGTGGCGTTGCTCATGGAGGCGAGAAAGATCCGTTACTTTGTCTGGCAGGGGTGAAGGCGATCTCGTGGTAAGCTCCGGTGAGGACACGGTGGTCGGAGCGGTGACGCTCGGCCACAGGCAGCAGCAGTGAGGAATTTTAGTGGTGGCACTAATGACAGTGTGTCAGTGTATTGTGTTGGGGACTACATAATAAAATATTATTTATAATAGAATATTTGAGTGGCATTGTTGTAAATAACTACAGATCTAGGGGTATAAATACAACATCTGTAACTGATTGTATCAACTTGTAACTAATTAACAGATTAATAACTAATTATTTGGTAACCAACTATTTCTACTTAAATTTAGCTCATTAGTAAAAATTACAAGCAAGAAATCATAAGTGTCCTAGCATAGTAGCATTCAGTATTTAAATTAAAATAGAAGTAATCAATTTAGCTGTAAAGTTTGACAAGAGAAATAATAATTAAGACTTCTAAACGGTTTTTCTTAGTAATAAAATTAATTAAGAATTACTCACTATGAATAATTTGATATAATCAGCACATGATGAATTTAACTAATAAAAATCATGTAAAGTTTAACATAATTAATTATTTATTTATTTTTTAAAGAATAACAACAAGATTATTAAGAATTATTAATTAAAGCACAATTAATCTTTATTAACCAAAATTAATAAATCCTAAATAATAATCTTCAACCATAATATAATTAAATAAAAATAGAATGTCTAAAATTAATTAGAACAAAATTAACCGTTCAAAATCGGATTTAGCATTAGAAACCGAATTTAATAAAATGATACTTCCAAAGAAAAGTTCAGAAAAAAATTTAAAAGTTCCATAAAACGATTCAGGGAGTTACAACTTTCCATTAAGATCATTTGGTGTCCCCGACCGTGACATCGATATTTGGAGCACAAGACCAGCTGTTACCTTCCAACTAATTTCACATACAAGACCGAGACGAGCGCACCGTTATGTAGGTATATCATGTCCCACTAAAACACGTCCCCTTGTACTCTATTTTAATGGTACGACTTCTTGGTCAAAATGGCAAGCTATAAACCCTACCATGATAACATTGTCCATTCTGACTTCAGATAGGGACTCAACTACAACTCAATCTTTCGACCCAATATATGATTGTGATCTACTAAATTTTCTAATGCTTAATTTGTATTGATTGCTTAACCCTCATCCTTTTTTTTCATGCCTTATCTTGATTTACTTAGACCCATACCACCTTTTACTCTACATGCAATATTAACAACCCTACTTTCTCCCTTCTTATTAAATTCCTTCAGCCATATTTCGCTACGATTCCTCCGTAGTTTGTGCAACCTTGTTCCGTTTATGATTCTCTTATGTAAAGATGATCTTTGATCATGACATCCCTCGGCTAGTAGAGGTTAGATTAGAAAACCCACCAAGGAGAATAGTGGTAGAATTATGTGGTAAATCCTATTGGGCAAAATTGAGAAATGTGTTATCATTTTTAAAAGGAAAGTAGAATTCTCGATTGACAAATCGGTTCTTCAGGGTAAACCCATTATTGAGAAATTTTATGAGATGATAAATAGGATGGTTGATGTTGTAAATCTTGTAGCTACCAAATATTAAAAGGTGGAAAGTCTTGATATCCTAAGGATAATTTTTATGATGATTACGAATATGAAGTTTCATGACTAAGATAGAGTTTGATTGCTCCGACTAATTGATTTATTAAATTTCAATTTTTATGAGGTCGAAATTTAGTTTGAACAAAAATATATATAAATATGATGGAAGAAGAGGAATAAAGAATCCTTGAATTCAAAACTTTGGTACTTATTGAAAATTTTATATTGTGAGATATAGGAATTGAGAATATATTTTAAGGAATCTAAATTTTGTAAGTTAATCTTAAGGAGAAAAATCAAATGAGATAAATAAGAAGAAAAAAAGTGTCTTAAATTTTTTTTATGGAATATGAATACAGAGAAGAATTCGAAGCTTTTGAAGATTTATTACTAATAAAAACCATAGTGATTACTCGAAGATCATAATGATATTTCACGTGACCCAAATATGGGATTAGTAGTCTTAGAATGAGATAGGGGAATTTATTAAAAATCTTTGAGATTTTGACGATTCTAGGGTTGATGGCAGTATGACCAAATTAGACACAGAAGGATATCTTGCACAAGATCATTACAAAACTAAACCATTGATTTATTCTCTTAGTTATCAAATTGTCAATTTTCGTTGAATGTCGTTCTTATCCTCGTACAATGAATTAAATTGTGATTTCTCATCTTTAAACTCTTTCTATCACCTGAAGCCTACCTACCGTAGTTTTTTCTTAATTTCGAGGAAGAAATTCTTTTAAGTTGGGTAGGATGTAAACCACCTAAATTTTTACTACAATTTTTATTTACTTATAAATATGGTATCAATTTTGTTTCGTATTTGTACGTCGCAAGCAAATTTGCGAGACGTATATATATTTTTATACCCAAATGTTTTATGTATTTTATATATTTTTGATTTAATGCGTCGCATTGGAATTTTTAAAACTTATTTTACATCATAAAAGGTTATAAATAATAATTTAGAAAATTATTGCTGTACATATTATTTTTTGTGTAAGCAACATAAAATTTATTTCGAGTTATAATTATTACAAAACAATTTTTAAAATAATTAAATATTTATCGTAATTTTCAAAATTAATTAATACTATATTTTTTTAATTATGAAAATAATATTTGAGATTTTGTTAATTTTAATATTTGATTAAATATGATAATTCAAATTAGAAAATATTTCATTTGAATTTGGATTAAAGGAAGGTTTTATCAATATTTGATTCGGATTTGAATGATTAAAGTTTAAATCGAATTAAATTTAATATGATATTATCTATGGAAGAATTTAAATCCTTCCAATCCTTATCCAAATGGGATTCCCACCTCCTGTAAAAGGAGAGGTACTTGCCCTCTTTTTTTCATGAATTTTCACAACCATCCCAGTGCCATGCATCGTGTCTGTGCCAATTCCCATCCACTATAACTTCTCCATTATAAATACATATTTTTCCGTCCGACAAATTCGGACATCCATCTCATGTCGGGACACACCCCGACTCAACCCAACCCGATATTCCAAATCCTGGCCTACATCCGCCACTGTCATCATCACCATCTCCATCGTCGCCATCGTAGCCCCCACCCAAAAACTACCACCACATCATCGTCATCATCACAAAAATAACTACAACCTCTTCCAGCATCCCCGGCACAACCAAGAGTCTGCCTCGACACTCACCGACCACCACGTCCATCGCCATCACAACTACCTTCACGACCACCGATGCCCTCCCCGTCGGCGATCTCATCTCGGCGGAACCCCCGAACATAAGCAAAAAAAAGAATAAAAAGAGGCCAAAAACCCACCTTCTCTTCGTCGACCCAGCGCTGCGCCGACCCTTGAAGCCGGCCGATGAGCTTCTGCCCGGCCGTGCCCCCAAAAACCTATCGATCATCGTCGGATCCCGTGCCTCCGAGAGCGCCGCCCGTCGTGCAGCTCCGCCTCCCCTCTACCGCATGGCCATCCGGCGTCAGCCGCCCCACCAGATCTCTGCCTCTCCACAAGCGCCGCCCTCCGCCGTAGTTGGGTTCCTCGCCTACGGTCACGAGCGCCTCTACCAGCTCCCAGGGCTAGCGTCGACTCCATCAGCCGCCACGTGTGTGCGTCACCATCGCGCCAGGGACTCCTCCGCTTCCCGACATATAGGGAGCACTGCCCGGAGCAGACTTCCTCTGCGCTAGCCGCCCAGGCGCCCCACCTCGGTAAGCACTCTCGCCGTCCCTCTTCCTTTGCTCCTCACATTCCTCGACCTTTTCTTTTGTCCGCTCCCTCTTCTCACTTTTCTTCTCGCACTCTCTCTTCCTCTTTTCTTTAGTGGAAAGAATAATAATAGTTATTAATATTTATTCTTTCCTTATAAAGGATGATGCAACAACAGCTGCTATGTTTGTTGCTGCTTGTTTAAATTTTTTTATTTTATGTATTGCTGTCATAAAAATATTTTTCTTATTTGCTTTATTATTTTCATATGAGGCTATCAAGTAGGTGTAGATATATACATTTAGTGTTACATTACTATTATCTATATTAATATTTTAATTTTACTAGTACTGCTACTTATTATTATTATATATCCCAAAACTATATATTTGTTTAAAATATGGTTTACAAGAAAAATTATTATATAATAATTTAAAAGTTAGCTTAAGCAAAGGATACATTTGATATAATTAATTTGATCCTAAATTGATAAATATTTTAACCTATAGGGATATAGTTCCAGGTTATAAACTAAATTCCAAGCATTTTTGCATATTATCTAAATTATTTTCTAATAACATTTATATCTTTATCTATAAATTTTATTTTTGTAAAATTCTAGTTTTTGCTTAAAAGATTTTAAGTTTTTCAAGTGTTTATCAAGAATTAGTTTAAATATCAAAACATATTATTGGCGTTATTAAAATTTTTCAAAAAAATATGTATATATATATATATAAATATATATATATATATATATATATATATATATATATATATATATATATATATATATATATATATATATATATAAATATGTTTCCACAAAATCCCTATTGATCACGACTGACCACGCGTTTCTCTTTCTTGTGAATTTCGGGCCCTTACACCTAGACCTCGGCTATTGGACAAAACGTAACTTGTCAGATCATCGCACCACACCAGGCATCACACCAAACAAGATATCTTACCATCACTGTTTATTTCCTTGCTTATTGTATTGCATGCTCATTGTATTGCATGCATTAATTTATTTAGTATTTATTTTCTGTAATTATAACTTGTACTTCTCAATTATGCGTAGATGCAAATTTTACTATTTAAATTTTGTCTTTCCTTATTTATTTTATTTGTATGCACACTTGACTTAGAAGAAAAAGACCTCCTGTATTCATTGGCCTTGACACTTGTATGCCACGATTCACGAATCACATATAGATCTCTGACTTGTGTACTGAGTGGCCAGTGGTACATATTGGAGGATCGTTAGGACTTGACTGCTACAAGGATTGTATGATAAAAGACTAGTGGTCATTAGAGTTAGATAATTGGGTGGAAAGAATACAACTGGGCATTGACCTCCTCCATATCTATCGTAGACTCGCTCGCTACTGAGGAACGGTAGGTAGACTATATACTATAGACTCGCTCGATAATGAGAAATGATATATAGTATTGAGACTCACTACTGAGGTCCTGCTTATTTTTTCTTGACTTGACTTGGATGTTATGCGACCATGCGCTATTCTCAATTGCATTACACATAGAGGGGTTAGGTGACCGTTATCCTTTAGGTGTATATACTTTTAATTTTGTACTTGTGCCTGACCATGACTTGGAACAGTACCTTGTCGCGGACTAGTTTACCACACCTAGTCCTTGTTTGGTTGGAGGTATGGTTAACTACTTCGATGATAAGGTACTGAACTTTGTTATGGTCCAGATTATTATTGAGCAGCTTTATATTAAGTCATGGCATGTTGTTTCTTGTATCTTGTTACGTCCCTATGAGGACCTGGTGAATTCAATAGGTGTGTTTTGTGACTTTCCGTAGGTGCTTAACCAGGGACATGATTCACCCTCTTGCTTCAAGATGATTGCTTTGGATCGTCTTTTGCTCTGTTCGACAAATTCTTACCTTGTATCTTCTTCTCAATTAAATTGGTTGGTAGTGGATTTTTCTCCGCCCAACGATTTTACATGACAATTTTCAAGTTAATTTTATATCATTATTCATTCAATTTGTGGATGAGATTAGTGTGTCTTAGTTTACTGCTCTTTATAGCTTATGTATATATACGAAGGCTCCAATTACTTCGTATGTAAACAGCTGGCATGTCTACGTACTTAGTCTCTTATATTTTAGGACTGGGCGTTACAATGGGCAATCACATAAGAGACCTTGATCCGGGAGTAATGGTGCCAGCGCCAATAGGTCAGCTGGAAGCACCTGGCTGGATAGAATATGTGCAACTAAGAGGGGGTTAAAGTTGGTTGATGGGCTAACAAGCGCTGAACAGGTACGTGCAACGAGGAAAGCACCAACAAGAGGTGGCTCAATCCTGCTCGTACTACACACCGAAATAACTGAGCCCGCAGCATGGCCTACAAAGGAGGGAGAAGGCGTACCAGTCACAGATGTGCCATCCGGGAGCTGGGAGTGCCAGAAAGGCACCAATAGAAGGAACGGAGCCAGGAGTGCCAGAAAGGCATCCCGAGATGGCGCCACCCAGCTGGACCAGTGGGCATACACGCCGGTCAAAAGGAACGGAGCCATCCGACATAAGTGGCACAGGGGGACCCGGATTCAAATTTGAAAATAGGTCAGAGGCCTGTCTCAAGGACCATGACAAGTAAGAGATCGAGACAACAATAGGCCTGAACCTCGACGGGGTCAGGTCTACCGCCTAGGGCAGAGAGCCTACGACTCGCTAAGACATCGTTGGGATAAAGACATCCGCATATCCGGGGACAGACGTGCCCAGTCTGGCAGGGTGAGATGGGGAAGGCCGACCAGGGCTGGTCTTGCCGAGGAACAGCGGAGAAAGGGGATGGTTAGAGGGGATGGCGGGTGGTGAGGGGTCGGGCGGCAGCCCAAGAAGAGCCAGAAGATCTGGCGGTATGGGCGCCGCTCGCAGAGGGACTTGGGGATGCCGATCCATACACCAGAAGGAAGAAAAAGAAGAAGAAGGAGAGGGAGGGGGAAAGCACCGGGGGTAGGCCGGATGCCCTACCGTGAGGGCAGAGATCACGGAGTGGGCTACTCCTACTGGGGGCTGCTGTTGATCACCTGGGGCTTCTCCATTGTTATAATATATATATATATATATATATATATATATATATATATATATATATATATATATATATATATATATATATATATATATATATATAAGGCATACCACTATACCCTCGTATCACATATAGACATATACATACAAATGTATATGCTATCCCTGAAGAATTACCACCTTAGTATTACCTCATTACCTTACCCAATTCCTTAACACTTTATCCTGTATCCTAGTTTATAGACTAATACCTTACCTTGTACCATTACCTTGACCGATACCCAATACCTTAACTCATACGTTCATACCTAATCCGTTACCCAAGCTTGACACTACCCTTACATTGGTATCTTAATCCCATATCCAATATCATAACCTTACCTTAGTATCCTAGCATTACGTCATACTAGTTCTAATATTTTAGTATCATCGTATTCTAAATACCTTGATACACCAAAGGATACCACATTCTAGTTTACCCCAAACATATCCCACTTGTTTGCACATGGTACCATGGTACCATATTAAGTATCATAAGATAACAACCCCTAAGATACTAACCCATAACCATAAGCAACAGCTACCTTACATCCAAGATACTCACTCTACTATTGGCACTCGATATCTTTATATTACCCATTACTAGTTCTAATATTCAATATCTTAATTACTTGACCAATACCGTATCCTCCTAGATACTTACCCAACCAACTCTAATACTAATACTTGATACCAAATTGGATGCCTTACTCAAGTCACAATAATCACTTACTCTTACTCACGATACTAGAGTGTCATGATACCAATATATTCATGGCACCCAATTATCACACTAGTACCTTGTCCTAAACTCTATTACCGTGACACATAACTTATCTATACTTGGCTCACTTGATAACGACTTGTATCAATACTAACACACTAATATATATATATATATATATATATATATATATATATATATATATATATATATATATATACATACTATATCATATATATACTTGACAACCTATGATACCTATACTCACTTAATATCCATACTACCTAGGCTCATAGGATACACAAAATACTTATGTCATATAGTCAGTTTTCTACTTGAAATTAATACTGCGCCTATTATACCTACTCAACTAATGCTAGGGTTAAAGTATGTCGTAGCCCTTCATATCAAATTTCTAAAACTTTAAACGGATCTCATTTTTATGTCTGAAAGCTTCCAGAATTGCGAAAACACCGAAATGCATTCGTCTTTCGGGTACCTGACACTCAAACATTTTTATAGAAAGTTCCAGAATGAATTTGGCCTATTAATATATATATTTAGAAAGCTATCTTCGATATATACTTTAAAAAATGGGAGATTAATCGGGGTCTTGAGTTATGAGTTATGGCATTTCTAGGTTACCATGGCTACTGAAAATGAGGATGAATACTATGACAAATTTGGACTATTTTGGACAGAAGAACACATGTATACACCCAAATCTAACCGTTTGTATCATGAGATACCATGACACAATATCACGTATCCTATTTAGGACACATACACCTAATTTCGACTAAAAAATGACATAAAATTCCTTTGGGGACTTTTTTGAACACTTGGTGGTCACAAATTCGTAACAAATATAAATTGAGCATAGAAATCAATACTACTCATGATAAGAACCTAGATCTACCAAATTGAAAGCTTCTAATACCTAGATCTATTATTAGGAAGTCAAATCTACCTAAGGAAAGGTTCCTATGGGTTCAATGGGTGTTCTTAACCATAAAATTGGTGAAGAACTGTTGGTGTTTTTGCCTTTGGACTAGAAAAGATAGTCCCACATCGGCTACACCAAATGGTGAGTATCTCAATATAATGCATTGCTTGTGTTGAGGTGTGCACATGAGGTGTAGTGGGGCACAAGTTTGTGCCATGTGGAAGTATTTTCCTAGAAGGAAAAAGGATTAAATCCAACAAGGATGCAAGTTAATTTTTGTTGTGCGGACTCGGACTCGGACGCGGACTCCAAGATGTCTCGTGCATGCACGGGAGGGTTCGGGGGGTAGGCGTGGACTGGCACACTTCTATGCTGATTGTGGGATGATCTAAAATATCAAACTCTATTTTTGAGTATTGGTATTTTAGTCCCACATCGGATAGGAGAAGAGGTGAAGTCTCAACTCCACTCTATAAATAGAGCCCCTTGGCCTCCTTTGAAAGATGCACCAAAAAGAGAGTTGAGGGAGTCTGTTAAGTCCAGAGAGCCCGTTCAAGTCTCAAATATTGACTTACGAGCGTTCCAGAAGTTCTCCTGAACTTGCTGGTTCCTGGGAGCTTATCCGTACTGCGGGTATAGCTTTGAGCGCCGGTGTTCAACACCCCAGCGAGATCCGCTCTTCTTCTTCCTTCCTCTTTCTGTTGCCTTCGAGAATCTGAGACTCAACTGTTGTTGATCATCTCTTGTTGCCTTCGAGAAACCGCTATTGCAAACGCGATTCGATTTTTTTTTAATCGTTTAGGCTACGCAATCAGCATTATTTGCATCTCTTTTTTAGGGATTGCAACTGCATTATTTGCATCTCTTTTTTAGGATTGCAACTGCATTCTTTGCATCTCTTCTTAGGGATTGCAACTGAGTTTTTCCATCGATTGTTTGCAAATAGACCAACAATCTCAAAGCTATACGATTCGATGGAAAACACTCGTGCTTCGCTTGTCGATACCGGCTTTAACAAGTTGGAGAAATTCGACGACGAATACTTCCAGATCTGGAAGCGAAAGGTGACTCTGAACCTTCAACTCGTGGATGTTGATCACGTGTTGGATGAGGAAGAACCAATCGTTCCAGCAACAGGATCTGCTGCTGTTCTGGCCGCTGCTACGAGCAAGCAGACGAAGTGGAAAAAGGATAACAGCATATGCAGGCTGCTGATCCTGAATTCCATGGAAGACTCTCTGGCCGAGTCCTACACAAAGAGGACTTCTGCCAAAGAGATCTGGGAGTCCGTGGGGAAGCTGTATGACGACGACGAGGCCCGGTCGAAGATGTTCATGGTTGAAAAATACCACAAATGGGTCTTTGAAGACGAGAAGACCATGCTGCCCCAAGTGAAAGAGTTCCTGAAGCTGCGCCAGAAACTGGAGGACGATAGCATGCCCCTCGTCGACAAGTTCGTCGTTAGAGGGATCGTGGCAAAACTTCCTCCAGGATGGAGCAACATCTATGCAAGGATGCATAGGAAGAAGATGGAGATTAGCCTGGATAATCTATTCAGCGAGATTCATGTTGAGGACGAGATGCGCTCTCAACAGAAGTTGGACACCCTGTCCAAGCAACTAGCAACGGCGAATCTGGTTCAAGCCACCAGAGAGAACAAAGGGAAGCAGGCGGCTTCTCACCACAAGAAGAAGGACTTCTCGAATCTGAAAGTGAAGGGTCCAGGATTCAAGCAACAGAAGTCCAAGTCCCATGTGACTTACTTCAACTGTGGCAAGAAGGGTCACTATAAAAGTGAATGCAAGTCCAAGCCCAAAGAGCAAGGTGAGCCTAACAAGGTTTCTTTGGTTACTAATCAGGTTGCCATGATAGCACAGGTTGCAACTGTGGGGGCAGACTTGGACTGGTGGATAGACACTGGCACGACATGTCATGTCTGTTCAGACAAGGACTGGTTCGTCTCCTATGAGCCTACTTCCGAGAAAGTCATGATGGCGAACCAGGCACAAGCTGAAGTACTGGGGATCGGGACGGTGGAGCTGAAGCTTACATCGGAGAACATTCTGACGCTTCAAGGTGTGAAGCATGTTCCTGCAATCGCAAAGAACCTGATCTCTGGGAGCCTGCTCTGCAATGCAGGCTTGAGGATGGACATCAATGCTGGCCAAATGGTGATGTCCAAGAAGGGTGCTTTCTTCGGGAAAGCTTTTCAGACTGAAGGAATGTACAAAATTCAGCTTGTTGTAACCCAGCATAATAATGTCAATGCTATCACCAGTTTGAATTACTCTCTTGAGTTGTGGCATAATAGACTAGGACGTGTTCATTGTAAGCGAATAAACAAAATATCTAGTCTAGGACTTATCTCCAAGTGTGGGGGTAAGGTAGAGAAATGTGAGATATGTGCTCAGACGAAGATCACTAGGAAACCCTTCCACAGGGTCCATCGAAGCACAGATCTTCTGGAGTTGGTTCACTCAGATATCTGTGACTTCAAACAATTCTCTACAAAGGCCGGGATGAAGTATTTCATTACTTTCATCGATGACTTCTCCAAGTATGCCTTCGTCTATTTACTCAAATCTAAAGACGAAGCATTCAAGAAGTTCAAGGAGTTCAGGGCCGAGGCTGAACGACAAACTGGACAACAACTCAAGAGGCTGAGGAGTGATCGAGGTGGGGAATATAGGTCTCATGAATTCTCATCATTCTGCAAAGAACATGGAATCATCAACGAGACGACGGCTCCGTATTCTCCACAATCCAACGGAGTAGCAGAAAGGAAGAACAGAACGTTGACAGAGATGATGAATTCTATGCTGTTGACTGCGGGTCTCCCAAAGTGCTATTGGGGAGAAGCTGCATTAACGGCCACTTTCATTCTGAACAGAGTGCCGTATGCAACTTTCGACATAACTCCTCATGAACTCTGGTTCAAAGTCAGACCCAACCTGAATGTCATTCGAGTGTGGGGGTGCCTGGCTTATGTGAAGCTCCCGGATCTAAAGATTCAGAAGCTGGGGACAAGGACTACTAAGGCGATCTTCCTGGGGTATGCCGAGAAGAGTGATGCTCGGAGATTCCTTGATATCGAGTCAAATCATATCATCGAATCTCGCGATGCTGAATATTTTGAAGAAAAGTTTGCAAGGCACAAGAACATTGTTCTCACGGACATTCCGAAGAATAATGAGGGTGCGGAGCAGACAGAGATCTTTATCGAACCAGTAGTCCAAGATGGAGTTGTTGTCGAGGAGACACCAGCTGAACCAGAACTCGCTGAGCCGTCAACTAAGCGAGCGAAGAGGCCGAAAGACTTCGGAGATGACTTCGTCACCTATCATGTGGAAGCAGATCCGCTTACCTATGATGAGGCGATGAAGACCAGAGATGCTATATTCTGGAAGGAGGCGATTGACAACGAGATTGACTCAATCACCTCCAATAACACATGGGTATTGGTCGACCTACCAGAAGGAGCAAGACCCATCGGATGCAAATGGATCTTCAAGAAGAAGATGAAAGCAGATGGAACCATTGACAAGTTCAAGGCCAGGTTAGTGGCCAAGGGGTTTGCTCAGAAGCAGGGGATCGACTACTTTGACACTTATGCTCCAGTAGCTCGGATGACAACTATCAGATTGTTAATTGCTTTAGCAGCAATACACAAGCTGGTGATACATCAGATGGATGTGAAAACGGCATTCCTTAATGGCGAGCTGACCGAAGAGATCTACATGCAACAACCAGAAGGTTTTGTCGTCAGAGGTCTGGAAGACAAAGTCTGCAAGTTGATGAAGTCTCTGTATGGTTTGAAGCAAGCTCCCAAAATGTGGCATGAGAAGTTTGACAAGGTGATAAGGTCAAATGGCTACAGGGTCAGTGAAACAGACAAGTGTGTCTATACGAAGTTTGCTGACGGAAGAGGAGTAATCGTTTGTCTATACGTGGACGACATGCTAATCCTAGGTACGGATTTAAGCTGCGTCACAGAGACAAAGAAATTCCTCTCGACCAAGTTCAGTATGAAGGACTTGGGGGATGTCGACGTAATCTTGGGGCTCAAGATCATCCGGACAGGCACTGGAATAGCGCTGTCACAGTCTCATTACATTGAGAAGATGCTCTCTCGCTACGGGTATCAAGATCTTCCTATTATTGATACACCGTACAGGAGTGATCTGAAACTAGAGCCAAATTCGAAGGAGAGCGTCAGGCAGTTGGAGTATGCTAGCGTCATCGGAAGTTTGATGTACGCTACTATTGCCACAAGGCCTGACATAGCCTTTGCAGTGGGAATGTTGAGTCGATTTACGAGCAATCCAGGCGTAAAGCATTGGAAAGCTGTGAAGCGTGTTATGAGATATCTCAAGAAGACTCAGACATATGCACTATACTACAGCAGAGATCCGTCAGTAGTGGAAGGCTTCAGTGATGCTAGCTGGTGTTCAGAGGTGGAGAGCGAATATTCTACAGGTGGATATGTGTTCGCCATGGGTGGAGCTGCTATATCGTGGAAGTCGAAGAAGCAGACTATGTTATCTCGCTCCTCCATGGAATCTGAATTCTTTGTATTGGACGCTGCAGCAGATGAAGCAGAGTGGCTTCGAGAGCTCATGTATGACCTTCCAATGGTTGGGGCTCAGATACCGGCGATTCCGATATACTGTGACAACCAGGCGGCAGCAGCAGTGGCATCAAATGAACTCTTCAACGGGAAGAAAAGGACTGTGCGGTTGAAGCACAGAGCAGTGAACGATCTCATAAAAAGGGGCGTCATTGCAGTGATCGATGTTCGGAGTCAGGAAAACCTGGCGGATCCGTTCCCGAAGGGTCTCAAGCGTCAGCTGGTCGAGGACACAGCAAGAAAGATGGGCTTGAAGGCATTCTAATATTGTGTCATTATAATCCTATCAATAAATTTTATGTTATTGGTTTAAAGAGAAATCTACCAGATATCTAATTTTTTGATTCAAGGGAGGACTATTGACTGGAAAAATATTAGTTAACAGTGGGCACTTGTTCTGCGGAACATGTAAGGGTTTCAGACCCAGAACCACTGTTGTCTACTATGAATTTTCTACGGAAAATTGAACCTGTGAGAAGGATGGCATAATGCCTTAATGAGTTCTCAGACTGAGTGAAGGTCTGTTATGCTTTACAGGAAGCATGGTGGCACAACAACCACAAAGGAGTGTTACAACTCCATGCTACAGTGGGGTGACTCCACCATGAGGTTCCCAGGTAGGGGTAATGCCTCGGCTTTGTTAGCCAAGTTACAGGCGACGTAGCACCGCATATAGGCAGGTAGCCTAATATTGCATAATCGTAATAAAGAGATGTAGGCAGCACTACAAAGAGGCCGGTGTCCTCATGTTACAGTGGCATGACACCACGATGAGGTACCCAGGTAGGGGTAAAGCCTCGGCTTTACAAGCCATGTCATAGTGGCGTAACACCACAAGGGAGCGCAAGGCTTCATGCTGGGTAGTTTGGCACTACAAAGAGGCTTGAGACCTCATGCTACAGTAGTATGACACTACGATGAGGTTCCCAGGTAGGGGTAATGCCTTGGCTTTGTCAGCCATGTCATAGCGGCGTAGCACCGCAAAGAAGCGCAATGCTTCATGCCAATGACTCTTTATATAGAACTCACCTATAGTGTATGGACAGAGATATCAGGCCGTCTCTTGAGGTAAACTTGTAGACGCCCAAAAATTATACACTGAAACCAGGCTGGCACAAGGCCTTCAATGTGCAGCCAGAAGCACAGTTGATGTCACTATGTGAGTAGGAAGAATTGCAGTTATGGTGCAGAATTCAAGGCTTAGTCCATTCTTGTATCATGCTGTTATTTAACCTATGCGGGAAGATTCAAGTCGTAGCGACATCTCTCCTAATGCATGATGGACAATCTCTGTGGGGAACGCTCAACCCATATATTGAGATATGTGGGGGATTGTTGGTGTTTTTGCCTTTGGACTAGAAAAGATAGTCCCACATCGGCTACACCAAATGGTGAGTATCTCAATATAATGCATTGCTTGTGTTGAGGTGTGCACATGAGGTATAGTGGGGCACAAGTTTGTGCCATGTGGAAGTATTTTCCTAGAAGGAAAAAGGATTAAATCCAACAAGGATGCAAGTTAATTTTTGTTGTGCGGACTCGGACTCGGATGCGGACTCCAAGATGTCTCGTGCATGCACGGGAGGGTTCGGGGGGTAGGCGTGGACTGGCACACTTCTATGCTGATTGTGGGATGATCTAAAATATCAAACTCTATTTTTGAGTATTGGTATTTTAGTCCCACATCGGATAGGAGAAGAGGTGAAGTCTCAACTCCACTCTATAAATAGAGCCCCTTGGCCTCCTTTGAAAGATGCACCAAGAAGAGAGTTGAGGGAGTCTGTTAAGTCCATAAAGCCCGTTCAAGTCTCAAATATTGACTTACGAGCGTTCCAGAAGTTCTCCTGAACTTGCTGGTTCCTGGGAGCTTATCCGTACTGCGGGTATAGCTTTGAGCGCCGGTGTTCAACACCCCAGCGAGATCCGCTCTTCTTCTTCCTTCCTCTTTCTGTTGCCTTCGAGAATCTGAGACTCAACTGTTGTTGATCATCTCTTGTTGCCTTCGAGAAACCGCTATTGCAAACGCGATTCGATTTTTTTTAATCATTTAGGCTACACAATCAGCATTATTTGTATCTCTTTTTTAGGGATTGCAACTGCATTATTTGCATCTCTTTTTTAGGGATTGCAACTGCATTCTTTGCATCTCTTCTTAGGGATTGCAACTGAGTTTTTCCATCGATTGTTTGCAAATAGACCAACAAGAACAAGGATTTACCTAACTTGTGTGACCCTCCTCTGGAGAACTCCGAATTTAGGCACGGAAGGGATGAGTCAAACTCGATCTTCTATCAAGCTCCTCTTCTGTGGATCTCCTTGTGCTCTCTAATTCTCTAGGCCTCATGATGGTGAGGATGAGTAAAATTGGAAGTGGATTGAGTGGATTCGGTAGGGAACTTGGATTACTTGGGGAAGAAGAAGCTTTGGAAAAATGAGCCTAATGAGTGAAATAGAATAAATGAATGAATCCCTAATTAGAAATTATCTCTTATGGTAAGGTTCTGGTCATGCCAAAATATGAAATTTGCCCCTCTCCATTTGTCATGAATGGAATATAATTAACTAAAGGAAGGAATCTCTACGACTAAAAGAAGTATTCTATTTATGACAACTAAACTTAATTAATTTTAATTACTAAAGTCATGACTAACAATAATTGGCACTAACACTTACAAAAATCTAATTAGCTAGCCACTAAATGACACTAATATAATTTTAGGCAACCACCAATATAAAAATATTATATAAAAAATAATTAACATACAAAATTACCAAAATATCCCTATGTTAGAAAGTGGTAGTTACAAGACCTGCTTTAGACGCAACTGGAGCAGTAGACATGGTGGGTGGAGGTGTATCTTCCAAAAGAGCTGGATCACCATCACGATGGTATGTCTAACAAGACCTGGTCTTGCCTACAAAAACTTCGTCAGTCGAGGAGGAGACCCTGCGATAAGGCTTGGGCTTCTTTCCTTTGGACTTTTTGACGTGCCATTGGCCGCATCAAATCTGGGACAAGATCGGGATGGACCCAATAACTTTGTCTCGTGGCGTTGTGATGGGAACCAACCTTGTGGCATTATCACGAGCTGGTAGGAGGTTAACGACCTCCGTCGTTGCTCTAGGGATCGTGGTAACACCATCTTAGGCTTTTGTTGTAGGGAACTCACCAAAATGGAGGGTCGTTATGTTTGTAGTGACTGTCTTATGCTCGTAGTCAAGAGTGAGGACCTTGGCATCAATCATTCACTATATTTGTTTCTATAACACGTAACAGTCATGTGTTGAGTGGTGGATATATCGATTATAATGATAGTATTTGGGATTGTCTGCCTCATTAGGACGTTTGAGAGGAAGAAATTGGTGTTTATCGCCTTTTATCAGCACGTTGAACAACTCCACTACATCGTCATCGTTAAAGGAGTAATTCTCTTTTGGCCTTGCTGCTACTGTTGGCTTTTGAGTAGACATCGTCGGACTCTTAAAAATATTGACAGCCAATGCATGTTTCCCTTTGGAGTCATCCCTGTTATTATTATTGTTGGAATGGTGCTTCCCTCTATTACCGAGAGTGCAGAAGTTTATCCCACTAGACCGACTTCCCTGGCATTCTTTTCAGCATTGTCAAAGCTGATGATAAATATCGTCCAGTCCGTGCATTGAGTAGAGTTTGTCCAGAGCTTAACTGCTGGCAGCATATTTTTACAGCATGTGTCCATCAGTACAAGCTCGGAGGGTCTTAGGTGGTAGTCTCAAGGATGCCTGGCAGAAGCACTCGATGTGGACACGGACCGGCACTTTTTGTTTTTGCACGATATCCATGAGGGAGGACATTATCTATATATTCCACCTTCATAAAATTAAGAAAAGAAAGGAGCTTAAGGTCTTTGAAGGATAAAATGAAGTTGTCTGGGAGGCTACAGAACCATTCATAAGTTACCCCCTATAATGCTCCAACGAACAAGTTCGTGAGCAAGGCATCTTCCCGGTGCAGGTATCCCATCATAGATATGAAATATGTCACATACCAACGGAAAGATTCTTTTCCATCGAACGGGGTCAAGGATTGTGATTTGTACTTAGGAGGGTAAACCATATTGTTCCACTTGGGAGGATAAGGATGTTGAATCCTGAGCTTTGGGAGCACTTCTTGTTTGTCCTTGACATCGACGCAAGTTTGCAGCTCCCTAAGAGCTTATATACATCCTTCGATACCGGAGAGGCAGATGACCGTGGTAGAGTATGATTGTCGATTGTAGAAGGAATATAAGGGGTGCTTTAGATTCCCCATTTGTCCCTGTATTCTGACTTATTGGTATTGGGGACCTTGGTGGTCGTTGAGCCAACACGGATTTGATTTTCAAGACCGCTTGAGTCAAAGCCTGCGTGAAGGCACTCATAGCCTGAAATCTTGTCTCGAGGGAATCGATGCATTATAGACTGGTGTTTAGTGCTTCAAAATTGTCCCCATTATCACCCTTGTTATGTATACAGATATACATGGGAAGAGGTAGACTGGATGGTGGACCTCTCGCTTTCTGCCTCCGATCCATAAGGCTTGCTGTCTTGAGGGAAGACGAGCATGTTGGCATCATCTTCAGAATCCAGAGGATGGCTATCCCCAGCCACTTATGTGACATAGATCTGTTGGGTACCCCAGATACGTCAGTGACAGTTTCTTAAGAATCATTGTCTCCTCAGAACGATGGGTTGTTATAGAGTGTTAGGGGATTGCTACTCCCAACTTGAACATCAGCCTTACCAGAGGCGAACTTAGATTTTGATTGGGTGTCTTGAAATACCTCAGTGCTAGGTACCATTGGCTTGTTCCTTTGATGTTGACTTTTCGGTGCACTGGCCAAAACCGGAGGATTGCTTGTCTTGGAATTCTTCTTCACAAGAGGTGACTTCCAAGTAGCATGACATGAGATGATGGGCAGTTCTTCATTATTTTTTACTTGCACCCTCTTTTTGAGACACTATCAGATTGTTACAGCTGGTTGGAAAGAGGGTGTTTTGAAACACTCTAGTGTTAGGCACCGTTAGCTTGTTGTCTCAAGGTTGGGTTTTCGGTGTACTGCCGAAATGGTTGGGTTTTCGGTACACTGCCAAAACTTGACTTGGACTTATTCTTCACAAGAGATGACTCTCAAGTAGCATGGCATGAGGCGATGGGCAGTACATCATCGTCTTTTTTGTGCACCCACTTTTTGACATGTTGTCGGAATGGTGCAACCGGTTGCAATTGTTGAAATACAGACTGCCTGGGAGGAGAGACTAATGTTTTGGCACCAAAACAGTTGATGATGATGTTATCACAAGTATGCCCTGAAGCATATTGTAATAATTGCCTCCTATGCTTTGTGCTTGTGATTAATTACATCGTACGAATCTTGGGAAGCGAGGTTAACAGTTACACCCACTTCATGCGCATGGTTAAACCGAGTGCTTGGGTGTGTATGTGAGTGAGGTGATCTATGATCTGGTTCCAGTGCATGAGATGTGCCTAGATAATTGGGAAAGACTTAATGTGAGACGGAACCACTTCATACGTGCAGCCACAATGAGCGCATGGGTTTGTGACCACAATGTTCGCTTCCTGGCTTGGTTCCAACACATGAGATACGCCCAAGTTATGGGAAGACTTAAGGAACTGACCCATTCTGGGAACAGAAACGCATGTGTCAGTTCTGTACAGCTTACTTTTAGTTGTGCGTATTATAGTCAACGCATGCTTCTGGTGCAGCATACCGAGTGTCCATGGCTTATGCCGATGTGGACTTCCTAGCACTTGAAGGCTGTCACTACCACATTTCTAGTTTGAGGGTATTTTTGTCATTTTTGGGGTTATTTGAATTTATTAGAATTTATTTAAATTTATGTGAATTTTTAGGATTTATTTTGGAATTGTTTGAATGAAGGTGGACTATGTTGACTTTGACTAGCTTTGACTTGGTAGACTAACCTAGAAGCTAACCCTAGTTGTGTTTGGACTTGGTTAGGTCATGTAACCCTAGTTAGACTAGAGTTAACCTATGGTTTAGTCATTTAAACTCAAGATTAAAATAGAAGGCTTTTAGACACAAGTCATGACTTGTGGTTTGAACTATTAACTAGCAACTTAACCCATAGCCCAACCCATTAGCCAAACCCTAACCCTAATCTATTGTGGCCGGCCACTTAGCATTAGGAATCCCCCTATAAATAATCTCCTCCATTTAGGGCTAGCCTCTTTAGGAAAGAACAAGTTTTAGAAAGAGGTGAGTCTCCATCTTCACAAATCCATAGAAAATCCAAATTAACTCCTTTTTCTTTCAAACAAATTGCAGTAGGTTTTAAATTAAGTTTTCTTGCTGTTGGTATATTATTTCTCAGTTTCATAGCAATTTGGTAGAGTTTTGGGAGCAAGAAGACACCATTCTTTGAAGCTTTTTGAGGACTTATGAAACCATTAGGTAATTCACTAAAACTCTATGTTAGATGCTATTTTTAATGCATAATGACCTAGATCTAAGGGTCCCCTAGCTAACCCTAGATTTCTGTAGGTTTTTGTGTCCTTTTCGTGTCACATTTGGACACGTATCAGTGCATGTGTTAGAGTGTTTGATAAAATACCCCAATAGGCATTTCGATTTAAATTTGTAAAAGTATTTGAATAGAAAATTATATTTTAATGTGGCTTACATGATTCTTATTGACTGGGAGTGATTTGGTGTCGTTTCGTGTCAGATTGGACACTTGGACACACCGTGCGCACGGACTGCACTGTCCTGCTATTCGGGGACTGTATCGGACACATCACGCGACTAGCGGACACGAAACTCGACACACACCATGGTGCACTGACTGACATGCCACGTGTCAAGTTTCAGATGACCACGTGACGTGTCAAGAGAAAATCACCATTGTATTGGTTTTACACACGCGCACAATGGGTCACTGATACGGGAGGATAACTCTGGACACGACGCACCAGGACACGAATCAGGGTGATGGACACAAGGACCTAGACTAAACGTATCCCTGTGCACGAGCACGAGGGTTGGTTTGTACTGTGTCGAGTGCACGACACGCGTGCACCTGTGCACGAGACTGCACAGCTGTGCAGTGTCCAGTTATGTTATTTTGAGTTCCATTTAGTTTGGACACAATTGTGTCATAATGGTGGACACGTGTTGGACCATGGGACACACTCACATAATATATTTTTATTATCAACCTTTAAATTCGTGTCTTAGTTTATTTTTATGTGTTAATTGCAATTACCCTAAATTTCTGGAAGCACATGTTTGCCATTGATTGTAAAAGTACAGAATAATTATCGGAGGACTGAACTTAGACTCACAATACAAACTCGCTTGTACAAAGAAAGCCTAGGGACGAAAACCTAGGTACAGCAATCTAAGTACAATTGTTTATTTTAGATTCTGGGGGGTGACGATAGAGGCTCGGGAAGGCGACGGCAGCCCTGCCTTACTCCTTGGACGATCAGTATGCAGCCTTGGCTCCTCGTGTGAAGATGGTTGGCGTTGACGAAGAAGGGCTCTTCTTGCTCCTCTGTTGCTCTCCTGGCTTCTCTCTCTCTGTGTATTTTCTCTCTGGCTCTGTATTTTTTTATTCTTTTGTTGCCGGTGGTGTCTTTGCAGAGAAATGATGCTGGCTATTTATAAATGTGGGGTATGATCATTAGGGTTTGCTAATGATCATTTGTTTGGAATGTCGGCACTCCTTTAATCTATCTGAACCCTTGATCCTGATTACAATGAATCTAGGCCATTAATGCGGATAGCACCGAATCTTGTGAGCAATTAATGTTAACTGCTTTAAATCTTCATAATGGATTATACCAATGTCTGATTGCTCGCCACGTGTCCTATTGGCTTTATGATAAATAATATGCCTTGATCTCGGTAATTATAAGGATGACGTCAAATATATTTGTTGAGATTCGGTTAAATCCTTGATTGATCCGATGCCATGTATTTTAGTTGTGGGGCCTGCCAGAGCCGCATAGGATAGGCAAGACTTGAACCGCAGGGAGGTAATCTTTATGAGCCGCATAGGACAACGCCTTATTGAGCCGCAAGGGATGATCTCTCAATGAGCCGCATATGCATAATCTCTACGAGCCGCATAGGCTAGCGTTGTATTGAGCCGCAGGGACTGGGCTCTCGGTGGGCCGCAATGGCTGATTTTTGCCGGCCATATAGGGTGACTTCTTAGTGAGCCGCATAAAGCTGTTCTTATTTAAGTCGCATGAGACGTGCCACGTGACAATCTAGGACCTCTGTCGGATCGGGTCAGAGATTTTCTTCTTTTCCCGAAGAGTCTGTCATTATGGCAGAACCATTATGACGCTTTATGTCAGAGCCGTCACGGTCGTCGAGTCGTGTCAGGGCATTAAATGAGGCCACTACTCAAATGGCCAGCTGTAGGGAGGGATCCCAAGGAGGGATGTGGCATCGATCGGGCCGCATATTCCTGCTGAACCGCATACACTCCCGAGCCGCATGAGACTGAGAGTCTTCTTTGAATCGCATAAGGCAGCTCCTGTATGAGCCACATGGGCTTCTTTCCAGAGCCGCATGGACCATTACTCTAATATTTTCCATGCTTCTACAGGACCCCCTTCAAAGTTTTCAATTTGCAAAATTGAAATACTTTGAATAAGAAACATGGCCCCGTTCATGCCGTATAAGTGTCTCAGCCGTATAGACTCATTTGGCCACATGGGCTCTTTGCCACGTGTCCTAACTACGTGTGCAAATCTTTATTAAATGCTCTTGATTCGTTTTGAATTAATGCCGTCTTTTGGGGGAGGATCCCAAGGGTCGGTTTTGACTTGACCGAAGCATTTTTGCCTTTATCTTTTGAAGCAGCGCATAATCCGAGGCGTAATCCGAGACGTTTGTTCGTTTATGGGTCTCTTTCGCCTATAATAAGAGTCTTTTAGTCCCTTGGGGTTTCTTTACCTTCTCTCTTTGCTCAAATTCCCTGTTGCCGACTTTGCTCTTCGTCTTCTTCCTTCATCGATCGACAATGTCTCCCAAGAAGGCTGCTGCTGCTACGGGAAAGAAGGCCGCATCACCTTCTGCGGCAGCGAAGGATAAGAAGGCCGCATCTTCATCGACTGCGGCGGCGAACGTGGCGGCTCCTCGCCGACTGGCGCGCCTGCTTTTTACCCCAACGTCCACCCGCCTATCGATGGTAAGGGTCATCTGAAAACCCTAACTGTTGCCATGGCTCTGCTGCATACTTTATGCACAAGCCGTATGTACGAGGCTTATCGATGTAACCGCATAAGCACTTCCCCCCATGGGGTCGCATGAGCTTGTTATACTCGATCTGAGCCGCATATGTGTTTTCGATTTGGGCTGCATAAGGGTCGCTCACTTTTGAACCGCATAAGCTCGCTTGCTTGTATCCGCGTCAGCTCGCATGAGTCTGGCTTCGTAGACATGCTTAACCTGAGCCGCATGAGTCTGTAAGCTCGTCTGAATTTGAGTTGCATGGACTCGGCTAACTCGGAGGCGCATGCGACTACGATGCACAGAACCGTATGGACGTATCTAATGCTGGGCCGCATGAGGCTGTGACGACCCGAGCCGCATAGACTCAAATGATCTTTCCAATGCTTATGTTTTTTGACTATCTTCTAACCTCGTTTCTTTTGTCTTTCTCCAGTGAATCTGCCCGTAAATCCTGTTGGGGAGCTTATAGTGGGTTCAAATCAATTCGCCCTGGGCGTGCGTCTTGACGACTTAATTAAGCATGTGTTAAATCAATTCCCTACTGATGAGCCTTCGGAGAGGTTGAAGGTCATTGAGAATCAGACCCTCCATTACCTCCGTTCCATGATGAATACTGGGAAGCTGGATGGAAAATACCTGAAGCCTTTGTTCCTTTTGGTGATGCTTTAATCATCAAGAATCCCCGAGTTTTAGAGATTTCTGAGAACTGGGATTTTTCTTTGGATGGGGTGGCAATCCATATTCCTCTCATGGAACGTCATTATCCTCTGTCGTGGTTCAACATGGTGTTGTTGGACAGGAAGATGGTATGTAATTTGACTCCTACTCAGTCAGGGATGTTGATGGGCAACATCCTTTATAATTCGAACATGCGGTCGGCGTACGCAGGTAGGGATTCCGTCCTCTGGTATATGATGGGTTTGGCCCCGGGCTCCTTCATGAATGTATACGGTCCCAACTTCTCATTCGCTCAAGCTGATACCTTCTTGAATCGGCTTATTCGTAAGAAATCCTATCCCGTTGGCAGGATAGCAGTGCCGAACTGGATAAACCCTACTTCTACATGGGTCCTGTTGACCACTTGGGTTCTGCAGACCTATGGAACATTCTTGCGGGAGGTGGGGCTTTACCATGCCATTCGGGGCACTTGTCACGGGCTTCCCATTAATAAACCACTTTTCGTAGCGCTCTTGGAGATGTATAGCCGGCGAACGGGGACGTTCTTTGCACCAGTAGGGAAGCTAGGGCTTCCTCTTCACGAGATGTATACTGTCTCTAAACTTCCGTGGAGGAATGAGCCTTTCGAGGTATATACCCGTCGAATGAGGAGTTCGAGGCCTTGGACAGGCAACTCCCAGGTTCTGTTGCGGTGTATCGGGAGTTGTTGTGCCACCATAGTGCTTGTCATCAGATGGCTATAAAAACAACGGATAGCTCCGAGGGGGCCGCTCCCCATACCACATCCTGGATTAATTATCTTTTTAGAGTTGATCCTTCTAGCGAAGTTACTCCTCGAGCCCCTCGAACGCATGCAGAGGTAAGGGATCTGATGTCAAGTGTCAAGAAGTCGCGATCCAAGAGCTATATATTCGGGAGTCAAGCTGACTCTCTTAGTTATTTTCACTACGGGACCGTACAGATGTTGAAGAAGGCGCTTCTAGCCGGATTTTTAATGATATTGCTACGGAACTGCGTAGTCTCGGAAGGAGCGGGTTCTATCAAGAGGATTGGTCGTCATTTTATCCTTCCTGCCGTTAAACTAGTATTCGGAGTTAGACTGGCCCTCCTTCCTGCTATGGTGTGCAGCATACACCATGGTCTTTGAACATTCTCGTCCAAGGTTATTGCTCGCAAGAAGACTTTGGATTTTGAGCGCGTAGAACTGCCTTTCCACTACTTGATGGGGTGGTTGGCGATGCACTACAGGTCTTTGATGGGTCCCGGGATAGCAGAAGATGCTACAGATGAAGACGCTTTTCTCTTCAAATGCCATCGCCGGTCTTGGGAATACAATACTATGCCAGCTTGTCGAAGGGCGCTGGCGAGGGTGGATGGGTGTGACTTCTTTGTGTCTGTTCCTCCCTTTTCTAATAAGGACGTGAGGAAGGTACATCTTGACAGTACCGGGCCTTCTCACTTTCTATCTCCGGATATGCTTGCTTGTTTGCGCAATATCCGCCCCGTGCATCTGGTTTATCGCAACCGAGATAGTGTGTACTTGGAGCCTTACCTACCTAGTAGGTTTTTCTACCAATTTGGTTATAACCAGTTGTTCCTTGATTGTCCCAACCCTTGTTTGGGTTTTGAAGGCAGCGTTCTTGATGGCGTCCGAGCGTGGAATTATTATGACGCTTATCATACTCGGGCCAGCTTCTCGGTTCCTGATGCTAAGGCGCCGAGGGAAATTTTATACGTGGCTGCTTTGTATCACGTTATGGCGAACAAGTCTCCTGTTAACTTCGATCCGAGTACCAGTTTTATCGTGGGTACCGGTTTAGAGGAGAAGACCAAGGGGGCTAAGGCTAGAAAGCAACTGGCGCTCCAGATTCCCCTTCCTGAATCAGAACCTTCCGAGTTGGCTGAGGAGGAGGATGATCAAGATAGCAAAGACTCCCTTTCTGGTGGGGGTGAAGAAGTAACGGATCAACCACTTCCCACACCCGATGAACTGGCGGAAGATCCGTTGCTTACTGTACAAGAGGAAGTAGTGAGAGAAGAATAGCTTTCGGCTGTGCCTGGTTTCTCGCGTAAACGAGTCAGACACGAGTCTTCTGACGGTAGAGCGACCTTTTCCGTGAAGAGAGCTGTCGTTAGGTCTCGCAGATTACTTATTACCGAGAGGGGTGAAGATACAAACACTATTCCGGAGGTAAGACCAAGTCGTAGCCATCTCTTTGTTGTAGTTTTCTTTCTCTTGGAGATATGACTTAATCACTTTTCTTTGTAGGTGTCCGATGAACCGGCCTCTCCTGAATCGTCTACCACCCCTGAAGCTGATCCGGCCCTTGCTGCTTTGATTAGCGACATGTTGCTGCGGTCCTTTCTGCGGGGGCTCTCTCAGCGGCGGCTGGAAGCTCCCAGGTTGCTGAGGTCTCGGCCCGGGGTGACGAAGGTTTCCTCGGACCCGTCTCCGAGACCGCTGATCTTCAGCAAGGCGCCGTCGATCTCGGTGCATCCTCTCCCGAGGACGCAAGGGGGGAGGAGTCTGTTATACCTGACTCGGAAGCTGTTGGTGAAGAGGCTGCGGTGGCTGCAGGCGAACCTCGGCCTCCACACTCCTCAACTGGTAAGATAAGCCAGATATTGACTAGTGAGGGGGCTTATTTGCTCTATCAACATATCCTCCGGGTCAAATCAATTCATGGTTGCCTTGGCCCTGCAGGTCCTGACCCTTTACTTCCCGCCGTGGATGTTCTTGGAGGAGGCTCGGGCCTGCCGTGATATGGGAAGAAGGAGCATTCCCCCTCCTTTGCCGTCTCATGTCGAGGGACCTCCCGTCAGCTCTAGGCAAATGGGAATGGAATTGGCGATGGTCTCCGTCTCATCCTCCGCAGATTATACGGCTCCGGAGGCTGACCTCTCGACCCTACCGAGTATTCAAATTCTGCAGGCTGCCGAAGAGGAGTTGGTCGCTGTTCAAGCGTCCTTTCGTACGGAGTTTGCTTCTCTCGTAGCAGGAGCGGCGGATTCTGTTACATCTTCTTCGGTGCTGCCAGCCACGCTCCCGTTGACATCGGCCTCCACGGAGACTCTGGACGAGGTGACGCAGGACGTAGTCGACAGCTTCTATCGTCATTTGCAAAGGGGCGTAGACGCTGCCATAGGATGGGGGACCCCATTTTCTCTATCTCTTTGGTGCGCTCGGGGTCAAATTGCAACCTTGAAGTCCCTTCCTGGCTGGATGGGATTGGCTGCACTGCTGGAACCTAAGCTGACAGAAGCCGATCAACTTGTGACCCAACTACTGGCGATATGACAGGCGGGCTTGCCTGCTGCGATTGAGCGGGAGCGTGGCTTCCTCATTGCTGCTCGGAATAGGATTAAGCTAGCCCGAGATACTGCTGGACAAGTTGTACGGGGGGACCTTGATAAGTTCTCCGCTTCGTATGACCAGCTGGGTCGTAGGAGTCAGGCTTGCCGTGCTCGAGAAGAGTCCGCTTCTCGTGGAATTGCTGATACGAAGGAGCAGATTCTTGGACTCCAGAGGCAATTGGCCTTCTTAGAGTCAGAGCTGGAGGCTGCTCAGGCGGAGCAGGAGTCGATCGTTCGGGAGGCCGAGAAGGTTTCCCGATCTTCCGATAACCTGGAGCGGGCTTTTAAGAAATTTGAGGATAACTGGCAGGCTCTGGAGGATGAGGCGGTGCTGACCCACGAGGCAGAGCGTCGAGCCTCCCAAAGGTTTGAGCGGTCGGTTGTTTTGCTGACAGACCGTCTCAGGGCGTTATGTGCCCCAGAGCAGTGATCAGCTGTCGGTTTTTTTTGTTTTCTCTTTTTTTTCTTTTTTTTGTAAGGGATGTGATCCCCAAATGATGTAGTATTTAGAATTTCGAATAAATGAGCATGTTTCAACTCATCTTCTCTTTCTTGTACTTGTGGTATTTGCGGGATTGGACTTGCTGGAGGATTATTTGTGGACCTGTTACCCTAGGCGTACCTTGATTTTAGGTACGGATAACAAGTTTGGACAGGATGTCTGGAACAGCCGTGGCAAAGTGGTCATGGATGTTCTCGGTGCTTAAAAAAGGAATGCCGTAGAGCAGCTGGGCTCCCGGGGCATGGTGGGGTAGTAGATTTATGCTAAGAAGCTCAGCAAAGGAATATTTGTGGACCTATTATCCTTGGCGTACCCTGGTTCGGGATACAGATAATAGGGTGAAAGGAAAACCAACATATTTGCTCAGAGGTCATGAGGACATGGCAAGCATGAGGGTTTTACCGTAGAATCTTCCTACTCAGAGGTAATAAGGACATGGCAGGGGAGGTTTCACGGAAGATATTCGTGGTCAACAACGGACATTTTATGGACCTATTATCCTTATCATACTCCGGTTGTAGGTACAGATAATAGGTCGAAAGGAGACCGACATACTTGCTCAGAGGTAATGTGGACATGGAAAGCATGAAGGTTTCTTCGACGGAGCCTTTCCACTCAGAGGTAATGATGACATGGCAGGAGTGGGCTCAATGAAGAGGGGGTACATAGAACGACTCAGAGGTAGGAGAACATGGAAGTTCTATGTGAGGGGCGGTTTGTTTTTGGTGGAAGTGAAAACGACTCAGAGGTAATGAGGACATGTCCATTTTCGGAAATTTGTGGATCGATTACCCTTTTATGCACTGGAAGTGCGGGTATTGGATCATGAGGGAGGATCTCTTCCGGAAAGAAAGTTCAGAGGTATAATCATACGTGACTTACTATCTGAAAGAGTGACCGGAATGTGAGTTCAGAGGCACCAGCGGGTACATAACTTGGTAAATTAACATATTGAGAAAGCGGGAGTCCAGCGGCACCAGCGGGTACATGACTCGATAATCTGAAGGGGTGGGGGTGAGTTCACGGGCACCAGCAGGTACATGACTCGATAATCTTGAAATGTTGTGGGGGTGAGTTCAGTGGCACCAGCCGGTACATGACTCGATAATCTGAAATGCTGAGGGTGTGAGTTCAGTGGTACCAGCGGGTACATGACTCGAAGACCTTGTAGCAAATGTCGTTTAGACATAATATTTCTTCAGGAACTTGCCGTTGACGGGCAGCATGAGCAAGTCTCCGTTTTGCTTTGCAAGATGGTAAGCACCGTTGGAGAATACCGTCTCAATGATAAATGGGCCCTCCCACTTTGGCTGGAATTTGTCGGCGGTCTTGTGAGTCATGACCATTGGCCTCCGCACTGCCAAGACGAGATCGCCTACCTGGAATGTTCTGATTTTGACCTTCTTGTTGAAGGCTCCTGAGATGCGTGCTTGTTATAGCTCGATCCTTTGCTGAGCTAGGAGGCGCTTTTCATCTAAGGCCTCTAACTCTTGCAGTCGACGTCGGTAGTTATCATCGGTTGTCAATTGATGTGTGAGGGCGACACGTAGTGAGGGGATCTGTGTCTCCAAGGGGAGGACTGCCTCACTTCCATATACCAGGGAGAATGGTGTATTTCCGGTGGCTGTTCGGACCGTGGTGCGATAAGCCCATAAGCACTCGCCGAGCTTCTTGTTCCAGTCGCGCTTGTTGGAGGAGACAAACTTCTTGAGAAGTTTGATGATTATTTTGTTGAACACCGCTGCTAACCCATTTGCTGTCAGGTTGTACGGCGTCGAGGCGATATTCTGAATACGGTGTTTATCGCAAAACCGATAGAATGCGTGGCTTGCAAACTGCGGACCATTATCATGGATGATCCTTCGGGGCAGTCCAATGCGGTAGATGACGTGGTGTTTAAGGAAGCTGATCACGTTTGAAGTCATAACTTCTGTGAGTGGGACAGCTTCCGCCCATTTGGAGAAGTAATCAGTGATCGCAAGTATAAAGCGATGTCCTCGGGAGGAAGGTGGGGTGATTGGACTAATGATATCCATTCCCCATGCTTCGAATGGCCAGGACGCCACTGTCGGATGTAAAAATTCGGATGGTTGGTGGATGAAGTCTGCATGGACTTGGCAAGCTTTGCACTTTCTAGCATAATCTATCACGTCTGCCACCATTGTGGGCCAATAGTAGCCCATTCGGCGAAGGCGGTCTTGCAGTTTCGGGCCGGGCTGGTGGGCCCCGCAGACACCATCATGGGCTTCTCGTACGGCTTGTTTGGCTTCTGTGTTTGACAGACACCGAAGCAGTAATCCGTCGTAGGAGCGGCGATACAGCATTTTTGTCTCCGTATCGTAGAAGAATCTGAGAGAACGCCTTCTGATGGAAGTGGCTTCCTTTGGGTTCTCAGGCATGATGTCATAGACGACAAAGTCGATGAATGGTTGTCTCCAATCTGGGTCATCATCGATCGTCTGTGCAGAATAACTTGCGACGAATTGCACATTGTTTTTGGGACAGACCAGTTCATGGCCTATCACTTCCACTGATCGTCGATCATAATTCGAAACTGCTAGGGAAGCGGCGAGACCGGCTAGGGCATCGAGTTCAATATTTCGGAGTCTGGGGACGTGCTCGATGAAGAACCCCTCAAATGCCGAGATGATATTGATCGCTATTTGATGATAAGGGATCATATCTTCATGGCGGATCTCGTACAAACCCCAGATCTGATTGACGATTAGTTGGGAATCGCCGTACGCTTCAAGGTATTCTACCTCCAGCTCTCTTGCAAGTTGGAGGCCAATGACCAGAGCGTTGTACTCGGCCACATTGGTAGAACAGGGTTCAGTGAGGAAATAAGCGCGATTAATCACCAATCTAGAAGGAGAGATTAGCACTACCCCGACTCCGACGACTATATTGCCTTTAGGTCCGGTCCTTGAAGCACCGTCGAAGAACATTCACCATATATTTTGCGAGAGGTTGTATGCGAGTCGGCGACCTCATCTGGGATCTCTTCGTATATCCTGGAGGACTCCGAGCCTGGGTGGGCTGCCAAGAAATCTGCCAGGGCTTGACCTTTGACTGCCTTTTGGGGGACGAAGATCATATGATAAGGGGACAGCAATATTGCCCATGTAGCGATTCGAGAGCTGAGTGCCCCTGGTTTAGTCATGAGGACCCTTAGAGGGTTGACTCGTGAGACCACATGTATCGTTTGTTCGGCGACATAGTATCGTATTTTCTGAATGGCGAACACCAAGGCGAGGCATTCTTTCTCATCCGCGGTAAATCGGTGCTCGGGTCCCACCATCATTCGACTGAGATAGTATATGGCTTGTTCGTGTCCTGCATCGTTGTTTTATGCCAACAGGGCACCGAGGGAGTGTTACATCGCCCGTACATAGAGCAGGAATGGTTTTCCAGGGACTGGGGCTACCAAGACCGGAGGATTCGATAAATATTCTTTGATACTATCGAAAGCATGCTGGCATTCCTCGTCCCATACGAATGAGACTCCTTTCTTCATGAGGTGCGTGAATGGTCGGCATCGCCCGAAGAGGTTGGAAATGAACCTTCTGATGTAAGCTAACCTCCCTTGAAGGCCTCTGAGTTCGCGGAGATTTCTTGGGGGACCCATCTCCATGATTGCTTTTGTCTTCTCGGGGTCTACATGGATACCCTTTGCAGTGATGATGAAGCCTAAGAACTTCCCGCTGGATACGCCCAGGAAGGACTTCGTAGGGTTCATTTTCAAATTGTGCGTTCGTATTAGGTCGAACACCGTCCTTAGATCCTGCAGATGGTCTCCTTTGCTACGACTCTTGACGGCTATATCATCAACATAGAACTCCACCGTCTTGCGTAAGTGGTCTCTGAAGATGATGCTCATAGCTCTTTGATATGTGGCGCCAACATTCTTTAAACCGAAGGACATGACTGTGTAGCAGTACGTGCCAATCGGTGTTCGAAATGATGTATGCTTTTCGTCGTCAGGAGATATTTTGATTTGGTTGTATCCCGAGAAGCCATCCATGAATGACATGCGTTCGAAGCCGCAGGTATTGTCGATCATGATGTCTGTGATAGGAAGGGGGAATTCATCTTTGGGACATGCCTCGTTCAAGTTACGGAAGTCGATGCAGATTCGAATCTTCCCGTTCTTCTTAAGAACGGGTACTATATTGGCGACCCAATCGGGATGCTGCTCCTCACGGATGAAGCCGCTGGCTATCAGTTTGTTGACTTCAGCTTCGATCGTGTCCATGATGCCTGGGCAGAAGCGTCGCTGTTGTTGTTTAACTGGCTTCGCATCTGGTCGAATATTGAGTTTATGAAGAGCGATGTCAGGATTTAACCCTGGCATGTCTTCATAGCTCCAGGCGAACACATCAATGTACTCTCTGACAAGTTCTAACAGTGACTCCCGTTCTTCGTCGGTTAGGCTTTCACTGATGAAGATCAGTTTTGGAGAAGATTCGCTGTCGAGATCCACTTGTATGACCTCATCTTCAGTAGGAGGTTCTCTCAGTTCGAACCGCTTTTCCCATTGTGCGTCTAATTGCTTGGCCCATGGCTCTAGTTCGAGAATTTTGGGGATGTCTTCGTCTTCCTCGTAAGGATCGACGAACGTCATGTTGACTGACATGACTTGTCTGAACACATCTCCGATGTTGGTATCTGAGTCGGAAGTTGGTGATCCGGTTGAATGTGACTGCCAGTCGCATTCTTTATCTGAACTTTCCGGGGTCGTAGTAGGCGTTACATACCTTAACCCGCATCGAGTTTTGTTTTGTATAGTAGTTCCGTGGTTTGCCCGCCGGGACTGGCGGCTTCAAAGGTAATCGTCGCCCAGTGCCATAGTTCAATCCTGGCGTAGTCTCCAGATCATACCCCTGTTTCTGTATGAGATATTTGGATTAAGGGCTATAGAGATACAGAGGCAGTCTCCCGACATCTGACCCAAGGTCGACTTCTTCTATGGTGCGGGGATGAGGGTTGTTCGTTCGGCCGAAGATGATTGGATGATCTCCTTCCTCGAATATTCGGTAAGCGTCTTCTACTAGAGTAAGCTGGATTGCAGTGTACACATTTGTCACATGTGTGTGTAGGTGAGCGCCTATACCGTGTTCTATAGCATACATCGTACATAGCTTATTGAGCTCGGTGTAGTTCAAAGATAACCCTTTATTGATGAAGTAAGGTATCTTTTCTAGGGGGATTACATCATCAGCGGAGGGGACATTAGTATGGGCAGCCACATACTTGGCTAGCTCCGGTTCCTCTTCGGCTACCCCCTGTGTGAACGAAGACTGAGAGGACGACCTAGGAAGCTTGATCGTTTGTGGTCCAGTTGATAGAGCAGAGCGTGGAGTCGTTAGCAGACTGGCGACCCCCAGTTTGGCATTCGATGTGGAGCGAGGAGTGGCTGGTTCGCTGGAAGTGTCAGACCTTGCATCGAAGCGACAACCTTTCTTGGGAAGGCGTATTGTCAGTGGTCTGTCCGAGGGGTTGAGCTTCCCTTTTTGGGGTTGACTGACTCTCGGCAGTCGGATTGTTAGTGGCCCCGTTGTGGGTCTCGGCACTTGGCCGGACCTTGGCAGCTGGATCATCATCTGCTCCTCTTGCGCCGAGAGGCTGATTGCGTCCTTCCGCAGAGTGGCGATGAGGGGTACGGATTTGCCCGATTTGCGAGCCTGGAGGTGGATCGTCAGGGGTCCTTCTGATCCCGTGGCTGTCTCGGTATGATTTGTGCGTCTCCTTCATCCAGGTGCCTCTTCGACTTTTCGTATAAACAGGAGTCTGAGTAGTAAGATTCGACCCCTTTGAAGGGATCGATATCAGCAAACTCTATCTTCACGAAGCCGTATTTGTCGATATATTTGAAGCACTAGTGTAGCGTGGAAGGCACGATCATATAATCGTGTATCATGGGCACCCCAAGAGGATGCTGTAAGAAGTGTCTGCATCTATGACGTAGCATGTGACTTCGGATTGGAGGTCGCCAATTTGACACTTCAGACGAATTCTTTCCAATAGGGTAGCTCCTGCCCGAATTGAAACCGCTGATGGCGGTACTTGTAGGTGTTAGGCGAAGCATTGGGATGCGAAGATGATGTAGCAGGCCCTTCGAGATGATGCTTATGGAAGAGCCAGGATCAATGTGCATCCTATCCAACTTCACGTCGCCGATGTATCCCGTGTAGTATAGCGGGCGATCATGTAGGTTGGTTTTGATGAGCATATCCTGCGGAGTGAAGACGATGTTGGGCATTGCTCCCGTACAGGCACTATCTTAGAGATCCATGGGTGAGTCCTCCCCAGTGAGGTTGGATTGCGCGAGATAGGCATCGGCATTTTGGAGTGCTTCGCTCAATGCAATACGAACGTCCTTGGAGAGCCTCAGGAGTTCGTATAATGATAATTTGGCCAGATTGTTAGCCAATTGTGCTAAGATGTCAAAGTTGTAGGGTCTAGGCTTGTCGGTCGTCGAAGGCTGAGCCGGTCCCAGAGCATCAGTTGTAGTGGGTTGATGATTTTCAGCTGGACTGTCAACCACAGGTTGGGATTGCGCTCCGGACAGCGTGACGATGGCTGTAGCTTCCTCGTTGTCTGCTGAAATTGTGCGACAGGTCTTGATTTTCTACTCTTTTTGTTGGTGGGAGATGGTGTGGGCCGAGTCACTTCTGACACCAAGTCTGGATGGACCCATATGACCTCTCCTCGTGAGGTGGTGAGAGGTACTAGACCAGCAGCTTGTTCTCGGGGCGGAGGAAGATTGGTAATCTCCATTGTCGCGAGAGGGAGGGATTACCCGTCTTGAGTCTCCGTCGGAGAAAAGTTGCCAAATTTTATGGACACCATATTGGCTGCTACGGTTACCTCTTCGAAGTCGATGGCCAGAGCGTTCGAATCGATAAGGCTTTGGATGTACCGTTTTAGTTGGTAGCAGTTATGTGTAGCATGGTGTACATAACGGTGGTAATGGCAGAACTTCGGGTTCTCCAAATCAGCCGGCCGAGGCTTCCGTCTTGGTGGAGGAAGCTGAATTCTACCTCCTTGTATGAGCATGTCTAAGATAGGCTTGACGTGGTCGTCTTCGAAAGAGTAAGTGATCTGAGACCATTGCTTGTCTGCTGGTTGTGGCTCGGGCTTCTGGGCCGTGTCGGCCACCATAGCCTATTTTCCCTTGCTATCCCGATTGTTGGAGGGGTTACCTCCATTATCGTTGTTGAGACGCTTGCCCTTGTTTTCCCCTTCTGAGATGTGCAACCCCAGTTGGCGGGCCTTCTTCAGTCGTTCTTCAGTGCTTGTGGCGCTGATGATGAACGCCTTCCAATCTTTGAATTGACTCTCGCCTATCCAGATTCTGATCGTTGGAAGCAGTCTCTTTGGCAGATTTCAATCAAAAAAGAATCCAGATTTCCGGAAGGCAGCTTCATGGCGGTCTGGCGGAACCGTTCGATGTAGTTCCTTGTTAACTCCTTCTCTCCTTGGACGACGTCCATGAGAGTGGACATAGTGACGTCTTGTCCTACTTCATAGAATCGTTCCAAGAACATGCGCTTGAAGTCGGCGAAGGAATGGATGCAGTTGTCCGGTAGATTGCGGTACCAATCAAAGGCGACTCCTTCCAATGCTCCAATGAATAACCGTGTGAGGATCGCATCCTCATGGAGCAAATGGTCGGTGGTGACCTCAAAGTAAGTGATATACCGACTTCCTGAGGTTTTGCCATCATACGGGTTGATGTTGAACGGCTTATATCTTGGTGGGAATGGAGCATCCCTCCACTCAGCAGGGTATGGTTGCCGTATTCTGAGATCTTGAGCATTTTCTCGGGCATGAAACATGGCACGGAGCTCCTGGACCTCTCTTCTTACTTCTCGGGTCTCATCTGTCGCGACAGGAACTGTTATTTCGGGAGGATTATTGCCCGGGTTTGGTGCCGCTGAGTTCGAATCTACATTGACCGTGGGCCCCGTATTTGTTTGACCAGGCGCTCCTTCTTGTAGAGTGGGCAGGGCCGCTTTAATCTCGTCTACAAACTTGACCAAAGTAAGTAATATGGCTTCGAGACTGTCAATGCGCTGGCGATCACTTGAACCACCTTGATCGCTGTCCGTCATGAACACGTTCTTACGTGAGGAGTGATGGAAGGAACGGGGAGGATGTGCCCTCTGAGTCGTACCCATGCACCGAGAAATCATCGGGATAGATGGGAATGTTCTCTTCGGGCTCTGACTCGGAGGGAATGGTATCCCCAGCTTCATAGCTTGCTTTGTCTTGAGAGTTACGGATGTCCTCGGGGGCATCAGCGTCCGTTGCTCCTGATGGAAGAGTTGTTTGTGCGGACTCAGTTCCTTGGAACATTGGATTGTTGCGCATGTTCGGAGGAGTGCTACCCCCAGCTCCTTCAACCCCCAGCGATGTGGATGATGAATTTCCCATCGCGGTAAATTTCGTCTTTGAACGGGTGTGTTTGAATACACAAGTGGAGGACAACCATTTAGACGACAGTTTCTTAGTTGTAGTGGTTGATATCTTCGGACTGGAGATGCTCATTTTCTTCCTCCTCTCTTCGGCGGGGACTTTTTGAGCAGAATGTAGAAGACAACAGGAGGTGCCTCATCTTCTGAGTTCGGGTGCTGAAGCCTTTGGAAGACGGATGGCCGAGCTTCCGTCATTGCCGCGTTGTTGCAGCAGCAATTGACGATGATTTGGGTGCAGCGATGTCCAAGCGAGGACTTTGCACACCGACACTCCTTCTCTTCCTTACGTTTGTGGAGGATCGTCTCCCGTAGGTCAGAGGAACCACTCTATCTGTTTGCCGTGGGGGGCTGGACTTGAGCAGTTGTATACAACTTTCCATCCGAGGCCCGTGTGATAGTCAACGGGACGCTCCGATAGTCAGAGGTTGGGACAGCTGACTGGGCTCGATGAGCCGCGCTGCCCTAGACTTCCTCCCTTTAGCACTTGTGGGTGCATAATAGGAGGAGTCCAAGTTGAATGCCACAGAGTCTGGCTTATCATACAGAGAATCATCAGGGTCGGGACCGTATGAGAGACGGTCGAAGACCGATCGAGAGAAGCGTGGAACGACGCTATGCTGCTAGAGTTGGGTACCGTGCAGGCTGTCTGCATGCGGTCATCTTTGCTGTCGGATGAGTTGTCTTTGGGCGGCTAGGAGTCACGACCGTGCAGGCTGGCCGCATGTGGTTGGCAATAGTGGCCGCATGGGTTTTCTGCAAGCGACTGACTCCTGTAGCCTCATGTGTTTCATCCATGTGATTGGCGACTGTAGCTGCATAAACTATACGGCTATCAGATGTGACCGCATGATTTTTCTTCATGGGTTAGCGACTGGGCCGCATGGGCTTTGTCCATGCGGCTAGTGGATGTGGTCGCATGAGCCTTTTTCACTCGGCTAGCACCCCTATGCGGCTCAGTTCGCGTAGAGTTCCTCTTTGCCCCTGCAAGTCCAGCATCATAGTGTTTCTTCTGCCGGACTTGGGGACAGCAGAGTTGTCTATTGTCTGAAGTGGGGCCGCAGAAGAGTCCTTCTCGCCGTCTTGAGCAACAGAGGGTATACCGTCGGGGGCTTGGGGAGGAGCAAATAATTTTGGCCTCCACTCTCTGCGAGCCTTTGTCGTGCGGGTGCGCTTCTGGACCGGGCCAGTGCTTCCTTTGGAGAGCATCTCTTCAAACGCTTATTGGTCGAAGTGGACGACCATCTTTTGTTGCGTGGAGCCAAGCTTGGCTACATCCGATTGCGTCACCAACTCCTCAGCCGTGGAGAAGTTAGTCCCCAGCATAGTCGCCATCGTGTTTGCCATTGATTATAAAAGTACAGAACAATTATCGAAGGACTGAACTTAGACTCACAATATAAACTCGCTTGTACAAAGAAAGCCTAGGGACGAAAACCTAGGTACAGCAATCTAAGTACAATTTATTTTAGATTCTGAGGGGTGACGATAGAGGCTCGTGAAGGCGACGGCAGCCCTGCCTTACTCCTTGGACGATGGGTATGCAGCCTTGGCTCCTCGTGTGAAGATGGTTGGCGTTGACGAAGAAGGGCTCTTCTTGCTCCTCTGTTGCTCTCCTGGCTTCTCTCTCTCTGTGTGTATTTTCTCTCTGGCTCTGTATTATTTTATTCTTTTGTTGCCGGTGGTGTCTTTGCAGAGAAATGATGCTGGCTATTTATAAGAGTGGGATATGATCATTAGGGTTTGCTAATGATCATTTGTTTGGAATGTCGGCGCTCCTTTAATCTATCTGAACCCTTGATCCTGATTACAATGAATCTAGGCCATTAATGCGGATAGCACCGAATCTTGTGAGCAATTAATGTTAACTGCTTTAAATCTTCATGATGGATTATACCAATGTCCGATTGCTCGCCACGTGTCCTATTGGCTTTATGATAAATAATATGCCTTGATCTCGGTAATTATGAGGATGACGTCAAATATATTTATTGAGATTCGGTTAAATCCTTGATTGATCCGATGCCACGTGTTTTAGTTGTAGGGCCTGCCAGAGCCGCATAGGATATGTAAGACTTGAACCGCAGGGAGGTAATCTTCATGAGCCGCATAGGACAACGCCTTATTGAGCCGCAGGGGATGATCTCTCAATGAGCCGCATATGCATAATCTCTACGAGCCGCATAGGCTAGCGTTGTATTGAGCCGCAGGGACTGGGCTCTCGGTGGGCCGTATATGGCTGATTTTGTTGGCCATATAGGGTGACTTCTTAGTGAGCCGCATAAAGCTGTTCTCATTTAAGCCGTATGAGGCGTGCCACGTGGCAATCTAGGACCTCTGTCGGATCGGGTCAGAGATTTTCTTCTTTTTTCGAAAGAGTCTGTGATTATGGCAGAACCATTATGACGCTTTATGTCAGAGCCGTCACGGTCGTCGAGTCGTGTCAGGGCATTAATGAGGCCACTACTCAAATGGCCAGCTGTAGGGAGGGATCCCAAGGGGGGGATGTGGCGTCGATCGGGCCGCATATTTCTGCTGAACCGCATACACTCCCGAGCCGCATGAGACTGAGAGTCTTCTTTGAATCGCATAAGGAAGCTCCTGTATGAGCCGCATGGGCTTCTTTCCAGAGCCGCATGGACCATTACTCTGATATTTTCCATGCTTCTACAACACATCATTTCTGTATTTTCCAGTTTGCATATTCAAAGTTTGGCAATCTATTTCACCCATTTTAATACTGTTAAATGTTGGTTTTAAACCCTAATATAGTTCTTCTACTTATAATCTAACCAAGGGTTGATTTTTGGTTGATTTGGTTGTATATTGAGTTGGGAATGGGGTTTTAAAGTTGGGACTGATAACTGTTTAATATATGAACTGTTTTGTGACTGAAATGAATTGATTTCCTTTCCTCCTTTTCCCTGTGCAGTAGCAGTCTCATTTTTTGTGCACTCTCACATTAGCTCACCCCTCTACACACTGTTATGTGTCACTCTTCATATTTCCTACACACACGGTCCTCTACATCACTCACATCACTCTCTCACTGCTCACACACACAGTCTACTCTTATACATGTGCACACACCTTTTAGCTAAGTCTCACATTGCCTCTCCTTGTACACACACACACATGCCTCCCATCTTTCTATATACTCATGTATGTATATGTTATATATGAATATCAATACATGAATGTATATATATCATATAAGTATATCTAAATATGTAAAATATGTATGTGTGTGTAAGGTATATGTGTGTACATCTAATAATGTATATAATGTATTATGTAAATATGTGGATACATATATATAGGGTGTACCATTATATGTATATATTATATAAATATATGTATGTGTGGTATACATATGGGTAGCCATATGTATATATATATATATATTTACTATGTGATTCCATGTGTAGGCCTAGATGCAAACTAGGTTGTGTGATGTTTGGTTTTGACCTTGTGTTGTATAGGTTTTATGGACTTGGTATGCTAGCATAGGCTAGTTTAGCCTTGTTTAGACTAGTATGGACTAGTTAGACCTAGAATGACTTGTTTGACATAGTTTAGACTTGTTAGACCTAGTTTGACCATAGTTGACCTAGTTTGACTTCTAGGGTTGACCAAAGTTGACCAAAAGTTGACTTTGGCCTAGATTAACCTAGATTCATTTAGAAAACATTAAATTGCATCTTGTTATCATTTTAGACTTGTTGTGACTTGTGCTGTTCTGATTAGGAGCCAGACACCTCTTCTCGGACAATATATTTCATCCGGACACTCAGATACAAGACGAGTACATTCTCAGATCATTTTATATCCTGCTTAGAATTATTTTCCTGCTTTAAATTACTTTACTTGTTACTGTCACGTTGGTCACACGGATTAGTACTATATGGATCCCTTCTTTAGATGTTATCCCTTCAGGGAGCATCGGGTACTACATATTCTGTGCGTTTCACTTACATAGTGTATCACTATGCTTCATTGGTTCATTGATCACTTGTGACATGTACTCTCATGATCACAGAGTCTTTCTTGAATCTTTATTCCATTTATTAGGTTTCCTAGAATCCCCATTTATGGGACTTCCATGTACCACCCTTCGGGGGCCTTTGCATGGAATCATAACATAACCTGGTTGGATCCTTGTGTATTGATTGGGGGTACGGGAGAGTAGAAGTAGACTTGTGAATAATATCCAAGTAGTGTAGCATCAGAATCATTCCATAGTGTAGCATCAGAATCATCCTATGCCATTTACATGTCTATATTGTACTCTGACTCACTAGCCACGGTTAGTTCCCTATGTATAGTAGATATTTCTATTACAGTTTTCTCTCTCTGTTTACATACTGCATTTCCTTCAGTACCTGTATCTTACTTTACTGCATGATTATATTTTCTAACCTGCTATGAACTGTTGAGATGTATTGTGCTCGCTCCTGTCCTGACTGGACCTGTTGAAAATATTACAGAGGACGAGGAGGAGGGCTGTGTGGATACCTTCTACGGGGCATCCCTAGACGATACTTGCGAGATGGACTATCAGGAGGACCCAGCTCTAGCTGAGGACATTACCCCTATTGTCTAGACTAGCTTTGTTAGGCCTTATCTTATTTATGTTGTCTTGAGACTGGTTTAGCTAGACTTTATTTTTGTCTTTGAGATCTGAGTTGTATATATTCTTTCATATCAGTAGTTGAGACCATGTATTTCTGGATATTGCAGAGATGTTATCTTAGACTATTTGATCATCTGTATTTTCTTGAGTTCTCTATATCATATCGTGCTTCTTCTTTCTTAGTTGTGATTGAGTTTACATTCTGCTATGTCACCCCCATTCGGGAAGTATAAACTGTTTAGAATTATATTGTTAGATGTTGTGACCTAGGACAACATTCTACCGTCGATACTGCGGCGTAGGCTGGACGTACCCACGTGTAGCCCCTCTTCCCAGAATTTTGATAATATCTTATTTATTTATTTTTATCGGAATAGTGATTTTTAGATTTTATAGATAATTATTAATTATTATTACGGTGGATGATTTTAGCCATGATGGAGTTTTGGAGTGCATGATGACTAGGAATCATGGCACGGATAGTGCAGTGGCGTACCTCGACTAGTGTATTAGCCATGCCAGGGAAGGATGAGCCATGGTGATGTCCTAATTTGGAAAACCAGGCCAAGTTGCAACTTAACCCTTGCCGAAGTTTTATTTATCTATTAATTATATTATGGAGTTTAGGGAAACCGATTATACCATTTTAGTCTGGACTAGACCCGAACTGAGCCAAGCCCATGTAGGTCATGCAGCACGTCCAATGAAAATCGTGTCAATGGAAATTTTGGTAAGAGAGTATTGTATTTCATTTTAAAGGTTTAAATGAATATTTCCTAAGTAATTGTATTTAAATATTATAAATATTATTATTATTGGGTATTCAATGACATTTTGTAGAAAAATGGGTCCTGGTACATTTTAGGATTCTTTTAGCATGTGCATTATGGTATATACTCCATTATTAATTTATTATATTTCGTTAATATAATTATTATTATAATATTGAGGTTATTATTACATAATATTAACTTATTATTATTGGTTCTATTATTTTTGGTCAACTAAATATTATATATATATATAGTCATATATGTATACAAGTAGGTCCCACGCTAGGAATAGAATATATTGGGGTTTAGTTAGATTTATGGTTATTTTCTATATAAGTATCTATAGGAGTATATAGATATATATATATATATATATATATATATATATATATATATATATATATATATATATATATATATATATATATATATAAATATATTTCATGTCATATAGGTATCAAATATATATAAAGGTATATATATTAGATTAATTAATAAAAATCAACTTTTGATCAAATAGTAACAAAACCGACCCTCAGCTAAGGCCCAAGCCCTGAGCTCCCTAGCCCGAGCTCCTCAACCAAGCACCAAAGAATCAGTGGTGGACTAAGGCCGCTAATAGCAGGAACCCGATTCCCTTACTGTCCCAGAACCGCACGCATATGGGAGTATAAGTACGGGATGAACTCGAAACCCTAACTCAAACATTGCCCACCCCTAGCGAGCCCCGGCCTCGGCGCGGCCGTAGGTCGGCCACAGCAGCGCCGGCGTGCGCGCGCTGTGCGCAGGGTCGCACGTGACGACGACAGCAGCGCAAGTCCAAAACACCTCTGTTTGAGGTACGATCTCTCCCTCGTCTTTCGACGAATCCGTAAACCGTTTTCATGGATTAGATAACAACCTAACCATCTACATGACCCTCTAGTTAGATTCGAATAGATTCGATTTGTTTCCTCTGGAAATCGATCCAAAAACGACGAAAAACCGTTTCGAAAACAGTCTAGGAAAACAGTTTAAATTGCCCTGTTCGAGGATCTATTTCGATCAACTCGTACACAATATTAAGAAACTATTTGAAGACACTTTTAGACAACATGTAGGGCTTCGAATCCCTTCTTACAGAATTTGAAATTATCGAATCAGTGTCGAGAAATCAAATCCCGAAGTTTGCCGAAAATCTGTTTTCAAAACTAGAAAATTGTTCCACACGACGTGCGTCACGCCAATCCGGACGACGTGGTCGCGTACCAAAAGGATCGAAAGCTGCGTAACAGCTTCGTGGTCGTGTGGGCTTTGGCAGAATTCAAATTGGTCGCGTGTGCGCGACGAATTTGATGCGTATCCGTCGAAATTCACCGTATCGTGCACGTTGTAAATTTCTCAATTATTTTATGCACGTTCGTCAGATCGAGACGAAACTTGCGCCAACAGGACCGTATTCTTTTTCTGGTCCTATATGCCAAGTTTGGTCCGATTCTGAGACTGTTGATAAAATCACCGTTTTGCGGGCCCCGCGGTTCCACTCAACGGGCGATTTTGTGCACGGCCCGCCGAAATCCAACTCTGGACATACGGTTGGGTTCGTATCGAAAAACTGGATCCATAGACATATAGTTTGATGACTTTAGAGACCATTGAATTTGGCACGCTTTTCGGTGCAAAGCGGGTCCAAGCGGATATCGTTTTGGCCCAAAATTATCGTTTTGCCCCTGTGTCCATAATTGGACTTAAGGAGAGGCAATCCTAGCTAATTGGACTATTCTGAGATCATTGGTATTGTCTATTTCAGCTTTCGGGGACTGTTGTACGAGTTTTGACTATAGTGGCATATTGAGTGGTTTGGATCATCGGTTTCACCAGCACAGGACCACAGGCGAGTACAGTTTATTGTCTGCATTTCGATATTGATTTCACTATATTTCATTGGTTGGTCATTAGTTATGTGATTATTTTCTATTATAAATTGTTGAGTCGGGAATAAGAAGTACCAAGGATGTGTGATCTGACCTTAGACCGTGTAGACTGTGTAGACCGTGTTGCATTTATTTCTTGTAGACCGTGTAGACCGTGTTACATTTATTTCTTGTAGACAGTGTAGACAGTGATTTATTTATTGCAAAGTAGACCGTGTAGACAGTGATTTATTTATTGTATTTAATCTGTGTATTTCGTGATTATTATTCTGTAGACAATGTTTCTTTATTGCAATATTTTCTGTAGACCGTGTAACTGTAGACCGTGTAACTGTAGACCGTGAAATTGTAGACCGTGTAACTGTAGACCGTGTAACTTTAGACCGTGTAGACCGTGTCGTATAATTGTCCCGAGACCGATCACATATCAAAGGTACTTCTAGCAGTTGTGGAAGGTCTGTTGTGTCTATTTATTTACTATTGGTTTTCTGTATTTCCTGTTTATTTTAAAAACTCATGATTGATGCCTAACCTTTGTCTTATAGTCATTTTCTTTATTTGAAATTGCATTCAGTGAATTGTGCTCGTTCCATTCCTGACTGGAAACCATATTTTTCAGGTTAGCCGTTGATTCATTTAGCATGGGGAGTTCGGGTGTACTTGCAGACGAGCCTAGAAGATTAGTTAGACAGTCAAGTTATAGTCATTCAATATTTGTACAAGTTTATATTTTCCTACAAATGTAAAACTTGTGATTATTGTAAATTAAATTAATTATGTGAATGAGCATCTTTGTGATTATGATCTTCATGGCCGTGACAGCGTACTACCGCCGACACTGCGGCGTAGGCTGGCTTGGACACGTCTCGTATCCGTTTTAAAAAAAAATGGGTGCGGGTCGTGACAAGTTTTTGTGGTGGCCCATGCAGGTCAGTCTTCGCAAATCATGCGAACTCGTAATAGTACTTAAGTTAGTTATACTATTGCGAGCCTGCGACGGGAACATGTTCATTCACGAACAAGGATTAATTTAATTTAAGAGAATGACTAGGACTAGGAGTCCCTTACACAAATTGACCGATGGGTAGTCTAGGCCATGCAATGTAGATGAGGGTTATGGATTTTGATAGTTTGTCATATCTCCATAAGTACACTATTTCCTCTAGATAGGATGATATGATCCAATGTTGATAGACTATTGCTTGGTGAGACAGGGCTTCATAGAGATGAAGATCTAACCTTGATAAATGGTACAATTCTTTCTCCTTGCCCTTTGATATCATCCTCACATCTTAGTCAAATTGCCTATTTAATTCCTATTTTGCCCTAAGAATTATTATTTTTATGTTATCCATGGATGAACCTCAAGTTAGTTTCGATTCAAGTTTTTCTCAAAGGCTTGAATACACATAGAATAGGTACTAGAATGGTTGTATCTCTTTGTCTTCAGTTATTTCTCCCTGTTCAACCCTTATTTTAAGAAGTTGTGACTGATAGGACAAATGTTTACGCTTTATTTCGTAGTCAACTTGTTTGAATTTATAGAAGCCCATGAAGTTTTACGGATATAGTTAAAAGAATATTAGTTGACTCATAATGGCAGGACAACAGCGCACTGTCGCCATTTATTTGAATTCTGGAGACTATGGACTCACTGCAGCCAGCAGCGCACTGGCGAGACACGACCCTAGAGTTGAAATTTTTAAGGAAATTATAGGTTATAAAATATTCCTAAGACTAGGGCTGGTGGTCCTCCTTGATCATAGTTACCCGGGTGTCGAGATAAGGTAAAGTATCTGATAGCATATCACATCTGAATCACAGAACCAAGAATTTACCATCGCCCGAGTATATGAACGAGGCATAACTCTTGGTGAAATGACTTCAGACGTGATTACAGGTTTAGGATACTATAAAGGATAGGACGGTGCCCTGTGTGTTCCATAAGATCCGAAGCTAATATTGGTAGAAGTTTTGTAAGTTGGATAGCAGTCTCCCGATCTAGCATTCTGTGATCCTTGTGACCTATTGACAAGGTTATCGACTGACACTAATAGGGTTACCTAGAATATGGAATTTAGAATGACCATAACCCATTAGTCGACCAAGTCCTTGTGGATCAGAAGATAGTAGGAAGACTGTATAAGCAAGAACACCGGGTAAGGTTTGATTCTCACAAAACTCGAACTATTTGTGCCTTCTTTCAAAAATCTCGCATACTTGTATCTTGACTATCTTGACCAACGCTGCTATTACAGCCTAGTTTTTGCAAGCTTACTCGTTTATCGAGCTTCATTCAAGACATATGTTTATTGGGGACGCCCACTAACTTATTGTCAAATCAGAATCAGTGTATTATGGTCTGATCAACCATGATGCAATTGGTTCGCTCTTCGTTTAATTACACTACGTGGATGGAGATATATAGGTATCTAGGATCTCATTCGCGACTGCTTTGGCAATTCCTCTTGAATTATATGTTCGCCTTTGAATCATGAAATTATATTCAGTAACGTCTCCCTTGAATTCTTTATTATTTTTGTCCTTCACCGATTTGGAAAGACGAAAGCTCGTAATTGGTAGAGAGATACCGCATATCTCCATGGCTATGATAGTTGTATACCCAAGTGTAGATACCATCGGTCAGCCATGTAATTGAGTTACTCATTCTCCTCTCGGCCCTCAAGCTACTATTGAGACTTTTAGCCATCTGAATTCGAGAACGATTAGGGTTTTACCTTTAGTTAGAATGCAAACCTAGGAGACTATCTTTTTCAAGAAACCAAATATTGTGAGTCTCAAATTATTTGGTTGGAGCTTGCTTTAACTAGCAACTCTTAAACCTTAACCCAACCTTTCCTCGACCAAAGCCCACAGTTAGACATGAGATGAGTGGACAATTGAGTAATCATTTACCGTGACGCTCATCCCGAGATTGGTTTCCAACAAATATTACTCTATTTATGTAAAATTTATTATTAAGACCTAACTAGTGTTGGAACACCACAGTCAATAGCTTAGCCAATACCATAGCTTAAATATCCTGTCATATTATGATCTACCAGTTGTCAACAGCAATACATGATCACTACAACCCTTGTGACCATAGTCTGGCAGGTTTGACCAAATAGAAATTCTTGACTCAATTGTTAGAAATCTTTTCTTATGTTGTGCCTTGGAGTTGGTTACCCCATCGAAAACTTGTATACTATGGATGAGTAGATCATTCTATTTTATCGACCAGGTGTCATTGTACACACTCGATTTCCATCTATTAAGGAACGATCCTTGACTCGACTTAATCTACCGTATTCCGTACGTCGTGCCTTATTCTTTGTTAACAAGAGTTGAGGTACGATATCCGAGCTTTGTAATCCTTCTGACCTCATTATTCCTAAGACCATGTCCTAACTTCTAAGGTGGGTAGACTGTAAGCCTCCTAAAATTTTTAGGAGTATACAAAGATTATCGACTGATTTGAATAATTTTCATTAGGATGATAATTGGTGCCTCTTGGACTCCCACTTTCCATTTAGATCATTTTGTGTCCCCGACCGTGTCACTAACAATCGGAGCACGAGACCAGTTGTTACCTTTCAGCAAATTTTGTATGCAAGAACTAGACGAGTCCACCTTCATCTAGGTATATCATGTCCCACTCAAACACGTCCCCTTGTACTCTATTTTTATGGTACGACTTTCAGGTAGAAAGAACTAACTATAACCCTTACCATGGTACCGATAAACTTCTCGATTATGATTAGGGACTCAACTTTGACTCGAGACCTTCAACCCAATATATGGTTGTGATCGACTCGAGCCCACTGTGCACATGTCAATAGTGTGCCACTCAATGGTGGCTTTTCATGCCACTTAAACACAGAAGTCGTGGAAGGCGCACCTTCAGGGCTTAGAGAACATATTTAACCAACTCGACTGTCCAACTAGTTCTACCACTTGGGTTGAAACCTACTCTAGGTTACCCTAACCTAGTAGAAGTAGTTTAATATTAGGATCTTGTCCAGTCTATGTAGATTGAAGTCCAAGGTTCATCCAACCGACGATTGATGTACAATTGAGGAACCCATCAAGACCCAGTAAAATCCATCCATACGTACCACTATTTTTGGACTGTAAGCCGAACTATTTAAAATAGGTCCCTATACCTATTAGGAAATATCCACCTCTTAGAATGTGGTGTCTTTCGTAACCATTATTCCATCTACCTGGAAGTCGCGATACGAACTTGTATTGCATTTTATCCCTTGCTCGTATGTTTAAATATCCACGGAAAGGATCACAATCTTGATTTCCCAGATTCCGTTCTATTATGAAAACTGTTTAGAATTTTGAGAATGAAACTTCTGTATTGTCGGATTGCAAGCTCCTATAAGAATGAAGGATTCTTAGACTTAACAAGTAACTGGACCAGAGTAGCCCAATCTAGCAAAATTGGTCAATGGCTCATAGACTTTCTTTCCATCTGTATCCTTGAATATTATCTACTGCTCTTGAGACCTCATTTTTACTATCGATTGTTTTTCCTTATCTTTATGTCCTTCCTACTTCGGAGCGACGAATGGTCATGCTTATTAGAATTTATCAATATTTATTAGCTACTTACGTAAATTCGTTGCTTGTTAGATTTCAGGTGGTTCGATAAATAGGAGAGGATTATAGAGGCCAAGGGCAGTAGATATCTATGGGTAGAAATTTATTTAGAATTAGTTGGAAGATGATAAAGTTTAGCGACATGAGAATTGAGGGAGTAGTGTGACCAAAGGTGGGTAGAAGTCCTCGGAGTTTCGAAATTACAAAATGGCTAAGAGGACGATAAAAACCGTTTTTGAGGAATTAAATTCGAGGAGATTAAAGTAATGGTAGATTTCCTTGTTGAATTTAGGAAATAGTTATAAATTAGAATTTCGAGGACGAAATTATTTTTAAGGTGGGTAGATTTGTAGCCCCTCTTCCCAGAATTTTGATAATATCTTATTTATTTATTTTTATCGGAATAGTGATTTTTAGATTTTATAGATAATTATTAATTATTATTACGGTGGATGATTTTAGCCATGATGGAGTTTTGGAGTGCATGATGACTAGGAATCATGGCACGGATAGTGCAGTGGCGTACCTCGACTAGTGTATTAGCCATGCCAGGGAAGGATGAGCCATGGTGATGTCCTAATTTGGAAAACCAGGCCAAGTTGCAACTTAACCCTTGCCGAAGTTTTATTTATCTATTAATTATATTATGGAGTTTAGTGAAACCGATTATACCATTTTAGTCTGGACTGGACCCGAACTGAGCCAAGCCCATGTAGGTCATGCAGCACGTCCAATGAAAATCGTGTCAATGGAAATTTTGGTAAGAGAGTATTGTATTTCGTTTTAAAGGTTTAAATGAATATTTCCTAAGTAATTGTATTTAAATATTATAAATATTATTATTATTGGGTATTCAATGACATTTTGTAGAAAAATGGGTCCTGGTACATTTTAGGATTCTTTTAGCATGTGCATTATGGTATATACTCCATTATTAATTTATTATATTTCGTTAATATAATTATTATTGTATTATTGAGGTTATTATTACATAATATTAACTTATTATTATTGGTTCTATTATTTTTGGTCAACTAAATATTATATATATATAGTCATATATGTATACAAGTAGGTCCCACGCTAGGAATAGAATATATTGGGGTTTAGTTAGATTTATGGTTATTTTCTATATAAGTATCTATAGGAGTATATAGATATATATATATATATATATATATATATATATATATATATATATATATATATATATATATATATATATATAAATATATTTCATGTCATATAGGTATCAAATATATATAAAGGTATATATATATTAGATTAATTAATAAAAATCAACTTTTGATCAAATAGTAACAAAACCGACCCTCAGCTAAGGCCCAAGCCCTGAGCTCCCTAGCCCGAGCTCCTCAACCAAGCACCAAAGAATCAGTGGTGGACTAAGGCGGCTAATAGCAGGAACCCGATTCCCTTACTGTCCCAGAACCGTACGCATATGGAAGTATAAGTACGGGATGAACTTGAAACCCTAACTCAAACGCCGCCCATCCCTGGCGAGCCCCGGCCTCGGCCCGGCCGTAGGTCGGCCACAGCAGCGCCGGCGTGCGCGCGCGTCCGCAGGGTCGCACGTGACGACGACAGCAGCGTAAGTCCAAAACACCCCTGTTTGAGGTACGATCTCTCCCTCGTCTTTTGACGAATCCGTAAACCGTTTTCATGGATTAGATAACAACCTAACCATCTACATGACCCTCTAGTTAGATTCGAATAGATTCGATTTGTTTCCTCTGGAAATCGATCCAAAAACGACGAAAAACCATTTCGAAAACAGTCTAGGAAAACAGTTTAAATTGCCCTGTTCGAGGATCGATTTCGATCAACTCGTACATAATATTAAGAAACTATTTGAAGACACTTTTAGACAACATGTAGGGCTTCGAATCCCTTCTTACGAAATTTGAAATCATCGAATCAGTGTCGAGAAATCAAATCCCGAAGTTTGTCGAAAATCTGTTTTCAAAACTAGAAAATTGTTCCACACGACGTGCGTCACGCCAATCCGGACGACGTGGTCGCGTACCGAAAGGATCGAAAGCTGCGTAACAGCTTCGTGGTCGTATGGGCTTTGGCGGAATTCAAATTGGTCGCGTGTGCGCGACGAATTTGATGCGTATCCGTCAAAATTCACCGTATCGTGCACGTTGTAAATTTCTCAATTACTTTGTGCACGTTCGTCAGATCGAGACGAAACTTGTGCCAACAGGACCGTATTGTTTTTCTGGTCCTGCATGCCAAGTTTGGTCCGATTCTGAGACTGTTGATAAAATCACCGTTTTGCGGGCCCCGCGGTTCCACTCAACGGGCGATTTTGTGCACGGCCTGCCGAAATCCAACTCTGGACATACGGTTGGGTTCGTATCGAAAAACTGGATCCGTAGACATATAGTTTGACGACTTTAGAGACCATTGACTCTGGTACGCTTTTCGGTGCAAAGCGGGTCCAAGCGGACATCGTTTTGGCTCGAAATTACCGTTTTGCCCCTGTGTCCAGAATTGGACTTAAGGAGAGGCAATCATAGCTAATTGGACTATTCTGAGATCATTGGTATTGTCTATTTCAGCTTTCGGGGACTGTTGTACGGGTTTTGACTATAGTGGCATATTGAGTGGTTTGGATCATCGGTTTCACCAGCACAGGACCACAGGCGAGTACAGTTTATTGTCTGCATTTCGATATTGATTTTCACTATATTTCATTGGTTGGTCATTAGTTATGTGATTATTTTCTATTATAAATTGTTGAGTCGGGAATGAGAAGTACCAAGGATGTGTGATCTAACCTTAGACCGTGTAGACCGTGTAGACCGTGTTGCATTTATTTCTTGTAGACCGTGTAGATCGTGTTACATTTATTTCTTGTAGACAGTGTAGACAGTAATTTATTTATTGCAAAGTAGACCGTGTAGACAGTGATTTATTTATTGCATTTAATCTGTGTAGTTCGTGATTATTATTCTGTAGACAATGTTTCTTTATTGCAATATTTTCTGTAGACCGTGTAACTGTAGACCGTGTAACTGTAGACCGTGAAATTGTAGACTGTGTAACTGTAGACCGTGTAACTTTAGACCGTGTAGACCGTGTCGCATAATTGTTCCGAGACCGATCACATATCAAAGGTACTTCTAGCAGTTGGGGAAGGTCTGTTGTGTCTATTTATTTACTATTGGTTTCCTGTATTTCCTGTTTATTTTTAAAACTCATGATTGATGCCTAACCTTTGTCTTATAGTCATTTTCTTTATTTGAAATTGCATTCAGTGAATTGTGCTCGTTCCATTCCTGACTGGAAACCATATTTTTCAGGTTAGCCGTTGATTCATTTAGCATGGGGAGTTCGGGTGTACTTGCAGACGAACCTAGAAGATTAGTTAGACAGTCAAGTTATAGTCATTCAATATTTGTACAAGTTTATATTTTCCTACAAATATAAAACTTGTGATCATTGTAAATTAAATTAATTATGTGAATGAGCATCTTTGTGATTATGATCTTCATGGCCGTGACAGCGTACTACCGCCGACACTGCGGCGTAGGCTGGCTTGGACACGTCTCGTATCCATTTTAAAAAAAAAACGGGTGCGGGTCGTGACACCACGTCTCGTGCCCTTACTCTAGGGTGCGGGTCGTGACAAAGGCGCATGGTAATCAGAGCCCAAATTCCTCCTCAAGGCAAGAGATTATGTTAAAGATATATTTCTTTCCAGTGTCGAATGGCTGCTGCGCTGGGAGGTACCTGCGCCTCTCTTATTGTGTTGTGCCTTCGTTTGGGGGACGCATAGATTGGGATTCAGCGCTGCGCTTACAAGTGTCAAGCGCTGACTTGGAAGTAATCTTGGCTCTTTTGCTGTAACCCCCTATTTTCGAAATCTTAATTATTTTATTTTTCCCAAAATCTTATTTACTATTATTGCAAATTATTTAGAAGCCTATTATTTTCCTAGCATTTTTGTAAAATTTTCTATTACTGTTAAAATTATTTATTTGGAAGTTATTTAATATTTTTACTAAAGTATGGCAATTTTCAAATTATAATGGCGAAGATGTAAATATTAGGAAATATGATGGCTTTATTAGTAATTGTTAGAGGTCCATGGTGGAATTCTTAACCAGTAGGATTAGGTGGGAACAATCTAGAATTTCTTAATTAATGAGAGATTAATTCTAATTAACCCAAGAAATATTCCTTGGAATCTACCTTATTCCTTGGAATATTCTTTGGAATATTATTAGAATATTCCCTCTGAAGCCATGTGCTTAAAATTCTAGGATCTTCCAAATTGTCCTTATAAATAGTATAATTATTACATGGATTAGCATTTCTAAGTTTTTCTACGTGGTCCTAATAACCGTTTTATAATTGTGTCAGTGTCCATTCCCATTTCATTAAGCCTTGCTATTACATATACATTTTCCCATATACGACATGACATGATTCTAAATCAAAAACGAAACCAATTCTCGTATCCCCAGGTCCGACCACGAGGATATGGACAACCATATACCAATACTCACAATTACAATTCCTATTCTGTGGCCTGTCTACTAACACGAAGACGACTTAAATCTAAGTCTATTTGCCGTGTTCGTCCATCATTGGGCGACACTACTGTGTCGCACCCTCGGATATTGTTGTATACTCGCTCGACCGACACCACTGTCGAAGACCACAACATCATCAACCACCACGCCACCACCTACTCCACTAAACCCTCATTGTTGGCGAACAACCATGATCCGCCACCAGGGTAGTGCCATAATCGGAGCTCCTGGTCTAGCGGTTACGGCTTTTCCTTCACCTCCTTCCAGATCTCGACTCAAAATTGTAACACTTTCGGCCGACCGTGACCCCGTCATCACCGTGCCCCATCTTCCAAACCGTTATTGCCTCGACCTGGGCCTCGCCGATCACCACCTTTCCTGTAATCTTGAAGTAACACCGAGCCCTTCGTCGAGCACCCTATCTGGAGCATCACCAGTGGCTTTTGGGTCCTTCACCTGGTCGAACGTCTATCTTTGTATCGGTCATGCTTTGCGTCCCCCTTCCGGTGCTAGTGGTGACCGTTGTGCCTCAGATTGGCCAGTCCCGATTGTCGATTGGAGTCATTACCACCATCTCAGTCCTGACATCTTCGTTCGACACCAATGTTGTTCGTCACCAGCTACAGCTGACCACTGTAGAATCGATCATGGGTGATAAACCTTCTTACTCTACCCATTTCTTCATTCTTCTTCCATTTTCCTTCTTTTTTCTCTTCTTCCTCTTCTTCTTCTTTCGCTTCTTCTTCTTCTTTCTTTTTCAGTTCTAGAAGCTTCTCTCTCCTGTGAGGAAAAGAGTGTAAGGGGATTGGGTGAAAGTAGATTACGGCTAATTATAAGGGCGCAGCACATTTTGATCGGGGCTATCCAAGTGTTAGTTTTCCATTATTTACAAGTTTGCCACTTACAAAATTACTCAGGGCTATCTAAGTGGTAGGTATAAAAGATAAGTATTATAATTTTTGTTTTCTTCCTCACTCTCCATTCCTCACAAGAAGAACAAAAAGAACAAGAACAAGAACATCAATTTTTGCAAACCTAGTTTATTTTGATTTTTTTGCTCTCTTATAATTTCTCAGATCTCTTTCTCCAAACCCTACTTTATTTTTCTTTTTCTTGTTTGGGCATTATGGATGAAACCCTAGTTGTAGAAGAAATTGGGTTATCAAATCTATCAAATCTATTAATCTATTTGTCTATTAGCCAATTTTTCTTTATTAATAGAGGAATTATGCACGAAATAATAGTTATAGAAGAAAACTATGGAAGAAATCCTAGTTGTAGAATAATTGGGTTCATATCAGGACTGCCACAATTTCTGACAGTCTTAGAAGTATTGAGGACTGCCAGAAATTGTGGCAGTCTTGAAATAGACTCGATGTACTACAGGACTGCCACACTTGTTGGTAGTCCTAGAAGTAATGAGGACTGCCGAAAATTGTGGCAGTCTTGAAATAGACTCGATGTATAATAGGATTGCCATAATTTTTGGCAGTCCTAGAAGTAATAAGGATTGCCAGGAATTGTGACTGTCCTGAAAGGGACATGCTCTACAGCCGGACTGCCACAATTTATGGCAGTCCTAGGCATATTGAGGACTGCCAAAAATTAAGGCAGTCCTGAAAGATACTTGCTGTACAACAAGTACCTTTCAGGACTGCCATAATTTCTGGCAGTTCTAAAGTCGAAATTCTCGAATGAAAAAAACATGTTAGGGTATATTTTAATCTTGATAATAGAGTAAAATATGCATTTTAGGATTTATTTCCATGCATTCTTTGTGAGAAAAGAAGTATTTAACCTTTATTTCTATGCATTTTAGGGATTATTTAATTTTTTTGGGGCCATCGAAATTGGGAAAGAGAAGAAAACTAGGGTTTTGATAGAGATGGTGATGATGGAAATGGTAGAGAAGAAGAAGATGATGATAAGAAAAAAAACTATGGTTTTGATGGAGATGTGAGAATGGAAATGGTAGAGAAGAAGAAGATGTATAGAAGAAGAAGAAGAAGAAAACTAGGGTTTGTGAAGAGAGAGTGAAATTTAGAAATGAGAGTGATTTTTTGGGGTTTGGGGTGCTGTGGGCTTTGGACAGCCCCCTGAGTGGAATATTTTGATAGCCCGAGTAAAAGTTCCTCAAATCCTGGCTAGCCCCGAACAAAATGTGTTGTACCCTTATAATTAGCCTAGATTAAGCGAAGTTTTCTGGACTAGAGTGGGTTATGATTAAAAAAGGGAAAAAGAAGGAAGAGGTGTCGGTTGAGCCCAGTCCAGATTGAGGACTGTGCTGGAAAAGAAGAAGGAAAAAGTAAAAAAAGATTTGAGAAATGGGACTTTGGATTGGCTGAGAGCCCAGCATGTCGGGCTGGGCTGGAAAATGAATGAGAAAAAACAAGGAAAGGGTATTTAGTTTATAATATATATTAATTAGTATTAAGATCTAGTAAGATTTAATAGTATGTTAATTAATAATTTAATTAATATTTCAGATATTTAGATTGGCTATTTGGATTAGCAAATATTTTAGACCTTTGTTAATAATTTAGCTAGTAATACTTTATTTTACTAGTCATTAGTAATAATTTTAATTAGTATGTAATGGATAAAGGAATAATTTAGTTATTTTCAAGAATATCTTAGGAAATATTCCTTAGATTAGAACATACCCTTATTTTTTTCTAACTACTATACGTAGACTTAGAGACAGTTGCAATCTTCTAGTACTTCTATGACTTTGTTACATCTACTTCATATTGTGACTTGTTTCATGTTTGACACTTTGTTTACACGACTTGATCATGTTCTTCTAGTTCTGGTGCTTATCATATACTCTTCTTCTTGTACTTTGGGGAAGGGAAATACTTACGAATATGTGATTAAATCCAAGCCGCTAGTTAGGTCATATGGATAGCCTAATCACACACATGTGCGTATGTGATTAAGCATACCTTTATTTATATATTTTATCCAGCCGGTCACACATTTAGTAAGTATTTCAAATCATGAGTCACGATCTTTGCTATATGTTTCAGTAGATTATGCATCTCAGGTGATTCAGGTTAGTCATGTTCATTACATCTTTTACTTCTGCATATATTGTATTTGTCTCACTATTATGGATTGTACTTTCCTCCTTTCCTAACTGGATCGTTGACAAATTAGACCAGGGCAAGAGGATATAGATATCACTAGATTGGACGACGACACCTGGACGATTTCTGTAGGATTCTAGAAGATCATATTAGAAGACTTTTATTGTATTAAATTCTTTATGGGACAAATGTATCAAAGATATTATTGGAGGATATAGTTTATCGGATTTATCTTCTAATATTGGACATTTATGATGTACTACAGAAATATAGTAGACTTGTGATCGTGTGAGTATGTGTTGGGTTGTTTACCGTTTTCTAGTTATATGATTGAGCCAAGGATTGATATCATGATCATTTGATGATTTACGAGGTACAGACTGTTTACTACTGCTGTTTACAACAACGTAGGCTGGGCGTGTCCGACTCTTATCCAAAAAATTGGGAGCGGGTCATGACATTTTTTAGAGCAAGAAAGTTGTGCTTCTTGAACGTCCACGATGAGCTGTACATGCACATGATGCCCGCTGTCAGATACAGCCTTTGGAAGCGCATCTTCTTCGGTTTATGGTCGAGGCACATCGGCCTTAGCTACCCAAGTGTGGCGAGTCCTCTTTGTCTTTGATGGCCGTTTCGAAAGACTCACATTGTTCTTGAAAAGGAGATCCTCAAAGGCTTGTTGGTTGAAGCCTACGACCAGCATCCTTTGAGAGGACCCAAACATGTTGTCGTCAGACTGCGTCACCACCTTCTTGTCAGATGAGAAGGATGTCCCAAGCATAGTCGCCATTTTTTCTGTTGATATAGTTTAACGAACTTTTTGGTCAACAAACGAAAAAAAGAGTACAAAGTGATCTTTAACAGGATCTTCTAAGTACAATTTGATTCTAGGGAAATGTGATGATGGAGATCAAACATTGTAGTGATTTCTTTTCTCCGTTGACGATCTAACGAGGTAAAAATGGATTGCAAGTCTCTGTTCAATGGCGAGAAGAATAATAATTTTTCTCTTTCCATTTAATGCAAGAACTCTCCGTGCATTTGGGGGTTAGAATAATGGAAGGCTCCTTTTTATTTATTAAATTTTCCAATCATGCACGCATGATTTCTATTATCATGAATACTTCTAAAAAGATTGACTTCGCGCATATGGCACAGATAACCGCACGTGGCAAATGGTTAGGATTAGGTTGTTGTTGAGATCGTGGTCGGTTGACACCCATTCATTGGCATGATTGAGTCAATGACATGTGGCGTGTGCCCGTTGCTCAAAGATCTCATTCTTTTGTAACCATAAAGATTTCTACGCCACAAAAGGTGCTATCCCGTACTAATATCGCATCGTCCCGTATTGATTTAGCGTATGATATCTTCTACTCTATGGAATTTTGAGCGTAGGAGAGAACCTATGCCTGAGAAACCTTGGCGTATGGAACATCTTGGCATGGGGAAAGTTCTTTTACTTTTACCCGCATGGCACTGCAAAGCAGATCCATCCTTAATCATTATGCTGATGTAGGCTGTCATGCCCATACTTCGAAGCGTTTTGGCGTTTCATGGGAACCACTTTGCTATGCAACTACTACCATATGCCTGATGCCATTATTGTATGGGGGTGTAGGATCAAGAAGGGGAGGACCCTTCGATTATCGTGTAGTCGTCGCTACGTAAGGCTTGAGACACGCTACACTTTGTTCGAAGCGTCTGCTGACGGTTGCCATCGCTATCAGGTCAGCATTATCCTCTTGTCGAAGAGGCAATTAAGCGTACGACCCTATTGGCGTAGCTGTAGCATTGACATCTTTGGATCTACGTGCATGATCATGTAGCACATATTTTACAGAGCACGTATGGTTGAACATACATGATTTATAGGGCATGAGACCTCTGTATTTTACATGCTTCTACATCGATGAAGTATTCTAGAAGATATTTTTGGTCAATATGGTATCGGTTGATCAAAACCAAGATGGTGGCCAAACTCTCAAATTTTTCGAAGTCGAGCCATGGGCTCAACGGCTAGAATCGCAGTAGAAAAAATGCTTCAAGCAGAAGGTGCCACCCACGAAAGGTAAGGTTGTACAAGAAAATCTGGGTGACGAGTTGACCCCTAACCCCGTCTTCATTTGTAATATCTTGACTGGAGACGATCGAGAATCCCTCATCAGGCTTGTAAAAGACTATATGGATGTCTTTGTCTAGAACTATGAGGACATGCCAGGATTAGACCCAAAGTCGCAGTCCACAAGCTGAACATTCAGTCTGATGCCAAGATGGTGAAGCAGTAACAACAACGATTCCACCCAAATGTGATGGACGCAACTGAGGCGAAAGTCAATAAGCTGATATCGAATGATTCCATTCGCGAAGAACAGCGCCCAGACTAGGTAGCAAATATTATTCCCGTCGTAAAGAAGAATGACAAGATCTGGATTTTCATAGACTAATGTGATCTGAATGACGCATGCCCTAAAGATGAGTTCCCTCTTCCATTCACCTATATAATAATTGATGGCACCTATAGCTTCAAACAAATGTCCTTCATGTGTAGGATCGATGGCACCTCTAGAGGGGGTGAATAGAGTGCAGCGAAAAAATATTTGCCAATAAAAATTTTGAAGCAGATGGAGCAGATAATCAATCCAATTTAAAGTGTAAGTAAAGCAGTAAATAGTAGAGGCAAGAAAGCAATATGCAGACACATCAGGTTTATACTGGTTTCCCTCTGAGAGGACTAGTCCAGTTCACGAGAACTCTTGCACGCTATAATCCACTATTTTGAATAGAGATTACACCGCGTGCTTTACTCCGAAGAACATCTGTCACTACCACATTTCAAAAACAGGAATATTTTTGTCAATTTGTATTATATATATTACTTGAATATTACTAAGTCATTTATTGAGAAGGTTTCATTCATTGTTAGTTTAGCCTATTAATTGAACCTTGACTTATGAACCCTATGAGACTAGACATGACCACATGAGCCCACAAACTAGGATGAACACAATTAGCTTCATTTAAGTCATGTTAGACTTAGTTTAGACTAGGTTTGAATCCCACACTTAGTGCACAATTAACCCTTTGATTAGGAGATGATTCATGATGACTTGAGAGGGTAAGTTAGACTTTTTAGAGGGGTTTTAGGGCTTTCTCTCTCTGGGTTGGTATTAGAGGCATTTAATTCATTTTCTTCCTCATAGCCCCTTTTCATTTCTACTCATCCCCACTATTAAAACTCTCCCAAATTCTCCCAAACTCCTCCAAAACTTTATTCTTCAAGGCTAGGAGCTTGGAGATCCAAGGAGCTCGTGGGGAAGTGTCCAAGAAGGAGAAAATTGTGTCTAACTTAACACAAGAGCATTGTACAAGAGATTTCATTGGGAAATCAACAACCTAATAGGTGTAACCTTGTATTCTCATAGTTTTAGATCTTTCTTCATGCATGACACCTTGTAGGAACACCCATATTGGTTAGGGATACCCATGGGGAGGTGAGCAAGGATCTAACCTTCTTTTTTGTGTATTTCACATAAGGTTTTTGAGCCATCCTTAGAGAAATCCGAGGAGGGCCCCCAAGTGTTTGATGAAATGCCCCATAGGCTAGTTTGAGCTTTGTTTTCAGTTTTGATGCTATGTTTGGTAGGTGATTCATTGTGTAGTTTTTCTATGTAAAATTCCTAATGATTTTATATATATATATATGTGTATGTGTGTGTCACGACCTGCACCTGCTTTTCGGAGACGAAACATGTCCAAGCCTAGCCTACACCGTAGTGTTAACGGTTAGAATATTCATAATTTGCTGTATCTAGAGTCACATGGAAATCTATATCTCATCCACCAAAAAAATTAAGACACAACCAAGATCAATGAATATCTATGAAACAAAGCGATAATGAATATAAACTGAATGTATCCAAGAATCAATGTCACGTCCAGTAGACACAAATCCACTACCAATAGACAAAAATAGAAAAGTATATGCAATAACTAACTAAGTACAACTACTAACCAACACAACCGCAACTGCAAAGCACCGTGGTCTGACACTGACTCAAACCCGCTCGTCTGCTCCTAACACTTACTCGGCTAACCTGAAGAGTTCATCAGGTCCTCAGAGGACATAGCAAGATACATAATATACATGCCTATCGAACAGTTTCATCAAGCACAAGAAAATAAACAAGAAAAACAGAACACGACAAATGACCACGAACACGAACACTAGAACAACTATGCATAAATGAACTGCCGAGTGAACAATGAATCACGAGATCAATGAGAAAACTAAACCCTCATCCCGAGTGTGGACTCACGGGTTTGAAGTAGGCACTAACCCTCATCCCGAGTGTGGACTCTCTGGTTAGCTTACGGCAAAATACCCTCGTCCCGTGTGTGGACTCTCTGGTACAATTGGTCAACCCTTGTCCCGAGTGTGGACTCTCTAGTTCCAATGAACACGACAATCACCCTCGTCCCGAGTGTGGACTCTCTGGTGCACTGATCAACCCTCGTCCTGAATATGGACTCTCTGGTTGTGTAAACGATAATCAAAGGTTTAGCAGTTCATTACACGTACTTATTCTATGACACGACTCATGCAAAGTACTGGTGAGAAACTCCAAATGTGAACCACAAACATGAACATGGCTATATGCAATAGAAACAACTCAACAAAATATAACACGAAGAGCACATGTCCATAAACAATCAAAGACTAAAAATGGAATAAAATGCATGTAAATAAAACTGTAGAGGGAGGCAAGGTATACTTGCCTTAGTTTCTGAGCTGTGAGTACCGAGCACTGAGTCAAATCCAATGAACCTATTTGAAGCATATATAATGGATTAATAAATGAGTTTGAGAACAATATCAATCTATCTTTATGTTATTAATCTCTAGGTTCTTACCACAACATCTACATCCTTCTACTGACTAGTATGATACTTATCCGGCTATCCTATTCTTTCTTGCTAGTTAACTATTTGGGACCCCATATACCTACACGTATTGTAACAGGTTATCCCTAAGCCATTACACATGCCTATTTTACTCCCATGAATCAATTGCCATCTTATCCTAATACTTGATAACCAACCACTCTGTTATAGCTAATCTTCCTAGTTTCCTCACACTAGGCTTTTCTAACCATTCCTCCCATCTTGCTTGTAAGGGTATTGACTCCAAATTCGATTCCCTAGCTGCCATTTGAACAGAGGAGATTATTTATCTCTAACAAGTCCATTAAATGCAAATATTCAACTGATACTTGACATAGCAGGGGGTATGACATCGTGGTGACAATTTTTATCATATCGACAACATAACAGAATTAGTCTTAGTCTCTAATTTAGACCAATGCTCTATCCATACATACATATTCTCAGTCACAGGAAGCAATGGTTGACTCATATTTTGGTACCAGCGTATGTATGAGTAGCTGTTATATTCATGTGTAGTTTACTTAAGGCATCCTAAAACATTCCTCTTAACTATAGATATCTTCGATCCCTTATTCTACACATGTCAATCCAACATTAAGATCCCACATTGCCTATATCATTGATCCTACTAATGTTGCCCATACCCTTATACAGCCTCTAAACTGGTACATGATAGATAGGCTGCTGCCCTGCATGCAACTTGCCACGTCTATTGATATCCTAAATAGGCATAGAACAGGACAAGGGAGTTCTGGCCTGCACAGTCCATTCTAGGACTTGACAATATACATAATGTGGCCTTCAAACCCAGGGCAGGTATTGGACCAGAATACTGAACAAAAATCTTTCCCTTACTGAACTAAAATAATTAACTGCAGGAGACCAACACATCTCTATTATCCTGCATTTAGATTCAATACCACCTTCAGATCTTTTGTGTCAAGAATACTAGCACTCGATATATCACTTATCAGTTGGCATCTCCTTCAGTCATTCATATAACTGCTGTGCACTTGCTACCCCTGGTATCAGGGTGTTGCTCATAGCAGTACTTATTAAATATGGGAATCATCTCTTAGTCGAGTATTTGTCTAAGTCCCCTGCTATACTGGTTCAACCTGAGATTACAGGTCACCCTTAAACCTGCCCATATGCCCAAAAACCTAGGTACTAACCTGACTAATTCTCAGCCGCTACCGAATATCCTGGGGACAACTTGTGACACTATAAGATACTTATGACAAGCATAGGGATCAACCCTTTGCTAACCCCAAGGCAGGTTCCTAGATATCAGGATATTCGAATAGGGGTTTATCATAGGCTACTACTGGGCTGTTATCCATGTAAGGTAGGGATAGGTTTTCTTGTACAACCTACTTGTTATACCCTTGCCCTTTCTCTTATTGGTTTGCCTGTCTTGTCAGAGATAGGCCTGATACACTTGATCAGGAGATTGGTTCCTAGAGGTTGGTGTAGATGGTAGTCAAAAGTGGTCCTTGCTTGCTTATAGGTCAGCTGATGTGTTCTGAATCTTTCAGGCACACCTGACCTCCTTGGCAAGTAGGGGTTTACAGGATCCCCTACATCCAGGAAAACCACCCTTCACTAATCGAACTAGGGTAAAGCAATATAGCTCGATTTGTGTACCATTAAGGAATAGGACTTCAATTTCCTACCTGTCATTACTGATTATTAACCTAGTAATAGAAACAACCCTCAAGACTTGAGTGATACTAAGGTACCCTATTGTCAAGGCCTAAAATCAAATCACCCTCATATCTGCATTGATCTGATACCAATCCTTAATTGACAGTTCCCTGCTATACTAGTCTAACACCTATGGTGCAGAATAACTCTAGACAGTTTAGCCTCTTATGATGGTAGGGGTCTGCTCTTCCATAGTTAATTTACTACATGGTTATTCGAGTGTGGTTTATACCTTTGTATCAGTTATATTGCAAAGGAACAATCCACAAAATCTAAGTCGACAGTAAATCAAGGAAGACTTATGGGGACTTGATGTACCCTTGAATCCTTGGTCCCACGGCAATGTCCACAGGGTTCCTACCCAGTGCTGTGCCTTTCCTTTAGGTTTTTCCAGGAATTTTATCAAACACAAATCAATCCAGACCCAAACTGGCTAAAGACATAAATTTACAAGCATCTAGATGGTAGGTGATTACCTCTCGATACAGTTGACAGGTTTGGATGGCCTCTCGATTGAATTGGAGCCCCATGCTGTTCCTTTCCTGGTTTTCTTTGTGAAGGAAGTAAAGTAGACGGCTAGGGTTTGGGAATTTTAGCAATTAGCCGACCCTAGAATCCTTTATACAAGGATTGGTGATAGGATCGAGTAAGAATTTGAATCAAACTCAATATTTGAATCACTGAAGGATAAGAAGAGGAAAATCGAATCCTTATTTGGTTCTAGCTGCTATCTTGGTCGTAGGAAAGATTTAAATTCAAAAAGTTTCAATTAAGCCCTTCAACAAATCTGAAATTACACCCCCTTCTTTCCTGCAATAAATCACTTTTGATATTTATTTAGAAATATCTACAAATTCAAAAGTCACTATCTTGGGTCCAATTAATAATAAAATAAAAAATAAATTTACCAAAAAATATAAATTTAAATTTCAGGACAGGGGTTTATATCCTACCCACCTTAAAATAATTTTGTCCTCGAAATTTTCATAAAGCCAAGATCTACTAGCATGAGTAGTCTAGATAAATTGCTATGACAATAATTCAGTTGCTTTTAAAACAAAGTCTACTATGGCCTATCTATAATACTACTAAAAATCTCTACTAGAACTTTTCGCCAGCTGCTCCCTGTGGTGTTGTCGCATCCTCCGGGATCATGGCATAGGCTTGTCCTCCCTGTACGGTTGGCAATGGTAGAGCAGTCATATTTTTCCTCGGGCAATCTCGAGATAGATGCTTGTTGGATCCACAAGTATAGCACAGCCTTAACCATCTTCGACAATCTTCTTGGATGTGGCCTCTTTTCTTGTAGAACTAGCAGGTGGGAACATCTTGAACTTGTTGTAGGGCTGCTCGTGGTTGCTGTTGATGCTGCTGTGCTGAGGACTTCTGAGAAATATTGGGGTGTTTTTGCTGGTGCTGATTGGTTGTTGCCTCTTCCGAATGCATCTTGATTCCTCTTCGGCTTATGACTCAGCTCCTCTTCTACAGCTTGAGCGACTTCTAGAATCTCCTTGTAAGTGGCAGCTCGACTGGTGGCGATGGCTAGACGAATCTCGTGAGATAGCCCCTTCCTGAATCGTCGTACCTTGTCTTCAGGGGTGCTAACCAAGTTCTCCGCGAAGCGGCTGAGGCGAAAAAAATTTGATGTGTACTCATCGATGGTGTGGTTGCCTTGCTCTAGGTGCTCGAACTGCCTCATCAATGCCTCTCGTGCTACGTATGGATAGAATTTCTTCTTGAACAGTTGCTTGAATTTCTCCCAAGTCACGTTTGGAGCAGAAAATTAGGGCTCGCCTTAGTACCACGTTCGTGCGATGTCGAAAAGCTTTCCACTAACTAACTCGATCTTCAAATCTTCTGGGACCCGGGCCATCTTCAGGTATCATTCAACGTTCTCCAACCACTCGTCAGCGTAGAGAATCCCCTCCGTCCCATGGAATTCCCTGGGCCTGAGGTCCACGAAGTTCTTAGAAGTTCCAGGGCGTTGTCGCGGAGCATCTCTAATCTGAAGAGCCTCCCTCAAAGTGTCATGGAACATGTTGTCTTGTTGCTGGAAGATCTCCAAGAGTATGACATTGTCCAGTGTCGGTGGCGGAGGCAGCATAGGTGCTGGATACATCGTCGGGGCTGGATACATCGCCGGCGGTGGGTGTATGGCAAATGCTGGATACATTACTGGTGCTGGGTATATGGCTGGTACTGGACGTGGGACTTATGTTATCGGTGGGACAGATGCTGGTGGCAGATCGGGTGCTGGTGGTAGAGACTGCAGAGGAAACTACGGAGGTGGTGGGAGGTCGCCTCTACAAAATCTCGAGAGCTGCGGCTGATTGCCCATATGAGTGAGCTATCCTCCTTGTATTGGTGGGGTCATGTACATGAAAATGCCTCCTGTAGCCGGTAGAGTATTCAGTGCAGCATTGTTCCTGTCTTGAGAGTCCATCTTATCTGTAACAGAAGAAAACACTTTAGCTGTTGAAGAATTTCAAGCAGGATGCAAGTCGAGGATTTAATGAATAATCAATGATAGAGATCAACAAGTTGTCAAGACATATAGATGAGATCCTAAGTGCCAATTCCTATTCGCAGGCTCATGACGGTACAGTGACGTAACCGAAGTAATTAACGTAGACCTGCATGGGCCACCAAAGTGTGTGTCTGTGTGTTTTCTTTTGAGAGTGTGGCTCGAGTGCTCTGTCGACAGAGCAGAGGGAGTTTTGGTCTATGAGTGTATTATTTGAGAGAGAGGATGGTTCACTGTGAAGTAAAAATGAGAAGGGGGCTCGAATTGGGTTCTGTGAACAGAGAAGCAGTAGGGCATGGCCCATGCTATGCAACAGATCAAGGCTGCAAATGGTTGGCCATTAGTTTTGGGCTTGGGATATCAAGAGAGGGGTTTAAGTTTCAGAGATTGGTTTCGGGAGTCAAGTGTGTGTATAAGATTTGGTTTGGTTTCAAGTATAGGGCTTCGTATCAGAGTTATGTGGTATCGAGGGTTGTTAGGGATTAGGAATTTGTGTTTGGATTAATCTTAGTATATTTAGCTTCAGTAGACTGCATATTAGTTAGATGTTAGTATGTTAGAGTCTTAGGACGTAATACCTAAGTTAGATATTAGAGTTTAGTCATACCTTGACTTAGTATCTTAGAGTGCTAGTATATTGGTTGGCTTGGGCTAGCATTACAAGCAGCTAACATCTGCAAGCAGAGTTGTAGGTATGGCAAATGCAGGCTTGGCTTTACATGTCAGAGGCTTGGCCTTGTTTGCAAAGGCACTTCAGCATCAGGGGATCCTTCTCCCCATATGCAGCAGGAAGTAGCATTTGCTGTATGCAACAACACTTGAGTTTGCAGCATATGCAGTAGCAGTAAAGGTGTTGGGCCAGTTGGCCATATTACCTGCACGTAACATATAGCTTTGGGCCAGTCGTATGTTAGTTAGAGGATATGGTGGTGTTAATGTGTTAGGATTTGTGAGTTAGTATCCTTAGATGTTTGTATCTTGGTCGAGTTTAGTGTTATATCCTAGTGGTTTGGATTAAGTGTTATGTAAGGGACGGACCAAGGGGTACTGTGTGTGTTCTATGGGCTTGACACTAATATAGTAGGCTGTCAGAGTGAGGGCTGGGACAGCACTACTTAGGTAGTAGGTGGCTTAGGTTAAGCTCCATCTGCAGTGTTGTGCAACAGTGGAGATGGCCATTTGAGCCATTCGCCATTGGCCATTAGCCTTTACTGCTTGTGGCATTGGCCATCTCATATGTGATTGAGTGTGTGTGAGTTAAGATTCCCAATAGAGTATCTTCATGTATCAGATATGTTAGGTTATCTTGGTGTGTTAGAGTAAGTGGGTGGGTATTAGGATGATTATTAGTGTATTAGATTATCAAATGTTAGATAGGATATTTAGATAGTTGTTTGTTAGTTTATGTTAGGATATATTAGTTGGTTCAGAGATTTAGAGGTTAGTGATGAATGTCAGTATTAAGTCATTCATATGTTAGATCTGTTAGTGAGTTTAGAAGAGTATTGAGTGTTAGAGTGTTAGGTATTGGGATAGAATAAAGTCTTGGATTGCTTTGGCTTTTAACTATAGACTTTGCAGCATGCAACAGCTGCAGCTATAGCTTATGGACAGCAGGGCAGCAGTAGCTTTGCGCAGCAATAGGAGTAATACAAAGACAATTGTAGCGACAACTAATTAATGAGAAGTTAGATCTGGGCATAGGCCACTTTGACCCTGGTTGAGCCAAGTGTTAAGTGTTGCAGTGGGTGTAAGGTTTTTAGTAAAATAGTGTTATAGGAGTTGGTGTCAGTCTTGATACCAAATAGTGTCAGTGGAAAATTGCTTGAGTGTGTGGTTAGTGCCATCATTGTAAGGGATTTTCCCTTGGATTGGCCAGTTCCATTTGGCCACAGGTAGTGTACTTGGCTACTGCTATAGCCAAGCCTTGCTTGGCCTTGGAATAGCCATTTGGCCACTGTCCAAGCCATAGGCAACAGGCCATGTGGCCTTGGGTCATGCCCAGGCCATATGTGGTTTTGTTTTGGCAAGAGGAGAGCCACATTGGCCATAGGCCAATGAGTTTAGGGTGGGTATGAGAAATTAGTGAGTAGAAGGGATCTAGAGAGAGTAGTATTAGTTAAGTGAAAGTTCTATGTAAGTTAGTTATATAGTGAGGGAGAACCATGTGTGTGAGGATGAGAGCTAGTATAGATAATGAGACTTACCTATAATTAGTATGGGCTATATATATTGATAGGGATACTACCTATCCAAGTAGATGATTAGACAATGAATTACCTGATCTAAGTTAATGTAAAAACTATGGGATAGGTAATGGGTATATCTAATCTAAGGCATATGTAAAGATTACCTAGGATAGTTAAGTAGGTATCTCATATATAGGTATATGGTAAAGTTAGGCTAAGGGGCATCTAAGTTAGGGTGTATTGGTGGGTATTGACTTGATGTGGGTTAACCTAACCTAGATTTGACTAGGGTTTTACTAGGACTGATAAGTTGACCAAAAGTCAACTTTGAGTAAATATTGACCTAGGATGGACCTAGATTGCATATCACACACTAGAAAACCATGTCTAATACTGTTAAACCCTATTTAACACTTGTATATCTTACATATATTTTTGTGACTCCACTTTAAGCCTCGATTTATATTGACAACTCAGGACCGCAGGTGAGTACATTCTCTGATAGTTTTTATGCTTTGATATTACTATATCTGTTTAGTTGTAGTATTTTACTTGATTCTCGACACGAGGATACATGGACTAGTATACATTGGATATCGTCATAAGATGTTATTCCCGGTTTACCTGGTATATTGGTATATTATTCGATCTTGTTTCTTGTACTTGTATAGACACCAATTTGGGAGTAGGCATGGCCCCCTGCTTTTGAATCCCGTGTCATGATGTATCATGGTTGGATCCATTATACTATTCGGAAGATTGGGGAGTTATTAGTGTTTACTATTGATTATCAAAGAAAAGAACAGTTTTATAGGAGGACTGAACTTTAATTTACAATTACAAACTCGCTCGTACAAAGAGAGCCTAGGAACAAAACCTTGGAAAAGCAATCTTATTACAATTGTTTAATTTGGATTCTGGGAGGTGACGATAGAGGCTCGGGAAAGTGCTATCAACTCTGCCGTACTCCTTGGACGATCGGACGCAACCTCGGCTCCGACGAAGAAATTCTCTCTATATCTCTCTACTGCTCTGTGTTTGTATACAAGGGAATAGCACCTTGCTATTTATAGGAATTTTTGATTAGTGGGGTGTACAGCCACGTGGCCACATCTTTGTAATTGTGCCTTGAGAAGTAGGCAGTTGGAGATTGGTTAAGATTAATCTTGATCTGTTTGTTACAATAAATTTGGACTGTTATGTTGGTTGAAATAAATCTGAACTGCCATGATCTGTTGGTTGCTACAAATCTGAGTTATTTAAGACTTAGTCAACTTCTGCCACGTGTCCCAACTGGCACTAGGTTACGAGCCGCATGAAGGACTGTCCCCCTATCCGAGCTGCATGAGGGCGGCCTCACAACCGAGCCGCATGAGGGTGGCCTCACAACCTAGCCGCATAAGGGTGGCCTCACAACCGAGCCGCATGACGGTGGCCTCACAACCGAGCCGCATGAGGGTGGCCTCACAACCTAGCCGCATGAGGGTGGCCTCACAAACGAGCCGCATGAGGATGGCCGCACGACCGAGCCGCATGAGGGTGGCCCCACAACCGAGCCGTATGAAGGTCACTCAGGCGATCCGCATAAAGAACTTTCTTGGAATTTGTGAACTGTGCCAGCTATCACAAAGATTTTCTCGTCTTTTTATGAGCATGTCGTGTCTCTTCATTATGTCAGAGGCATCATGTCTGAGCCATGTCAGAGCTGTCACTTTGTGTCAGAGCGTTAATAGCCAGCTGCACAGAGTAATTATGGACAGCTGTATTGGCCTCTTTCGAACCGCATAAGGCCACGAAGCTTTTTCTGAACCGCATAAAACTATCAGAGTCGCATAAAGCTCTTTGAGCCGCATGAAGCTCCCAGGGATTTTTGAGCCGCATGAACCCTCCAAGTTCTGAGCCGCATGGAGTTTCTGGACCGAATAGAGTTTCTAGGCCGCATAAAGTTTCTGGGCCGCATAAGGTTTTATTATTCTTTTTCATGCTTCTACAAGACCCCCTTCAAAGTTTTTAATTTACAAAATTAAAATACTTTGAATAAGAAGCATGGGTATGTCCGCATAAGCTCTTCATGCCGCATAGGCTTCTCTAACCGCATAGACTTCTCTGGCCGCATAGACTTCTCTGGCCGCATAGTCTTTGTGCCACGTAGGCGTCTCATTAATGCTCTTGATTTATTTTTGATTTAAAGCCATCTTTCGGTTAGGATCCAAGAGTCGGCATTAAATATTTAGATTTGTCTTGATGATTCTGAGCTTTCTTTTTTGCATAAAAGGGGATAGAATTCCAAGGGTCGGCTTTATCTTCTAGGCAGCACGAAATCCGAAGCATCTATCGGTTCACACGCCCTTGCCAGCCTATAAATATGAGTAGTTTTTGAAGAGAGAAGTTCTTTACTCTCTTTACTTTCTTCTTTCTTCAAACTTTCGAGCCCTAGTCGCCGTCTCTTCTTCTCCTTCAATCATAAATGGCTCCCAAGACATCCTCTAGTACGGCAGCGAAGGACAAAGGAGTTGCCTCTTCGTCAGCGATCCCAGTTCACCCCGACGTTCATCCTACCATTAACGATAAGAATGTTGGGAGAATAACTGCATGGACTCAAACCCTAACCATAACGGCTACGTCGCATGTTTTATGCGCGTCTTTGGCATATTCTTCGTCTTCATTGAACTGTTTAAGTTCGGTGTGATGAATCCGCATATGATGTGATCTACGGGCCGCATGATCGTCTCATGTCCGAGCCGCATGGGGCATGCCTCATATTCGAGCAGCATGAGAGTCGTCATGTTATCGCATAAGCACTTTATGAACCGGGCCGCATAAAAACCCACCAAACAGAGCCGCATAAGCTTCTTATAAACTGTGCCGCATGAAGTCCCACCAAACAGAGATGCATGAACTCCTTTAAACTGTGTCGCATAAGGCCCACCTAATCACAGCCGTATGAACTCCTTTAAACTATGCCGCATAAGGCCCACCTAATCAGAGCCGCATGAACTCCTTTGAACTGTGCCGCATAAGGCCCACCTAATCAGAGCCATATGAACTCCTTTGAACTATGCTGCATAAGGCCCACCTAATTAGAGCCGCATGAACTCCTTTGAACTGTGCCGCATAAGGCCCACCTAATCAGAGCCGTATGAACTCCTTTGAACTGTGCCGCATAAGGCCTACCTAATCAGAGCCGCATGAACTCCTTTAAACTGTGTCGCATAAGACTCACCTAATCAGAGCCGCATAAGCTCAGAATACACTAAGTAGTTTTCTCTGGCCATCTTCTAACTTGTTTCTTTTATCTTTTTTCAAAGAAGTTGCCAGTCAATCTATGGGAGAACTCTTGGTAGGTCGCGCCCAATCTGCTATGGGTGTGAGGTTCGACCACATAGTTGAGTATGTATCAAACTAACTTCCCAAAGATGAATCTGAGGAAAGGTTGAGTGATATCAAAAACCAATCCTTCTATTTTTTTGCTGGCATGATGAACTCAAAAAAATTGGGGGGCCAATAACTGATACATACGTTCCTCTTCGGAGATACCCTGACTGTAAAGAACTCCAGCATTTTGGACATATCTGAAAGTTGGAGTTTTTCTTCTAATGGGGTGGCGATCCACATTTCTCAAATGGAACGTCACTTCCTACTGTCGGGGTTCAACATGCTGCCAATGGATAGGAAGATGGTGGATTCCTTGACTCCGAACCGACAAGGAATATTTGTGGGCGAAATTCATTATAACAGGAACTTGGGGTCGGTAGTCGCGACCAGGACACCGATCAGCTGCTACGTGATGGGGTTGGCCCCTGCTAGTTTCTTAAATGTACAGGATCCCAACTTCAGGTTCTCTCTGTAGTGCCCCGACCCGCAAGATGCCTTATGTTGGATGGTTGGTTCAATGAAGACTTGTTGGACTTGGGATTATGCGAAGGATTGCTTGGAAGGCAATGTGATCGTGGCGGGAATCGTCCTATGAATGTGAGTCGTGTTGAACCCTTCAAAGATCCTTTAGCTTCACGCTTAAAATAAGGATAGTGTGCTATGTTTCTTATTGTGTTGCTCAATAACACCTTGCATGGAATTTGGAAAGATAATAAAAGATAATAATCACATGAACGTAAACTGTTATGGCAAAATAAATTGTATGCTTGTACGCTGTTGTGATGAATTACATGACAGGTGAAGACAAAGTCCCAAATACTTGGGCAGTGAGTATATCGAGCTTTGGCTCAATGAATAGATGGCAAAACAGATGTTAAGACCCAAGAACTGGGTAGTGAGTATGCTTAATTTGCATTCGAATGAATGTATGCTAAACAGATGCTAAGTCCTAAGATTGGGCGGTAAGTACATTGAGTTGGTTGGAAAGATATGGCAAAAGGATTGGGTAACAACATTCTAGTATCCTGTCGCCGATGTAGAATGTTGATCCCACTAAGACCCTGGATGGGCAGATGATAATGTGAGTATTAGCTCAAGGCAAGATGGCTAGATGGCAAGATGGATGAGAATGATAGTTTTGCTTAGTTTTCCTTATCATGCATTATATGTTTTCTTCTTAGATAAGTTCCATATAGTTGCATGGTCATGGACAACTTGTCGACAAGGTTTCGTTCCTCGAAGGGTATTCCTGGGCCATAAAACCCGGTTCGTCCTAGGGGGAACAAGGATGGTGTCGATGTACTGACATCGGGATTGCAGGACTTGCAGTGGGGGCTTGCTACCGCCCACTGAAAGGATGCTGAAATCCTATGGTTCTGAAGTAGTAGCACGGTGTTTCGGAAACCTCCCATGGATTCGCACCCCATTTGGAGTTAGCCGTTCACCAGAAGATGATCCAAGATGGCGTGTCGCCAGTGACCATCATATAGATAGGTCAGGTGCTAATAATGTCTTATGCAGGCAGAGTAAGTTATTACTCAAATACAGGGAAGGATGTCGGCTGTTGGTAAGAATCACCTGAACGGTGATATTCATATTGAATTATGATATTGTCTCTAACAATGTCTTGTACATGCAGGGTAAGTATTATAAATGTACAGGGATGGCTACACGACCGTGGGTAAGAATCACCAAAGGGTGATAAATGTATGCTTTAAATAATGTTGGCTATGAGATTTGCATGCTTTACTTCTTGTCGGCTATAACATGAAATTGACCCTAAGGCAACGAGAAAGACCACTGTTAATAATATTCTGTAATATGATTACTTAGTATTGTCTTCTTAGGTGAGTTGGGCCAGCACCGCTCGCCAGTACATTGATGATGTACTGACCCAATATTACAGGGGTTAGCTTGGGGGAAATCCTGTGAATCAGTGCTTGGCATCGATGAATCGGATGGGTGTGCAGAAACTCTTCTTTCAAGACGATGTCTTCTGCTATACGGGACATAATGTATAGAACAGTGGAACTCAGATGTACCAGTGAGATTGTAGCCAAATTGGCAAGTCATTGTAAAGAAGTCGGTATATTCAGTTGTAGCCTAAAGGGCAAGTGTATACATTCAGTTGGCTATTTAAGAGCCTTGTAATCAGTTGCAAACTTTGTATTCCACTGCAAGTCTTGTAATCCATTTTGATTATCAATAAAGAGATACATTTCTTCATAAATTGTGTGACTTCAATTTATCTGCTTAGTTTCGCTGCCTTATCGATGTTTTCTGAGAATTACCAGGAACTGTAATGGTTTTGCCTTGTACAAGTGCAATCTAGACTTGTACGGCATCACACCGAGTGGCTAGTTTTCGATCCTCCGGGATCGGGGCGTGACATAATGGTATCAGAGCACGGCTTTACGTCCTTGGATTCCTATTCGATTTGTTTCGAATCAATGTTGCTACTAAGATGATTCTAAGCTGGTTCCGCGATGATTCAAAGATTGCTTCCGCGATGATTCAAAGATTGCTTTCGTGATTATTCAAAGTTGCTTCCGCGGTGAATCAAAGTTGCTTCCGCGAATACTCAAGTTGCTTCCGCGATGAAATCAAAGTTGCCTCTATGATGATTCATAGTGCTTCTGCGATTACTCTGTATTGCTTCCAAACTATTCTATGTTGTACCCTTGACTGAAAGTCCGTTTATCATTATAACCTCTCACTGGGTGTTCCATACAATAAGTCTAAATATATGGGCTGTGATATGTGTGCTATGTTGAATTTCTAAAAGATACCAAAAAGATTAACAATGATGCGATGCGATAATAAGTTTGTGATGTATGCTGGATGTCTTATGTGTGGGATTCTTTGAGTCGATTGTTATGCAGCAATCGATCATGGGTGATGGCATGGTATGTTGGAACAGAATGTGTATGGATTTCAGTGAATGGGAATCGACAGAATCTTGAATCGATATTTGTGGTCAGCATAACCACTGCAGGATGGATTGTCCATATTGGACGTTGGTTTGATGCTAGAGAATATTGTGTCGAAATGGCTTGAGCTCTGGGTGGTATAATACATATACCCTCGTTGTGATAAGATGTCCCGTGACCCTTGATGTGTTTGTGAGTTTGTGATTTCTTTATCTATAAGGTATTGGGTGGTATCGAATCGTAGCTGAGCTTACGATTGATACATGTCGGCTAGGAATGTCCCTTGACGATTAAGTTCGGATGACCCGTTACGAGATTTTGATGTGTTCGGGTGAACCATCGCTAGACCTTGTTGGTTAGCAGTATGTTGGGTAATAAGAGAATTGAGAATATATAATGATGCCTTGGTTGGGAAGAAAACAAAATTTCAGATTCAGGCGAAGACTTGGATCCGTTGGGTAACAGGAGTGTAGGCTTGGTAATAATGGTGTGATGTTGCTATTGAAAGATTTTACGAGAATAACTATGGACTGAATATTGAACGATGTTGGAATTGAGTGAAAGAAATTGCTTGCTGGGTATCGACAGAATTGATGGTAATGTTAGGCGCTTATCGGAATGTGCGAATAATTTAGACGATACAGAGAGACATGCATCAACGACCGAAAAGTTAGAGGATGGGCTTGAGGAATAGATGATCTTAAAACGATGTGCAGTTGTGCTTGAGAGAAATTGTGTCTCGAATTAACAAGTTATGACCCTTGAATATTTTGAGGCACAGAGAATGAGTACTTGTCCCTTGATGCATGAAAGAATAGATGTTCCTTACGAGAGTCGAATGGCTGGAATACAAATAAGTATCGAGGTACAGCAATATGTAATAGACCCTGTCAATAGATGATGTTGTCGCATGGATAACAAGTTTGGTGGAATATAGAATTGTGGGATTATGACTTAGCTAATTAAGTTATGTCATATGCAATTGGATGATCAAAGTAAGAATGCTTGATGATTGGTGCTATAGAGATTGGATCGATGCATGAATAATAAATCTTCTTATGAAATCATAAGGTTATGATGCAAAATGAATATTGATGGTTAACGTGAATTGCTAATAGATGACCGTGTTGGTGCTAAAAACTTTATAAATGGTGCCTCATAAGAAATATGATTGTGTAGTTGCCTTATTTTGTTGGATAAGAGAGTACAGACCGTATCGATGATCTAAAAATATGGGAAACGAATATGTCACGAAGAGACCGTAGGAAAGAGATCATAAGTGATAAAGTAATGAGATAACAATATCGGATGATGATTCAGAATAGTTGACCCGATTGAATAGACATATGAGTATGATATGAGGATGCAAGTCGGATTGAACAAGTGATGCTATGTCTATGCAAATGGAAATTAAAAGTTGGATATTCGATTGAGGAGTTTTATATGATAACTTCGGGATTAACCCATAAGAATTGTTGGATAGAATTGTTGGATAGAATTGTCGGATAGATTTGGTCGGTTGTAGGTAAGTCTAGAATGAGACTTCGTGGGTATGACTCGAGTATGAGTACGGGTAGAAAGACTTGACCCTCGATTGTCGGTTGGTTGTCGAGATTGTTGGCTAGTTGCCTAGATTGTCGGTTGGTTGCCTAGATTGTTGGCTAGTTGTCTAGATTGTCGGTTGGTTGCCTAGATTGTTAGCTAGTTGCCTAGATTGTCGGTTTGTTGCCTAGATTGTTGGTTGCTTGCTTAAGTCTCAGATTGGTTGGCTATGTTCTTCAGTTGTCCGTGTTGGGTATAAGTTCATAAGATTGGGGTGGTGTCCCATGTCCCTAAGTTGGTCAGACCATAGAGTTGCCCCTATGATGAGAATTGGTTGCCTTTAAGATAAGAGATAAGTAGGTCCCTGATAGCTACTCATCTCATATGAGCTAGCTGAATGTTTGGTTTAGCTTAGATTAGCTGACCATAGAGACTTGACTGAATGCTAAGTTGACTGTTGGAAAACCATAGGATGTCCCTATTAATGTTGCGTGAGTTTAGTCGGAATGAGTAAGATGTGTTGGAAGGTAGGCTTCGGGATAGAATGGATATTTGGAAAATTTTGATGTTATAATGTTGGATGGAATGACGGATCATGTTGGTTTCGGAAATTGAGTTGCCTTGGTTGAAATATTGGAAATTGTTAGAACTGGTTGGATTGGTTGATTGATATTGAGCTGCAAAAATTGTTGGTAGTGCTTTGAGGTAGTTGGCATAATTTCATTGACCGGATCAAGATTGAGGATAAGTGTAATGACGGAATTGGACAGTGCATGTAGCCGAGATCGGCGAATGTGAATATAAATGACCCTCAGAATTAATGTTGCTGGAATATGATAGTTGCCTATGCGAGAGGATAATATGTTGGCTTGATCAATACGAAGAAATATTTGAGTACAATGAGAAATGTTACTAGAGTGGGATGATGGTACAATTTGATGGATGAATCAGGATCGAGAAAATTTATGAGTTGCAAACAAAGTGTATGGATGCGAACGATGATGAGTACAAGATTTGACCAATGAGAATCGGGATATCGAAATAAAATGTGGCTATTGGATTTATCAACTTTGGTGGCATGGATGACAATGAACTTGAAAGGAATACGTGATACATCTACGTCGGAATATTTTAGAAATGTTGGATCGGTTGAGGAAAATATCTTGATTTGAATTAGCAACATCCATTATGTTATCAATTGGTTGGAGTATTGAATAAACAAGTGGGATTATACGAGATGCTCAAAACGAATTACTGATGTTCGAAAAGGAAGATTACACCGTAGCTCGTTCGCTTTCTTTATCACTGAACTTTGCTGAAGTGCATGTATTTCGGGGATGCCTAAAATATGTTTATGATTCCAACTAAGTGGTATGCTGAATTCAAACGAAGCCACGGAGAGGATTATCATGTGCTAAGGATTTGCACGAGTGTCGGAGGAAAGATCAAAGATAGTAAACTATGTTGAATCAATTGGGATGCTGTAACGAGACGGTACATTACTTGAAATCAATCGAGAGATTGCGGAGAAATATTAGATGGTGCAAGTTGATCGTTAAGAAATTTCATGAAAAGTCGGTTGAAGTTTTGAGGATGAGTTTTGTTTTAAGTTTCGAGGACGAAACTTTTTCTGGGTGGTATATATTGTAGTGCCCCGACCCGCAAGATGCCTTATGTTGGATGGTTGGTTCAATGAAGACTTGTTGGACTTGGGATTATGCGAAGGATTGCTTGGAAGGCTATGTGATCGTGGCGGGAATCGTCCTATGAATGTGAGTAGTGTTGAACCCTTCAAAGATCATTTAGCTTCACACTTAAAATAAGGATAGTGTGCTATGTTTCTTATTGTGTTGCTCAATAACACCTTGCATGGAATTTGGAAAGATAATGAAAGATAATAATCACATGAACGTAAACTGTTGTGGCTAAATGAATTGTATGCTTGTACGCTGTTGCGATGAATTACATGACAGGTGAAGGCAAAGTCCCAAATACTTGGGCAGTGAGTATATCGAGCTTTGGCTCAATGAATAGATGGCAAAACAGATGTTAAGACCCAAGAACTGGGCAGTGAGTATGCTTAATTTGTATTCGAATGAATGTATGCTAAACAGATGCTAAGTCCCAAGATTGGGCGGTAAGTACATTGAGTTGGTTGAAAAGATATGGCAAAAGGATTGGGTAACAACATTCTAGTATCCTGTCGCCGATGTAGAATGTTGATCCCACTAAGACCCTGGATGGGCAGATGATAATATGAGCATTGGCTCAAGGCAAGATGGCTAGATGGCAAGATGGATGAGAATGATGGTTTTGCTTAGTTTTCCTTATCATGCATTATATGTTTTCTTCTTAGATAAGTTACATATAGTTTCATGGTCATGGACAACTTGTCGACAAGGTTTCGTTCCTCGAACGGTATTCCTGGAACATGGAACCCGGTTCGTCCTAGGGGGAACAAGGATGGTGTCGATGTATTGACATCGGGATTGCAGGACTTGCAGTGGGGGCTTGCTACCGCCCACTGAAAGGACGCTGAAATCCTATGGTGCTGAAGTAGTAGCACGGTGTTTCGGAAACCTCCCATGGATTCGCACCCCATTTGGAGTTAGCCGTTCACCAGAAGATGATCCAAGATGGTGTGTCGCCAGTGACCTTCATATAGATAGGTCAGGTGCTAATGATGTCTTATGCAGGCAGAGTAAGTTATTACTCAAATACAGGGAAGGATGTCGGCTGTTGGTAAGAATCACCTGAACGGTGATATTCATATTGAATCATGATATTGTCTCTAGCAATGTCTTGTGCAGGCAGGGTAAGTATTATAAATGTACAGGGATGGCTACACGACCGTGGGTAAGAATCACCAAAGGGTGATAACTGCATGCTTTAAATTATGTTGGCTATGTGATTTGCATGCTTTACTTCTTGTCGGCTATAACATGAAATTGACCCTATGGCAACGAGAAAGACCACTGTTAATAATGTTCTGTAACATGATTACTTAGTGTTGTCTTCTTAGGTGAGTTGGGCCAGCACCGCTCGCCAGTACATTGATGATGTACTGACCCACGTTGTGGGCAATATTACAGGTGTTTGCTTGGGGGAAATTCTGTGAATCAGTGCTTGGCATCGATGAATCGGATGGGTGTACAGAAGCTCTTCTTTCAAGACGATGTCTTCTGCTATACGGGACATAATGTATGGAACAGTGGAACTCAGATGTACCAGTGAGATTGTAGCCAAATTGGCAAGTCATTGTAAAGAAGTCAGTATATTCAGTTGTAGCCTAAAGGGCAAGTGTATACATTCAGTTGGCTATTTAAGAGCCTTGTAATCAGTTGCAAACTTTGTATTCCGCTGCAAGTCTTGTAATCCATTTTGATTATCAATAAAGAGATACATTTCTTCATAAATTGTGTGACTTTAATTTATCTGCTTGGTTCCGCTGCCTTATCGATGTTTTCTGAGAATTACCAGGAACTGTAATGGTTTTGCCTTGTACAAGTGCAATCTAGACTTGTACGGCATCACGCCCAGTGGCTAGTTTTCGATCCTCCGGGATCGGGGCGTGACACTCTCAAGCTGACACTTTCATGAACCAGCTTGCTTAGAAGGGATCCTACCCCATCGGTCGGTTGGTGCTGCTGAATTGGATTAACCCCAACCCTTCATGGACCAACTTGACTATGTGGATTTTACGGACCTACGAGAATCTCATGTACGAGATCGCCTTGTATCATGCCATTCGGGGCACCTGTTATGGTTTGCCCATAAACAAGAAGCTCTTCATGGCTCTTCTTGAAATGTACAACCGTCGAACGGAGACCTTCTTTACACTGGGAGAGGAGATGGGACTCTCTCTTTATGAGATGCATGAAGTCTCCAGGCTGTCTTGGGGGAATGAAGTCTTCGAAGTGTATACCCCCACGAACGAAGAGTTCGAGGAGTTGGAGCAGAGGTTTCCTGGCTTTGTTACTTTCTACCGGGAATTGCTGTGTCACCACAGCACGTGCCAGCAGATGTCAAAAAAGAAGAACGACAGCTCGGAAGGGAACCTTCTCCATACGAAGGACTGGATTAGTTACCTCTTTAAGTTCGATGCCTCAGGCCGGGTTTCTCCCCGAATTCCTCGAACCCGGTAGGAGGTGCACCGACGACATATTTGGGAGTCAATCTGACTTTTTTACTTATTTTTATCAGGATACTCAGCAGTTGTCCACGAAGGCTCTCCTGGCAGGATTTCTGATGGTATGGCTGCAGAACTGCGTGGTCCCAAGAGGGGCTGGTTCTATTGAGAGGATCAGCCATAACTTTATTCTTTCCGCTGTGAAGCTAGTCTTCGGGGTCAGACTAGCTCTCCTTCCTGCCATGGTGTACAGCATACATCGTGGCCTCTGCACTTTCTCATCCAAGGTCATTGCCCGTGATACGGCAAAAGACTTTGAGCGAATCGAGCCGTCCTATCATTATCTGATGGGGTGGCTATTGATGCACTGTTGGTCTTTGATGAGGCCTGGTCCAGAAGACGACGTCACTGCGGATGATGCTTTCATCTTCCAGTATCGCCGTATTCCTTTGGAGTGCAGTACGATGTCAGCATGTCGGATGGCGCTGGCGAGAGTGGATAGATACACCTTTTTCGTGTCTCTTCCTCCTTTTACAGATGAAGAAGTGAATGGTGTACATCTTGATGGTACTGGGCCCCCCACCTCTTGTCTGATAAGATGCTCCTTTGGTTGCAGAATATCCATCCTGCACACCTTGTATATCGCAACCGCAACTCTATCTTCCTGGAGACTTACTTGTCCAGTCGGTTCGCCCGACAGTTTGGGTACAGTCAGCTGTTTCTGGACAATCCCAGTCCCTGCCTGGGTTTTGAGGGTACTGTCCTTGATGGTATCAGGGCTTGGCATTACTATTGATAGGGTTATATACTAAAAGCATCACTTTTGTAGTAACCTTATTTCCTTAAATTTTGAATGAGAATCATATGGGCAAATATTTGCATATCGTATTTGTTGCAAGTGTTAATACAAATGTCTGATATTCTATATTGTAGATAATATGGTGTGTGGTGTCACATAGAAGATCATATTATCAGTTTCCTATGGAGTATATAAATAGTTCACAACCTAGATGGACTTGGAAAATCTATTGGAAAGGTTGTAGTGTAATCTGGTATTAGTCTATCTTGACTATAGGTTTACACTAGTACACTTTGTGTGTATTGAAGAGGACCACTTGAGGTTGTTCTCTTTGTACTGACTACATAAGAGAACAAACGCCTCTGTTATTATGGATGCTTGTGCTCTTAATCCGGATATAATAACGGACATGTATATGCAGTGTGTATTACTTTGACTCATAAAAGAGTCAGATTCATTATGGATCAACAACCTCTATAAATTAGGTAATAATATTGTATGTATGATGGGTTGTTGATTATAAATAAAATCCATGTCCCGATACATCGGGTTGATGATGTCCTCTTAAGGAGCTCTTAAGGATTGTCATGTAAACCCTGCAGGTGGATTATATCCGACATGACAAATAAAGTTGAGTGGTACTACTTAAGGATAAAAGTTGTCGAGTCAATATAGTTGTCAGTAACTTAATTTGATCGACGGACATACGATATCTTATAATGGGGAGCCAAACGAGCTTATAATAAAAAGAGCCCACAAACATAATTTGGGATTAGGAAGGTAGTGCAACAATAGCTCATTAGTGGACCGAGCTATTGCTAATGGGCCTGGATTGTGTGTTCGGGTTAAACACAGGATATCCAGATCTGTTAGGAGGCCTAACCCTAATTTCTTCTCATGGTCCCTGCCGTAGCCTATATATATCCTCTATTCTTTGGCCGCCAGATTACTGATCAGAAATCTGAAATTTTCTCTAAATTCATGATTCATTTAAGGAGAGAAAGAGAGGGCTGCCAAGGAGAAAAAACGGTTGGGAGATCGTCGCCCACACGACGTCCGAATCGAGGAAAGAATGCGTGCAGAAGATCTTGGGGTCGTCCGCTCGAGATTGCCAGGAATTACTTGTCTCCTTTTCGCCGCAGGTATAATTCGTGAACCCTAGTTTTCGCCTATGAAGGGTTAGAACACGTATTAGATCTGTTTAACTTTCTATCGATCAATATGCACACCAAAGGAAGGGTCCTGGGAATCCCCAGTTCCATCAATTGGTATCAGAGCCACTTTGGATCTACGTATTGATTGATACGTCCATGTTGTCTAATAAAACCTGTGCTGTATAATAGTCGGTAGATGTAGATCTGTTCTAACTCGGTTTTACTGGCATCTTAGATCCAACTATTATGGTCCAATGCATATTTTTTGATTGTGTTTTTTAAACCACGGACATGTCGTGGATGTTGTTATTGCTGTGGATGCAATTAAAATCACGAGGGTTGATCGTGCTTATTATTTTAATTTTTTAATCTAGATTATGTGTGAACTCCTTCGAGAGGTATAGGATTGATGTAATTTTAATTATTTTTGATCAATCGTGATGGCAGTGCTGGCTGTTTCTGACGCCGGACGAGATGCTGGTTTTAAGCAGTCTAGAGGCAGACAGATGATTTTCGATGAAGGAATCGACAGCCAAAACCTAAAAAAATCGGGTTTATAATCAGCAGGTCGAACCCCGAATAGATCTGCGCAGCGCCAGATTTTGGATTCAGATAGTTGAGGATAGAGCAGCAAAGATGACCATAATAGTTGGATATCTTCTATTATTTTTGTTATTTTGCTTTTTTTGATTATGCATGTTTATTATTGTGTGGTTGTTTTTTTGAAAAACTAAGCCTACATTAATAATGTACAACATGGACATAATATCAACTAGTAGAAAAACTCTCATTGTTAAATAACTAAGTGGGAGAGGATTTTTATTTAGTATAAATCCTATGGTCTCTATTACTGGTTTGTAGGTGATGTAATTATACTTGCGTGTTGGCTTTAGTGCTTTTCTCCATATCGGATGAGTATAATTATGGATCTCCAATACAAACATCCTTAGGGATAATTGTAGAAAGTTACCTAGTATGTGTTCACTTCTCCATCTGAAGGAACTCATTACAAGGTAATAGACTTAGTATTAAGTAATGGTATACACTTAGATACAAATAATGGTATCCTCCCCATCGGAGTCACTGCTATTATTTGTATGACCAGAGCAAGACCAGCAAATTAATTTTATTTGTCATAAATTTATATTGACATGATAGTAAAATTAATAAAAAAATCCACTGGAACAAAGTTGAATTTGTATACGTCCATACTATCGTGGCATGCTAAATTCATGGTGTTCAATGTGTTGGTAAATTTTTTATTATTGTTTTGTGGGAATCAATATTTAGTTAATTCAAAAAGTTTTTTTTGCCATACATAATTTTATTTATGTGATTCTCAGGATTTCAAAATTGGGTTCTTTCAGTCCACTTATGGTGATTCTTAAAGAAAATAAACTTACTGGACCTAATTATATTGACTGGAAACGTAATTTGGACATTGTTCTGACTGCTGAGGAGGACAAATATGTACTTGTTGAGGAATGCCCACCTAAGCCTGATGCTAACTCTCATGAAGAGGTCAAAGAGGCTTATAAGAAGTAGAAAAAGGCAGATGAGATGGCGCGGTGCTACATTCTGGCATCTATGTCAAATGTACTGCAACATCAGCATCAGGCCATGGCCACCGCTTATGACATGATATATAACCTCAAGGAACTCTTCGGACATCAGAGTAGAGCAGCTAGGTAGTTTGCTACGAAATGTTTGATGAATACAAAAATGGCTGAGGGTACACCAGTAAGGGATCATGTTCTCAAGATGATGGATTATCTGAATGAGATGGAGATCCTTGGAGCTGAAATCGATGGGGAATCCCAGGTCGATATAATTCTCGGGACTCTGCCTAAAAGTTTTGACAATTTCTGCCTTAATTACAATATGAACAAATGGTTGTATAGTTTGACAGAACTAGCAAAAGAGCTACAGGATGATGAATCTCTCTTTAGGCGGAGTGGTCATGTTTTTGTTTCTAAAAAGGCTTGTACTTCTAAGCCAAAAGGCGGTAAGAAGAAGAATAACATTCAGAAATAGGCAAACTCAACAAAGAAGGGCATGGTACCTCAAGACGCGGTGAAAATGCCGAAAGACAAATATTTCAAGTGCAAAGGGTCAGGACAATGGAAGACTGATTGTCCATTTCTCAAACAAGGGAACAAAGAAGGTATATCTTATTTACTAGTAGTTGAAACATGTTTAGCGGTGTAATCTGTCGGCACCTGGTGTATAGATACAGGAGCCACTAATCATGTATGCAATATATTGCAGGGGTTCCAGAAAACCAGATGGCTCAGTAATGGAGAGATATGCTTGTTCATGGGTGATGCTACAAAAGTATCGATCGTTGCATTAGGAGATGTTACTTTATCTTTTGGTATAAATAATTCTTTGACATTGAGAGATTGTCTTTATGCACCTTCACTTAGAAGGAATTTAGTTTATGTTTCTATGTTAGTTAAGGATGGATATTCAGTTTATTTTAATGATAATATTGTTATTAGAAAGAATAAACATTTTATCTATTCTGGTGCATTAGTTGATAATTTGTATGTCATTAATCCTATTTCGTCCACAATGCAACTTATGAAAATGAATAATATATCATCTAACTGAAATAAGAGAAAAGAACCTTCTTGTATGAACCAAACATATCTTTGGCACTTACGATTGGGGCATATTAACCTAAGAAGGATTCAAAGACTGGTTGAAGATGGACCTTTGAGTTCATTGGAAGTGGAGGCACTACCAGTCTGTGAATCCTGCTTGGAAGGTAAAATGACCAAAAGGCCTTTTACGGCAAAGGGGTATAGGGCCAAAGATGTGTTGGAATTGGTTCATTCTGATTTGTATGGACCCATGACTATCCAAGCTAGAGATGGCTTTGAATATTTTGTCACATTTATTGACGATTATTCAAGGTATGGGTACATTTATTTTATGCGTCGTAAGTCTGAGTGCTTTGAGAAATTCAAAGAGTACAAGACTGAAACGGAGAAATATTATGGAAAATGTATCAAGTCATTACGATGGTGAGTACCTCTTTGGAGAGTTTAGGGATTATTTATCAGAGGCTGGGATTGCATCCCAATTGACTACAACTGGAACGCCCCAACAGAATGGTGTAGCCGAAAGAAGGAATAGAACTCTTATGGAGATGGTTAGATCAATGATGAGTTATTCGGGTTTGCCAGATTCGTTTTGGGGATATGCCTTAGAGACTGCAGCTTATATTTTGAACTTGGTTCCTTCTAAGTCAGTACCTCTTACTCCCACAGAGCTGTGGATTGGGCGTAAGCCTAGTCTGAAACATGTTCGCATTTGGGGTAGTCCAGCATATGTGCTGAATGGGAAAGCAGATAAGTTAGAATCTCGTACAGAAGTACGCTTGTTTGTAGGCTATCCAAGAGAAATGAAAGGAGGTTTATTTTATAGTCCAACGGATCAGAAGGTCATTGTTAGCACCAATGACCGATTCTTATAGGAAGACTATGTGATGAACCATAAACCCACAAGTAGAGTTGTTCTAGAAGATCTGAGACGTGAGACACCAAGTACTTCAGTACCAACAGTACAAGAGGATGAACCACAAATAACTGCACAACGTGTCACAAATGTTACACAACAACCGATAGTGCCTCGTCGTAGTGGGAGGGTTGTGATACAACCTGATAGATATATGTTCTTGGGAGAGTCGTCAGACATCGTCCCTGAGGAACAAGATTATGATCCCTGTACCTACAATGAAGCACTCTAAGATAATAATGCAGAGCCTTGGCAAAAAGCAATGATATCTGAAATAGAATCTATAGATTCTAATCAGGTCTGGGAGTTTGTAGAACCACCCGTTGGTGTAAAAGCCTTTGGATGTAAGTGGGTCTATAAGAGAAAAAGTGGATCAGACGGTAAGGTTGAAACCTTTAAAGCTCGGCTGTAGCAAAAGGTTTTACTCAAAGAGAGGGTATTGATTATGAGAAAACCTTTTCTCCTATAGTTATGCTTAAGTCTATTCGGATTCTTTTATCTATTGCAGCTCATCTCGATTATGAGATTTGGTAAATGGATGTCAAGACAGCTTTCCTTAATTGAAGTCTTGAGAAAGACATCTATATGAAGCAACCAGACGGGTTCATTGAAAAGGGCCAGGAGCATCTTGTTTGTAAGCTCAAGAAGTCCATTTATGTACTTAAGCAAGCTTCTAGATCTTGGAACATATGTTTTGATCAGGTGATAAAATCCTATGGATTTGATCAATGTCAGGATGAATCATGTGTATACAAAAAGTGTAACAAAAACGTGGTGGTGTTCCTAGTACTTTATGTGGATGACATCTTGCTCATTGAAAACAATGTGAAGGTATTATCTGATGTAAGGGTATGGTTATCCAAACAGTTTGATATGAAGGACTTGGGAGAAGTAGGTTACATCCTTGGGATCAAAGTTCTACGAGATCGCAAGAAAAGGATGTTGGGCTTATCCCAAGCTTCCTATATCGATACTGTACTAACTCGTTTTAGTATGCAAAATTCTAAGAAATGTTTTTTACCTTTTAGACATGGAATTGCTCTATCAAAGGAGCAGTGTCCGAGGAAACCTAAAGAGATAGAGAACATGAAGGCAGTTCCTTATGCTTCAGCAGTAGGAAGCTTAATGTATGCAATGCTATCTACGAGACCAGACATCTGCTTTGCCGTAGGCTTGGTCAGCAGATATCAGTCTAACCCAGGACAAGAGCACTGGACCGTCGTAAAGCTTATTTTGAAGTACCTGAAAAGGACTAAAGAGTATATGCTAGTTTACCAAGCAGATAGTTTAGTTCCTTTGGGGTATATAGACTCAAATTTTGAGTCAGATAGGGATTCCAGGAAATCTATCTCAGGTTATGTGTTTACTTTGGGAGGTTGATCCATTGTGTGGAGGAGTATCAAGCAAAAATGTATTGCTGATTCCACCATGGAAGCCGAGTATGTGTGTCACTACCACTTTTCTAGCTTGAGGGTATTTTGGTCATTTTCAAAATTTTGGAATAAATTTTGGATTATTATTATTATTTATAATTAATGTGATTTTTAAGTAATTTTTAGAATAATTGATTTTGGTGTTTTTGTGACTTTGACTTATGTTGACCTTGTAGACTAACCTAGTGGCTAACCAAGGTCATGACTAAGTGTTTAGGATTTGAAAACCTAGGTTGACTTAAGTTAGTAAGGTTTGACTCATTGGAATTAATTTGGGGAAAATAGGAGCTAGTTTGATTAAGGAATGGCTTGTGAAGTCACAAGTCATTTTATGACTAACAGGCTTAATGGCCCATAGCCCACACCCATTGAACCAAACCCTAACCCTAGGAATCCTGGCCGGCCCACTATGGTCAGCCCCCCTATTTATATGCTCCTAAAATTAGGGTTGCCTATTTAGGAAACATTGCCATTTGGAAGAGGTGAATCTTTGTAAATTCTTAGAAAACCCATTTCTTCTCCAAATTCCTTCAAACAAATTGCAATAGGACCTAAATCCATTGTTCTTGCTGTTGGTATTGAGTTTTTACAGGGAGGAATCAATTTGGAGAACTTTTGGTGGTTTGAGAAATCATTTTATTGGGGCTTTTTGAGAGCTTGTTCACCTATAGGTATAATCCTTTCCTTTGCTCATAAATTATATTAAAAATCATTTTAGGAATGCCCTAGCCCTAAACTAACAGTAGGATAGGCTAACCCTAGGTTTTGGACCCATTATGTGTCCGTATCGGACACGTATCAGTGGATAGTTAAGATGTTCGACGAAATGTCTCAAATGACACTTCGATTGAGTTTTTGGAATCTATTTGAATAGAAAATTAGTCCTAGGTGTTGCTTAGGGGTTTCCAGTGTCTTGTGGTGATTTGCGTGTCGTGTCGAGTCGTGGGGGACACGGGAACACGCAGGTGCGGGTGCGTACGCGCGACACTGTAGCTCCCTTGCTACTCGGGGACTACTGCGCGCAGGATACGCCACCTCGACACAAGAAAATAGACACGAAGCATGGGGCACTATCTGACATGAGGCTCGTAAAGTTTCACGAGCTCTCGTGTCATGTCGGACACGTATTTTCGTGTGCACGGGGACACACTGTGTGCGTGCGTGTTCTGTGATTTTATTTTCGTGTTTAAATCGTTCTTAATGTTTTTAAATGATGTTTTAATGATTAATTAGATTCTAAATATCATGTTTAAACTCTGTTACATTAGGTTTGCACATTAGGAATGGTTTAATGTTGTGTTTTGGCTCGATTTTGGTTTGTACTGCTAAATTCCTGATACACTGTTCTGATATCATTGATCCAGAGATTCAAACCATTTTAATTCCCTGTATAAAGTTTGTTCTTCACTTAATTGGATCCCCACATGTTTTATTTCATATTAGCTAGGCTTTTACATTCGATTACAGGCTTTTGGTTGTGATATGGAGATTTTGAACATGGGATTCGGATTTGGGAATGTACTATTTTTTTTTCTGATACATTGATTCTTTCCTTTTTATTGGCATATACCTGAGTTTCACTTTATAATTGAATTAGTGTAAAACCTGAGATGGTATAACTGAGAATGGGGGAGAGGAAGGTATTGAACTGATTTGTAAATCGATTTCTTCTTTGAATTATTGACTGAAAATTGATTTCCCTTTATTTATTCAATATTTGTTAACTGTTGGAAGATGGGATGTTTCCTGTGACTGAAACCCGAGTCCCCTCACTGAAATTGAATGTTCATCGCTTTTTTATAAACCTGAGATTTTCCCCCTCTATTTGAATGTGTAACCTGAGTTCTTTTTTTTTTTTGATTTACTGTTTAATTGAAATAGAGTTAAACACCCTAACTACTTCCCTTCCTTCTATCTATGTATGTTGTTCAATATAAAAACTGAGAATAGTTTAAACCATATTTGATTAAATTGGTAACTGATTTTTCATTGTGAACTAGAGGTTAATAGGGTTCTAAGAACCTGAGAACGCTTTGCTAACTGTGGTTTGAATGATATAATCTGAGTTTATTTCTGGGTGCAAGGGTTAAACTGTGTATTGCTTTGGAAGATTGTTTTGAATACTGAAATGAGGGTTAACATTAGTAAACTGATTGTGGGTATCTATATGAACTGTTAAATGATTTTCTGAGATATCTGGTTGAAGTTGGGGTTTAATCTGATTTTCTGTTAAACTTTTTTGGGACTCTTGTGAACTGTTAATGCATAGCCCTCTAGTTCACTGTTAGCCTTGTCCATTGTTTCACTCTTGCCATTCCCCGTTACACACTCTCTATCACACATACACTAGTATATAGCTATGACACCCCCTTGACACACTAATGGAAATCATTCCACACACACACACATACACTGGTACACATTGTGTGCCCCCCTCTCTTTCATACCTATACATGTATTGAGGGTATGTGTAGATACCCTATATTATAGTGTGTACTTTTTATAGAATAGTTAAATATAGGAATGTGTGTAAATGTATTACATATATGTGGTTGTATGGGGTAATGTATAGATAGCCAATATGGGTATATTCTAACTAGATTATAATGTATACCAATATGTGTTTGTCTAGCTATAGAGAATAACATGTGTGAGATGTGTCTAGTAGGCTATAGGCTAGATATATGACATGTAGAGATGTGTATTGGTAGGCTTGACATGGTATAACCTAGAATAGACTTGCTAGACCTAGATTAGACTAGTTTGACTTAGGTTGGCTTGGTAGACCTAGTTTGACTTCTAGGGTTGACCAGAGTTGACCAAGAGTTGACTTTGGTCTAGATTGACCTTATTTCATGTAGAATGCATTAATTTGCATCGTATTATCATTGTAGACTCATAGTGACTTGTACTATTCTATAGGAGACAGACACCACTCCTCGGACAGTCTATATTCTCTCAGATTCATCGGTTACAGGCGAGTACATTCTCTGATCATTTCATATCCTGCATTAGGAGTATATTTCCTGCTTTAGATTACTTTACATGATGCGACACATTGGAAACATGGATTAGTACTATATGGATCTTGTTGGGCGATGTTATCCCCTTAGCGGATACATCGGGTATTTCGTGTTCGTGTACTTTATCGTGAACATCGTGTACTCCATGTATTTGTGACATTCGTGTACGAAACGTGTGAAATCGTGTATAACGTGTACAATAACATAACTTAGCCAGATCCTTGTGTATTGATTGGGGCATGGGAGTAGAAGTGGTTATGTATTCAATCTAGTAGATTACTCGTGTAAAACCTCTGTAGATTACTCATGTATAACATCATGCCGTTCACATAACCATCTTGTGCTCTGAATCACTAGACACTATCAGTTCTCTATATACTGTAGCTATTTATTTACAGTCTTTCCTGTTTATCATATTTCTTCAGTTTCTTGTATCTTACTCTCTAGCATGATTATATATCCTGACCTGCTATGATTTGTTGAGATGTACTGTGCTCGCTCCTGTCCTGACAGGACCTATTAAAATATTACAGAGGACGAGGCTGAGGCGTTCTGCCCTACTTACTACGGTGCTACACTCGACGAGTGACTGGACTTGGACCAGCAGCAGGACCCACTAGCAGTAGATGACACTCCCTTAGACTAGGACTGTCTTTACTTACCTGGGTTACTGTATTAGATTTTGAGATACTCTGAGGCATGTATTTATTATAGACACTTAGAATTCTGGTTGTATCTCTGTGATGTTTCTTTCCTGGATATTATCATATTTTATCTTCATTATCATTCCATCTTACCTGTTCTACCTTAGCTGTGGTTGAGTTTATATTTCTATTATGTCATCCCCATTCGGGGAGTATAACTGTTATTACCTTCAATTGTTAGTTGTTGTGACCTAGTACAGCGATCTACCCCCGACACTACGGCGTAGGCTGGACGTACCCACGTCTCGTGCCCTTACTCTAGGGTGTGGGTCGTGACACGTTTTTAGTGGTGGCCCATGCAGGTCTAGGTTTGAAATGTAGTGGTATTCGAACTAGAATATCGCTGCAGCCTGCAGTAGAAATTAGTATATTTTTGAAGGTACTCAATCACACTAGGAAAATTCCTTATCAGATTCTGTATATCTATTTTGCTGCTTATTGTCTTCCTTAGAAATTTAAATTGTCCTCCTTTGATTTTTTGACTCATTCTCAGTAATTGCTTCTTGTTTGATCTGTGTCTCTAGGATGGTTGGCATGCGATTGCATCGCCCCGTGACGGGAGAGGCTGGAGAGGGGTCTGCCACCTCTCGTGTCCAGCAGCCAGCTCCCGGTGCCACAGGACCAGTGCAGCCCTTAGGAGTTGGTGTTTCTGCCACTTTTGGAGGAGCACCTCCACCAGTCAGGAGGCAGAGCCCAGTGATTCCTGAGATCCTTCTACTGCAGCAGCCTCCGCCTGCGGGGATGGTAGATGCTGCACATCTCTTCTCCTTCGTGGAAAGGATTCTTGAGTCCCATCAGCAACAGCAGACGAGGCAGACTGCATATTTCAGGCAGAGGATCGACAAGGCACACCAGCTGGTACGCACTACAGTCGAGATGATCACAGCTCAAGGGACCCAGCAGCAGCCTCGTCGGAGGGAGAAGGACATTCAAGACTGCCAGAAGATGCATCCTCGGAAGTTCTTCGGCACGGAGGGCATTCACGTTGCAGACAACTGGGTAGAGCACATCGAGGACATCTTCCGACTAGCAGAGATACCAGCTCGACTCCAGATCGAGGCGGCGGGCAGCCAGATGCAGGATTTGGCCCGTGCATGGTATCAGGCGGATCCCAGGGTAGGAGTTGAGGGCCAGACTTGGGCCGAATTCAAGGAGCTGTTCAAGGAACAGTTCTTTCCTGATGTTGCCTTGGGAGGTATCGAGGCACAGTTCGAGGCTCTGGCTCAGGAGAACCAGACGGTGGCTGAGTATGCCGGTGAGTTCTGCAGATTGGCTCGATTTATAGATGATTTGACAGAGAAGACGAAGGCGAAGAAGTTTCGTCGAGGTCTTATTAGAGAGATTCGGTCGCTGACTAAGATTGACCGGAATGCCACTTTTGCTGAGATATTTTCTGGGGCCATGGCAGCGAAAGACGACCTAGGGCTGAAGCAGAAGAGGGGTCGTGACTTCCAGGGTGGCAGTAGCAGTTAGGGGCAGGCCAAGAGGCCTCACTTTCAGCAGCAGCAGCAAAGGCCAGCTCAGCAGCAGTATCAGCATCAGGACCGTGCACCTTTTCAGCAGGTGCAACACCTGCAGCAGAGAGGGCAGCAGGCACCCAGGCAGTAGGCTATTAGTTGTACTTTCTGTAAGAAGCCTGGGCACAAGTGGGACGAGTGCAGGAAGAGACTCGACAGATGCTTGATGTGTAGATCAGCAGACCATCAGATGCGAGAGTATCCAATTGCGTCGATGCGTCCGGTACCAGGAGGAGCTGGGGCAGCCAAGGCTCCAGCAGGCCAGCAGAGGGGACCAGTCCTGCAGACCCAGCAGCAGAGGTTCCAGCAGCACCAGCAGCAGGCACGAGATGGACAGCAGGGGCAAGCTTTCGCCATGGCAGCTGAGGATGCCGAGGCCATCGAAGAGCTGATAACAGGTTCGGTTCTTCTAGATTCCCTTCCTGCATTTGCACTCTTTGATTTCGGGGCTTCCTACAGCTTTGTGTCAGTATCGTATGCTATTAGACACAGTTTGGTTTCTGAACCATTGCCTAGGACCTGCAAGATCACGACCGGGGGTGGAGTCATCCTCGTGAGTGATGTTTGCAGAGGGCGGAGTGTCATATTGGGAGGCCGAGAGTTGGGGGTGAGTCTACTAGTCATGCCATTACCGAACTATGATATTGTATTAGGTATGGACTGGCTGAGTAGACACCACGCCCGTATTGATTGCCGTAGGGGTAGAGTTTTGTTCTGTGTGCCAGGAGAGCCAGCGTTTGAGCACACCCAGCGGCAGGCAGAGCAGGACGGCGGCGTCTTCTGTGGAGCATCAGTCGAGGAGCAGGTGGCTCCGAATCCCTTGATCGCAGAGTTTATGGACGTGTTTCCAGAGGAGTTGCCAGGGCTTCCACCGGACAGAGATGTAGAGTTCTCGATAGACTTGGTTCCCGGCGTGGAACCGATCTTCCAGCATGTCCATCGAGTGAACAACAGCGAGTTAGTGGAGCTGAAGAAGCAGGTAGATGAGCTGCAGGACAAGGGCTTCATTCGCTCGAGTTCTTCACTTTGGGGTGCACCGGTACTCTTCGTACCCAAGAAGGATGGGTCGATACATATGTGTATCGACTACAGGGCACTTAACAACCTGACAATCAAGAACAGATACCCACTGCCGCGGATCGATGATCTGCTTGATCAGTTGAGCGGAGCTCGAGTGTTTTCCAAGATTGATTTGAGGTCGGGTTATCATCAGGTGAAGGTAAAGAGGGAGGATATCCCCAAGACCGCTTTTTGGATGCGGTACGGGCAATTTGAATTTTTGGTTATGCCATTTGGGCTAACCAATGCACCAGCAGTATTTATGAATCTAATGAACAAGGTATTCTACCAGTACTTAGATAAGTTCGTGGTGGTGTTCATTGATGATATCTTGATATATTCTAAGACAGAAGAGGAGCACGAGGAGCATCTGCGGATAGTGCTAGAGACTCTTAGGCGGGAGCAGCTTTATGGGAAACTCTCCAAGTGTGAGTTTTTCTTGGATCGGGTGGACTTCTTGGGGCATGTGGTGACTGGAGATGGTATCTCAGTTGACCCCAAGAAGATTGTAGCATTTGAGGCTTGGACAGCGCCGACTTCAGTAGCAGAGATCAGGATTTTCCTAGGGCTGGCAGGATATTATCGGAGATTTGTGCAAGATTTCTCCTGGGTTGCAGAGCCATTGACACGGTTGACCAGGAAGGATACTGAGTTTGTTTGGTCAGAGGAGTGTCAGGCAGCTTTTGATGAGTTGAAGAAGCGGCTTACGACAGCTCCTATTATGACATTGCCTTCAGGATCAGGTGGATTCACTATTTATAGTGATGCTTCAGGAAAGGGGCTGGGTTGTGTCTTGCAGCAGCATAGGAAGGTGATTGCCTATTGTTTCAGGTAATTGCGTCCCCATGAGAAGAACTACCTTACCCATGACCTAGAGCTGGCGGCGGTGATTTTTGCTTTAAAGTTGTGGAAGCACTATCTGTAAGGCGAGAGGGTGGAGATTTTCACAGATCACAAGAGCTTGAAGTATGTGTTTACACAGAAGGAGCTCAACATGAGGCAGCACAGGTGGCTTGAGTTGATGAAGGACTTTGACATCGCACTTCAGTATCACCCGGGAATGGCCAACGTGGTTGTCGATGCCTTGAGTAGGTATCCGACAGCCATGTGTTTGACTATGGATCGTCACCTGCTTGCAGACTTGAGAGCCTTGGGATTGAAGTGATTGTGCCAGGGGTGCAGATGCAGTTATGGAGCCTTCAGATACAGTCGAACTTGATGGACAGGATCAAGGCGACACAGTTTGATGATGTGGATCTACAGTGTATCCGAGAGCAGATCAGTACAGGAGTGGAGGATGTTGAGTTCTCACTTGCAGAGGATGGTACCCTGAGGCACGGTTCCCAGTTATGTGTGCCCAGCGGGAAGCTCAGATAGCAGGTTATGCAGGAGGCGCACAGATCGCAGTACTCTATACATCATGGTGCCAACAAGATATACAGGGATCTGCGAGAGCATGTCTGGTGGTACGAGATGAAGAGGGAGGTGTCCCACTTCGTAGCTAGATGCTTGATCTTCAGCAGGTCAAGGCAGAGAGGCAGAGGCCCGGAGGATTGTTGCAGCCGTTGTCCATTCCAGAGTTGAAGTGGGAACATATTACCATGAATTTTGTATCGGGATTGCCGCGTACGTCAGGAGGAAAAGACGCGATTTGGGTCATCGTTGACAGGTTGACCAAATCGGCCCACTTCTTGTCATTCAAGGTGGATACGTCTACAGAGAGTCTCGTGAAGTTGTATATGAGGCAGATAGTCAGGATTCACGGAGTTTCCGTCAGCATAGTCTCAGATCGGGATAGTCGCTTTACTTCCCTTCTCTGGAGGAGTCTGCAAACTAGCTTGAGCACCTAGCTCAAGTTTAGTACCGCATACCACCCCCAGACGGACGGACAGTCGAAGAGGACTATTCAGACCCTTGAGGATATGCTGTGGACGTGCGTCCTAGTTTTTGGAGGTTCCTGGGAGGATCACCTGCATTTGGTAGAGTTTGCTTACAACAACAGTTATCAGGCCAGCATTGAGATGTCACCGTTTGAGGCTCTGTACGGGCGTAGGTGTCGTATACCCTTATCTTGGGATAATGTTGGAGAGCGAGCTTTACTGGGACCAGAGATGGTTGTTGACGCAGCCGAGAAGGTGAAGCTCATCAGGGACAGACTTCGTGTAGCGCAGGACAGACATCGGCACTGGGCCGATAGCCACCGGAGGCCGCTAGAGTTTGAGGTACAGATTTAGAGATAGGATTAAAAGTAGGTTGTATTTTGTTTTATTTTATTTGATTGATCGTGTTTGATTTTTAGTAACTTGAGACCTTGCTTGTGATTTGGTTGGAGACATGGTTTTTCTGCGGATATCTCTGACTCATGGTACGATACGTTTTGGTGGAGGTGGGAAGCTTAGCCCGTCCTTTATCGGCCCTTTCGTTATCAAAGGGAGAGTCAGTGACGTGGCATACAGGCTAGATTGCCACCTGTACTAGTGGGAGTTCACAATGTATTTCAAGTATCACAGTTGAGACGGTACGTGGCTGACCCTAGCCATATGCTCGATCACTCGGAGATAGAGGTTGGACCTACTCTTAGTTATCCAGAGCAGCCTGTGAAGATTCTGGATCACCGAGAGAAGGTATTGAGGAACCAGGTGATACCCTTGGTACGCGTCGCATGGAGGCATCATTCTCCAGGAGAGTCTACCTGAGAGCGAGAGGATGAGATGCGCGAGCGGTATCCCTATCTTTTTGGACCTTGAGGTATACTTTTCTATCCTTCTTAGCAGTTAGTTTCTCCTTTAAATTTCAAGGACGAAATTATTTTAAGGGGGGTAGATTTGTCACTACCACTTTTCTAGCTTGAGGGTATTTTGGTCATTTTCAAAATTTTGGAACTAATTTTGGATTATTATTATTATTTATAATTAATGTGATTTTTAAGTAATTTTTAGAATAATTGATTTTGGTGTTTTTGTGACTTTGACTTATGTTGACCTTGTAGACTAACCTAGTGGCTAACCTAGGTCATGACTAATTGTTTAGGATTTGAAAAACTAGGTTGACTTAAGTTAGTAAGGTTTGACTCATTGGAATTAATTTAGGGAAAATAGGAGCTAGTTTGATTAAGGAATGGCTTGTGAAGTCACAAGTCATTTTATGACTAATAGGCTTAATGGCCCATAGCCTACACCCATTGAACCAAGCCCTAACCATAGGAATCCTGGCCGGCTCACTATGGTCAGCCCCCCTATTTATATGCTCCTAAAATTAGGGTTGTCTCTTTAGAAAATATTGCCATTTGGAAGAGGTGAGTCCCCATCTTTGTAAATTCTTAAAAACCCATTTCTTCTCCAAATTCCTTCAAACAAATTGCAATAGGACCTAAATCCATTGTTCTTGCTATTGGTATTGAGTTTTTACAGGAAGGAATCAATTTGGAGAACTTTTGGTGGTTTGAGGAATCATTTCATTGGGGCTTTTTGAGAGCTTGTTCACCTATAGGTATAATCCTTTCCTTTGCTCATAAATTCTGTTAAAAATCATTTTAGGAATGCCCTAGCCCTAACCAAATAGTAGGATAGGCTAACCCTAGGTTTTGGACCCATTACGTGTCCGTATCGAACACGTATCAGTGGATAGTTAAGATGTTCGACGAAATGTCTCAAAGGACACTTTGTTCGAGTTTTTGGAATCTATTTGAATAGGAAATTAGTCCTAGGTGTTGCTTAGGGTTTTCCAGTGTCGTGTGGTGATTTGCGTGACATGTCGAGTCGTAGGGGACACGGGAACACGGCGGTGCGGGTGCGTGCGCGCGGCACTGTAGCTCCCCTGCTACTCGGGGGCTACTGCGCGCAGGATACGCCACCTCGACACGAGAAAATGGACACGAATTTTAGGGCACTGTCTGACACGAGGCTCGCAAAGTTTCACGAGCTCTCGTGTCGTGTCGGACACGTATTTCTGTGTGCACGGGGACATACTGTGTGCGTGCGTGTTCTATAATTTTATTCTCGTATTTAAATCGTTCTTAATGTTTTTAAATGATGTTTTAATGATTAATTAGATTCTAAATATCATGTTTAAACTCTGTTACATTAGGTTTGCACATTAGGAATGGTTTAATATTGTGTTTTGGCTCGATTTTGGTTTGAACTGCTAAATTCCTGATACACTGTTCTGATATCGTTGATCCAGAGATTCAAACCATTTTAATTCCCTGTATAAAGTTTGTTCTTCACTTAATTGGATCCCCACATGTTTCATTTCATATTAGCTAGGCTTTTACATTCGATTATAGGCTTTTGGTTGTGATATGGAGATTTTGAACATGGGATTCGGATTTGGGAATGTACTATTTTTTTTCTGATACATTGATTCTTTCCTTTTTATTGGCATATACCTGAGTTTCACTTTATAATTGAATTAGTGTGAAACCTGAGATGGTATAACTGAGAATGGGGGGAGGAAGGTATTGAACTGATTTGTAAATCGATTTCTTCTTTGAATTATTGACTGAAAACTGATTTCCCATCATTTATTCAATATTTGTTAACTGTTGGAAGATGGGATGTTTCCTGTGACTGAAACCTGAGTCCCCTCACTGAAATTGAATGTTATTGCTTTTTTATAAACCTGAGATTTTTCCCCTCTATTTGAATGTGTAACCTGAGTTCTTTTTTTTGATTTACTGTTTAATTGAAATAGAGTTAAACACCCTAACTAGTTCCCTTCCTTCTATCTATGTATGTTGTTCAATATAAAAACTGAGAATAGTTTAAACCATATTTGATTAAATTGGTAACTGATTTTTCATTGTGAACTAGAGGTTAATAGGGTTCTAAGAACCTGAGAACTCTTTGCTAACTATGGTTTGAATGATATAATCTGAGTTTATTTCTGGGTGCAAGGGTTAAACTGTGTATTGCTTTGGAAGATTGTTTTAAATACTGAAATGAGGGTTAACATTAGTAAACTGATTGTGGGTATCTATATGAACTGTTAAATGATTTTCTGAGATATCTGGTTGAAGTTGGGGTTTAATCTGATTTTCTGTTAAACTATTTTTGGGACTCTTGTGAACTGTTAATGCATGGCCCTCTAGTTCACTGTTAGCCTTGTCCATTGTTTCACTCTTGCCATTCCCCGTTACACACTCTCTATCACACATACACTAGTATATAGCTATGACACCCCCTTGACACACCAATGGAAATCATTCCACACACACACATACACTGGTACACATTGTGTGCCCCCCTCTCTTTCATACCTATACATGTATTGAGGGTATGTGTAGATACCCTATATTATAGTATGTACTTTGTATAGAATAGTTATATATAGGAATGTGTGTAAATGTATTACATATATGTGGTTGTATGGTGTAATGTATAGATAGCCAATATGGGTATATTCTAACTAGATTATAATGTATACCAATATGTGTTTGTCTAGCTATAGAGAATAACATGTGTGAGATGTGTCTAGTAGGTTATAGGCTAGATATATGACATGTAGAGATGTGTATTGGTAGGCTTGACATGGTATAACCTAGAATAGACTTGCTAGACCTAGATTAGACTAGTTTGACTTAGGTTGGCTTGGTTGACCTAGTTTGACTTCTAGGGTTGACCAGAGTTGACCAGGAGTTGACTTTGGTCTAGATTGACCTAGTTTCATGTAGAATGCATTAATTTGCATCGTACTATCGTTGTAGACTCATAGTGACTTGTACTGTTCTATAGGAGACAGACACCACTCCTCGGACAGTCTATATTCTTTCAGATTCACCGGTTACAGGCGAGTACATTCTCTGATCATTTCATATCCTACATTAGGAGTATATTTCCTGCTTCAGATTACTTTACATGATGCTGACACGTTGGAAACACGGATTAGTACTATATGGATCTTGTTGGGCGATGTTATCCCCTTAGCGAATACATCGGGTATTTCGTGTTCGTGTACTTTATCGTGAACATCGTGTACTCCTTGTATTTGTGACATTCATGTACGAAACGTGTGAAATCGTGTATAATCATGTATTCACATGACCTTCGTGTACAATAACATAACTTAGCCAGATCCTTGTGTACTGATTGCGGCGGGGGAGTAGAAGTGGTTATGTATTCAATCTAGTAGATTACTCGTGTACAACTTCTGTATATTACTCGTGTATAACATCGTGCCGTTTACATAACCATCTTGTGCTCTGAATCACTAGACACTATCAGTTCTCTATATACTGTAGCTATTTATTTACAGTCTTTCATGATTATCATATTTCTTCAGTTTCTTGTATCTTACTCTCTAGTATGATTATATATCCTAACCTGCTATGATTTGTTGGGATGTACTGTGCTCGCTCCTGTCCTGACTGGACCTGTTGAAATATTACAGAGGACGAGGCTGAGGCGTTCTGCCCTACTTACTACGGTGCTACACTAGACGAGTGCATGGACTTGGACCAACAGCAGGATCCACTAGCAGTAGATGACACTCCCTTAGACTAGGACTGTCTTTACTTACCTGGGTTACTGTATTAGATTTTGAGATACTCTGAGGCATGTATTTATTATAGACACTTAGAATTCTGGTTGTATCTCTGTGATGTTTCTTTCCTGGATATTATCATATTTTATCTTTATTATCATTCCATCTTACCTGTTCTACCTTAGCTGTGGTTGAGTTTATATTTCTATTATGTCACCCCCATACGGGGAGTATAACTGTTATTACCTTCAATTGTTAGTTGTTGTGACCAAGGACAGCGTTCTACCGCCGACACTGCGGCGTAGGCTGGACGTACCCACGTCTCGTGCCCTTACTCTAGGGTGCGGATCGTGACAATGTGGCAGCCTCTGAGGCAGCCAAAGAAGCGGTTTGGCTCATAAATTTTCTATTGGACTTGGATGTGGTACCTAGTTTGCCTAAGTCTATTACACTTTATTGTGATAATAGTGGTGCAGTTACAAACTCGAAGGAACCACGAACCCATAAGGCAGGCAAACACATTGAGCGCAAGTACCACCTGATACGAGATTTCGTAAAGAAAGGAAAAGTTTCTGTGATCAAGATAGCATCAGCTGACAACCTAGCTGATCCCTTTACAAAGAGCTTACCAGCTAAGGTTTTTGATAGTCATGTTGAGGGAATTGGAGTCAGAAGTGTAGCAGCATGGCTTTAAATATAAGTGGAAGATTTGTAACAGTATACTGAAAAGCAATGCTTTGAATATAAGTGGGAGATTGTTAGGATTATATACTAAAAGCATCACTTTTGTAGTAACCTTATTTCCTTAAATTTTGAATGAGAATCATATGGGCAAATGTTTGCATATTATATTTGTTGCAAGTGTTAATACAAATGTCTGATATTCTATATTGTAGATAATATGGTGTGCGGTGTCACACAGAAGATCATATTATCAGTTTCCTATGGAGTATATAAATAGTTCACAACCTAGATGGACTTGGACAATCTATTCGAAAGGTTGTAGTGTAATCTGGTATTAGTCTATCTTGACTATAGGTTTACACTAGTACACTTTGTGTGTATTGAACATGACCACTTAAGGTTGTTCTCTTTGTACTGACTACATAAGAGAACAAACACCTCTATTATTATGGATGCTTGTGCTCTTAATCCGGATATAATAACAGAAATGTATATACAGTGTGCATTACATTGACTCATAAAAGAGTAAGATTCATTATGGATCAACAACCTCTATGAAATAGGTAATAACATTGTATGTATGATGGGTTGTCGATTATAAATGGAATCCATGTTCCGATACATCGGGTTGATGATGTCCTCTTAAGGATCTCATAAGGATTGTCATGTAAACCCTACAGGTAGATCATATCCGACATGACAAATAAAGTTGAGCGGTACTACTTAAGGATAAAAGATGTCGAATCAATATAGTTGTCAGTAACTTAATTTGATCGACGGACATACGATATCTTAACATGGGGAGCCAAACGAGCATATAATAAAAGGAGCCCACAAACGTAATTTGGGTGTCACGACCCGCACCCTAGAGTTAGGACACAAGAACGTAACAACGCCCAGCCTACGCCGCATTGTCGGCAGTAGAACGCTGTCCTAGGTCTCAATGCATCTAACAGTATAAGACTAAACAGTTTATGCTCTCCGAATGGGGGTGATATAGCAGATACAGTCTCAATCACATCTACGGTAAAGCATGATAAAGATAGATAAAACATTAAATCCAAAATAAATATAGGAGATAGAACTCTAAGTGTCTAAGATACATAAACCCAGAAATACATCTCAAAACTCAAATACAGTAATCCACAAAGTAAATACAACTCCAGACAAAATGAAATAACTATCTAAACAACCTCTACTGTGTCTCCTCTAGGCTAGCAGGCAATCCCAGGCCATCTGTAAAATTTATCAACAGGTCAAGTCAGGACAAGAGCGAGCACAATACATCTCAACAGTTCATAGCAGGTTAGAAAATATATTCATGCAGTAAAGTAAGATACAAGTACTGAAAGAAGTGCAGTATGTAAACAGAGAGAGAAAGCTGTAATAAAAAAATCGACTATAAGTAAAGAGCTACCAGTGACTAGTGATTTAGAGCACAAAGTCGACATGTGAACGGCTTGATTGTACATGGCTATACTAAAGAGGCGTACATGGCTATTCTACTTTGGAATTGTTCACATGGCTATTTATACTCCCCCGTACCCCCAATTAATACACAAGGATCCAACCAGGTTATGTTATATGATGCTATGTAACAGCCCCCGAAGGGTAGTAGACCCCGAAGGTGATAGACCCCGAAGGTGATAGACCCCGAAGGTGATACATAGTAGTCCCATAAATGGGATAAGGATTCTAGGAAGACTCTACGATCATAAGAGTATATGTCGTAAGTGATCAAAGAACCAATAAAGCATATGATACGCCATGTAAGTGAAACGCACAGAACATGTAGTACCCGATGCTCCCTAAGGATAACATCTCAAGAAGGGATCCATATAGTACCAATCCGTTTGACCAACGTGACAGTACAAGTAAAGTAATCTACTGCAGGAAATAATTCTAAGCAGGATATGAAATGATCAGAGAATGTACTCGCCTCGATAACCTGAACAGCTGATAAGTATAGGGGGTCCAACTGAAGCCACAGAGTCCTATTTAAAGCAACACAGGTTACAAGGTGTCTGGCTCCTATGTAGAACAGCAGAAGTCAAAACATGTCCAGAAGGGTAATATAAAGTACTACAATGCATTCTACATGAATCTAGGTCAAACTAGGCCAAAGTCAACCCTTGGTCAACTTTGGTCAACTGTACTAGTCAAATTAGGTCAAACTAGGTCATGTCCTAACCCAGTAAGTCTTACTAGGCCTAACCAAGACTATCCTAGCAAGCACACATCAATACAAGGCTATACAAGCCTACATACACCCAACTCTATATAGCATGCAATTATTCAATACTCAAATAGGCAAGAATTCACATTGGATATACACTAGGTAATCTATTACTTTAAGCTATATATGTCTACACATATATACACATGCATATATTGGTATTCAATATTAGGTCTATAATCATGGCATTTCAAATGGTTATATAAACCTATATATTACAACACAATATGCTAACATATATATAATATGCATACATAGCTAAGTTAACTATATTCATAAATACTTATTTAAGAGCTATGTGTGTGTATGTGAACATGGCAAAAGGGGCAAGTGAGGGTTAAATGGGCATATATAGTGTATACATATCAAAGAGTGTCAAAGTGTAAGTGAATAATGTGTCAAGTGTGATAGTGTCAACATAGTGTAAGGGGGTACATGAGGTAATGTAGGATTTGTGTTAACATAGAACATTACATCTCATTAACTTATATATTGCATACATTACATCTATTTTTACATTACATTCATGCTCGCATTCATTCATCATTCATTATTCTCTTGCACAACTATATGCACCATACATTATATACTATGGAACCTACATATTCATTACAAGCCATACTTATGCATGCTTACATTAGATAGGATACTTACACCTCATACATCATTTATTTAACCATTTACTCATGCTTGTATTCTCTATTTAATTACATAATGTATATATATTAACATGGGTTAAAATCAAATAGAACATTATATTACACACAAGGGTGCACAAAATGCATATGCCGAATAGTAACTCCTACTAATAATCAATACTGTACCATCTTAGCACGAATTAAAATTTAGGATTAAAGTATGTTATAGATCTATGTGTTAGCTTTCCGAAACTTTAAACGGATCGCGTTTTCGTTTTCGAAAACTCCCGGAATCGCGAAAACACCGAGAACGCATTTGTCTTTCGTACAGCTGACACTCAAATAATTCTCCAGAAAGTTATAGAAAGAATTAGGCCTATTAATATATGTTTTTGGAAAGCTAACTTTATTACGCTTTTTTAAAAAAAAACGGGAGATTAAACTGAGCTTTGAGCTAAAAGTTATGACATTTCTATGTTAGGGCTGAAATTAAAAACGTGGATAAAAATCATGACGGATTTAGGTAGTTTGAGACAAAAGAACACAAGTATATAACATAATATATCAAGAACTTACTCTCTACACTAATAGGTATATATGAGACACTATAGAACACATCTCCAATACAAAAATATGAGATTAAACATGTAATAATTCATTCATACATAACAACAACACATAGTGTGTCCAAATTTGGGATTTTCCCACATGGACACAACCACAACACAAAGGACACTCCTATGACCTCCAAATGGACACGAAATGGACACAAATGGAGATACAACTATGGGGTCATTCCTATGGGTTCAAAATAGACCTATATGCATGAGGAAATGAAAAGGAGAAGGGATTTATACCTTCCGGTAGATCGAATCGAAGAAAAGCCTTCCCGAAGCGACACCGACACGTAGAGATTCCAAAAGGACACGAACGAGCTCCGAATCCTCCCAAACTTGGGTAGCTTCCTCCTTGGCTAGAATGGAGAAGGAAAGAAGAAGATTTGGTGGTGAAATGGAATGATTTGGTGGAGAAATTGCTAGGGATTGCTCTCTAGGAATTTGGAGAAGAACAAGAGAGAGAAAAATAGATGGATAATGACAAATGGGAGGCTCAACCCTATCCTTATTGTGGCGAGCCATAAAGGTGGTTTTGTCCTATTAGGAAAAGTCCAAAAGCCCATTTTCTAGTCTATTTACTAATACATTGGTAAGGGGTTAAGTCGGGGGTAGTTTGGTCAATCGTAAAATACTAATCCATATTAATACTAACCAAAATAATTAGTCTAGTCACTAACTAAAATTAATATCATGTGGACTAAAATTAATATTATGTGGGCCATGTCTAACTAGTGTGTGGGCCCGCTAGAGTAAAAATTACCCCGGGTCCCCGATACAAGTCGGAATGAGTTGAAATTCGAACCCGACTCAAATAACCCCAAAATATTACAATAAATAAATAAATAATTCCAAAATAATTTAAAAATAAAAAATGACAAAAATACCCCTATTTTTGGAAACTGGGGGTGATAAATTTATCCACCTTAAAAAAATTTCGTCCTCGAAATTAAAACAAAGCAATCACAGGAAACACATGCAGAAAACAATCTCATTCAAATACTTTTCAAAAAAAAATCAGCAATAAAAAAAATCTCCTTGAGGCACATCAAACATTTATAAATAAAAACTGATACGTATCCGATACGGACACAAAACCATCACACCTATCAAAGGTCAAAATTAACAATCACTAACGCAATAAATATCAAAATAATTCAAGGAGGTCTAATGCAAAATATTCTTAGGCCAAAAATGACATTAAAGCATCCTAATCACATGGTTAGGCTCTAGGTCAAACAGTCTTTAGGGTTTCACTAGCAAAACATCAAAATTACAAGTCAAGATTTTAAATAGTTTTAAAATGATTTAAAAATTACCAAAATTATATCATGATTTAAATGTCAAATCAATAAATGATTAAAATTACAAAATTTCAAAATTACTCTCATTTTAGAAAATTGGGTGTTACAAGTCTACCCACCTTAAAAAAAATTTATCCTCGAAATTAAAATGTCCATACTCCCTCTAGGTCAAACCCCCACAAATCAAAGTCCCAGATTAAAACAAATCATGTGATCAAAAGGATGACATACAGGGTCGTTGCATACGGTGGTAGTGAAAGTCTCATCTAGGTATACTAGTCATGCTAAACCAAGACGGTCATAGGGTATCAAACACACAAAAAATTTAGAGTGCTAAACTGGAAAAGATACATAAATAACAAATCATCAAAACTGTAAGACAGTCTACCATCCTATGTGAAAGCTGGTACTCAAAAAAAATATATAAAAATAAGAAAGGTAACTTCCAATAATCTAAAAGGGTACAGAAAAATTAATTTCAAAGTTAAAGAATTGAAAGTTACTTGCATTGAAATCCAATCACAATATATATATAGAGCGTTAGAGAGGGAAAAGCTGGCATTATTTAATGTTATATGGTTTGTGTGTGTATGGGTATATGTAAACAGGTAAATATGGTAAGATAGTAGGCATATGTGTAGACAAAATATACATAAAATTGTATATGAGAAATTGGATTTCAAAACAACGGCTATCAAGTTACACTAATCATGGCATATTGGTTAAACAATCTACAATACGCAACTTATTTACTCATAACATGCATGGCTAACCTTATACATATATATATAAAGAGGGTGTGTGTGTGTTCTTGTACAGGGTTATAGCCTAGTATTGAAAGGTTAAACCCAGTTTTAGTTCAGCATTTACATGCAAAGTCTGAAAATAAGCTAACATTTAAAACAGTAAAATATTAACATAATGCAGTCTCAGATTTTAGGGTTTTGAAACATCGTAACCCATCTCAATGGTCCTGATACATCCTAACATGATAGAAATAAAACCCTAACATACTATCCATACATTTATCTATGCACATAGTTCAATATTACATGTTAAATCTGAAATTTAACTAAACATGGAAATCAATGTAAAAATGTTAACATGTAACTAGTTTTCAGGGTTTTGGAGAAATTTGATCATTAAAAAACCAACTCAATGTTTATCACAACTAACATGTAAGAATATGAAACATAAATTTATATCCCTACTTCCCACAAGGTATATAGCTCAAATATTACATTTAAAAAATAAAATAGAAATTTGAACTAACATTTGGAATCCCGCATCTAGGGTTAACATGCACACAGTCTCAGATTTTACAAATTTAAACACAAAACTCAACCAAAATTTTAAATTGAAACCCCACGTATAACATACATGTGCAGTGATTTAAACATAAATAATAATATAAAATTTATATTTAAATTACGAATTTAAACATGAAAAAGCAGAGAACCAAAAATATTAGGGTTTTGACAATTTAAACATCAACAACATATTAATATGTATTTAGATAGGTGGAAAAATCAAGTGTAGCATGCATACGTGTTAGGCAAAGTGTCTGCTATATATATTCATATACATATTCTCATGTCCTAATATAAAAAAATTATTTCTACGTTAAGACTAACATTTAGATTCCTACCAAGATTGCAAGCAGGTGATTGACGTAATCAAGGCAGTTTTATTATTATTATTTAATACAAGAATAATAGCAAGAAAGAAATAACGATAAAATCTGTTTTGCTTATCTATTTAAAGAAGAACCATTTGAAATCCAGAGCTAAATTATCAAATCCAAGATAAAGTCTAGCAAAATTATCGATTCATTGCATTAAGAAGAAACTCATAGCAAGAAGTTACGCAAAGGTTTATAAAAACAGGCAAACCTACTCTTAAGTTAAATAATGAGAAGCAAATAAAACAAAACAATTAATAATTAAAAAAAATTTTGCAGGACAGAAAAAAAAGTAGAGAAAACATGTTTCGAAAAAATTTAAGGTTCAATCTGATAATCATATGCGTCTGTCCAAAATCATGGTACACTAAATCCTTGTCATACTAGTAAGCAAGGCTACGATAATCACAGAGTCCTTGACTTATGCACATACCTCTAGAATCGTGGTATTTAATATTTTCGCGGTGCCGCTAGCTTGGCTGCGAAAACCTTAAATTCCCACACCCGAGAAATATATCCAGAGTCAGACTATATGTCCTCACCATGCTGGCTAATGTGACTATAGAAGACTAGATTCCATAACATAGATGACCTAGCCCATATAATTTCATCTTGTCAAAAAAAATTAAATTAAATCAACAATAAATACCCATAAATCAAATAAAATTTATCAACGAACTTCAAAATTCAAAATGAACAAAAATCCATCAAAATATAACTCGGATGCAACAGCTATCATCAAGATTCAAAATTCGACAATCATTCATCAAAATCAATGAATACAACTCAAATTCAACCATAATCCATCAAAATCAAATTTAACAACAGTAAGTAAAAATAAATCAAATCAAGGGAAAAAAGAGTTCTCAAATCGAAGTTAAAATAAGATTCTCAAGGGTCGTCCCGGGAATCTCTCAAGGGTCCTAACTGTGATTGAGTACCTTCAAAAATATATTTTATTCCTACTACAGGCTATAGTGGTACTCTAGCTCGAATACCACTACACAAACTCGACCTGCATGGGCCACCACTAAAAACGTGTCACGACCCGCACCCTAGAATTTGGGCACGAGAACGTAACAACGCCCAGCCTACGTCGTAGTATCGGCGGTAGAACGCTGTCCTAGGTCTCAATGCATCTAACAGTATAAGACTAAACAGTTTATACTCCCCGAATGGGGGTGACATAGCAGATACAGTCTCAATCACATCTACGGTAGAGCATGATAAAGATAGATAAAACATAAAATCCAAAATAAATATAGGAGATAGAAGTCTAAGTGTCTAAGATACATAAACCCAGAAATATATCTCAAAACTCAAATACAGTAATCCACAAAGTAAATACAACTCAAAACAAAATGAAATAACTATCTAAACAACCTCTACTGTGTCTCCTGTAGGCTAGCAGGCAATCCCAGGCCATCTGTAAAATTTATCAATAGGTCCGGTCAGGACAAGAGCGAGCACAATACATCTCAACAGTTCATAGCAGGTTAGAAAATATATTCATACAGTAAAGTAAGATACAAGTACTGAAAGAAGTGCAGTATGTAAACAGAGAGAGAAAGCTGTAACAAAAATATCTACTATAAGTAAAGAGCTACCAGTGACTAGTGATTTAGAGCACAAAGTCGACATGTGAACGGCTTAATTGTACATGGCTATACTAAAGAGGCGTACATGGCTATTCTACTTTGGAATTGTTCACATGGCTATTTATACTCCCTCGTACCCCCAATTAATACACAAGGATCCAACCAGGTTATGTTATATGATGCTATGTAACAGCCTCCGAAGGGTAGTAGACCCCGAAGGTGATAGACCCCGAAGGTGATAGACCCCGAAGGTGATACATAGTAGTCCCATAAATGGGATAAGGATTCTAGGAAGACTCTACGATCATAAGAGTATATGTCGTAAGTGATCAAAGAACCAATAAAGCATATGATACGCCATGTAAGTAAAATGTACAGAACATGTAGTATCCGATGCTTCCTAAGGATAACATCTCAAGAAGGGATCCATATAGTACCAATCTATGTGACCAACGTGACAGTACAAGTAAAGTAATCTACTGCAGGAAATAATTCTAAGCATGATATGAAATGATCAGAGAATGTACTCGCCTCGATAACCTGAACAGCTGATAAGTATAGGGGGTCCAACTGAAGCCACAGAGTCCTATTTAAAGTAACACAGGTTAAAAGGTGTCAGGCTCCTAATTAGAACAGCACAAGTCAAAACATGTCCAGAAGGGTAATATAAAGTACTACAATGCATTCTACATGAATCTAGGTCAAACTAGGCCAAAGTCAACCCTTGGTCAACTCTGGTCACCTGCACTAGTCAAATTAGGTCAAACTAGGTCATGTCCTAACCCAGTAAGTCTTACTAGGCCTAACCAAGACTATCCTAGCAAGCACACATCAATACAAGGCTATACAAGCCAACATACACCAAACTCTATATAGCATGCAATTATTCAATACTCAAATAGGCAAGAATTCACATTGGATATACACTAGGTAATCTATTACTTTAAGCTATATATGTCTACACATATATACACATGCATATATTGGTATTCAACATTAGGTCTATAATCATGGCATTTCAAATGGTTATATAAACTTATATATTACAACACAATATGCTAACATATATATAATATACATACACAGCTAAGTTAACTATATTCAAAAATACTTATTTAAGAGCTATGTGTGTGTATATGAACATGGCAAAAGGGGCAAGTGAGGGTTAAATGGGCATACATAGTGTATACATATCAAAGAGTGTCAAAGTGTAAGTGAACAATGTGTCAAGTGTGATAGTGTCAACATAGTTTAAGGGAGTACATGAGGTAATATAGGATTTGTGTTAACATAGAACATTACATCTCATTAACTTGTATATTACATACATTACATCTATTATTACATTACATTCATGCTTGCATTCATTCATCATTCATTATTCTCTTGCACCACTATATGCACCATACATTACATACTATGGAACCTACATATTCATTACAAGCCATACTTATGCATGCTTACATTAGATAGGATACTTACACCTCATAGATTGTTTATTTAACCATTTACTCATGCTTGTATTCTTTATTTAATTACATAATGTATATATTAACATGGGTTAAAATCAAATAGAACATTATATTACACACAAGGGTGCATAAAATGCATTTGTCGAATAGTAACTCCTACTAATAATCAATACTGTACCATCTTAGCACGAATTAAAATTCAGGATTAAAGTATGTTATAGATCTATGTGTTAGCTTTCCGAAACTTTAAACGGATCACGTTTTCATTTTCGGAAACTCCCGGAATCGCGAAAACACCGAAAACGCATTTGTCTTTCGTACAGCTGACACTCAAATAATTCTCCAGAAAGTTACAGAAAGAATTAGGTCTATTAATACATGTTTTTGGAAATCTAACTTCAATACGCTTTTTTTAAAAAAAATGAAAGATTAAACCGAGCTTTGAGCTAGAAGTTATGACATTTCTAAGTTAGGATTGAAACTAAAAACATGGATAAAAATCATTACGGATTTAGGTAGTTTGAGACAAAAGAACACAAGTATATAACATAATATATCAAGAACTCACTCTCTATACTAATATGTATATATGAGACACTATAGAACACATCTCCAATACAAAAATATGAGATTAAACATGTAATAATTCATTCATACATAACAACAACACATACTGTGTCCAAATTTGGGATTTTCCCACATGGACACAACCACAACACAAAGGACACTCCTATGACCTCCAAATGAACACGAAATGGACACAAATGGAGATACAACTATGGGATCATTCCTATGGGTTCAAAATAGACCTATATGCATGAGGAAATGAAAAGGAGAAGGGATTTATACCTCCTGGTAGATCGAATCGAAGAAAAGCCTTTCCGGAGCGACACCGATACGTAGAGATTCCAAAAGGACACGAACGAGCTCCGAATCCTCCCAAACTTGGGTAGCTTCCTCCTTGGCTAGAATGGAGAAGGAAAGAAGAAAATTTGGTTGTGAAATGGAATAATTTTGTGGAGAAATTGCTAGGGATTGCTCTTTAGGAATTTGGAGGAGAACAAGAGAGAGAAAAATAGATGGATAATGACAAATGGGAGGCTCAACCCTATCCTTATTGTGGCTGGCCATAAAGGTGGTTTTGTCCTATTAAGAAAAGTCCAAAAGCCCATTTTCTAGTCTATTTACTAATACATTGGTAAGGGGTTAAGCCGGGGGTAGTTTGGTCAATCCTAAAACACTAATCCATATTAATACTAACCAAAATAATTAGTCTAGTCACTAACTAAAATTAATATCATGTGGACTAAAATTAATATTATGTGGGCCATGCCTAACTAGTGTGTGGGCCCGCTAGAGTCAAAACTACCCCGAGTCCCCGATACAAGTCGAAATGAGTTAAAATTCGAACCCGACTCAAATAACCCCAAAATATTACAATAAATAAATAAATAATTCTAAAATAATTTAAAAATGAAAAATGACAAAAATACCCCTGTTTTTGGAAACTGAGGGTGACATTGGGATTGGAAGGTAGTGCAACAATAGCTCATTAGTGGACCGAGCTATTGTTAATGAGCATGGATTGTGTGTTCGGACTGAACACGGGATATTCAGATCCGTTAGGAGGCCTAACCATAATTTCTCCTCATGGTCCCTGCCGTAGCCTATATATATCCTCTATTCTCTGGCCGCCAAATTACTGATCAGAAATCTAAATTTTCTCTAAATTCGTGATTCACGTAAGCATAGAAAGAGAGGGCTGCCAAGAAGAAGAAAAGGTTGGGAGATCGTCGCCCACACGACGTCCAACTCGAGGAAGGAATACATACAGAAGATCTTGGGATCGTCCGCTCGAGATTGCCAGGAATTACTTGTCTCCTTTCCGCCGCAGGTATAATTCGTGAACCCTAGTTTCTGCCTATGATGGGTTAGAACACGTATTAGATCTGTTTAACTTTCTATCGATCAATACACACACCAAAGGAAGTGTCACGACCCGCACCCACAGTGAGGGTACGAGAGCGTAACAACGCCCAGCCTACGCCGTAGTGTCGGCGGTAGAACGCTGTTCTAGGTCATGAACTATAACTACATAACATGAATATACTCTCCAAAAGGAGGCCAACAGAGGTACAACTCAATCACAATCTAAGGTAGAATGTAGCACAATGGAAATAGATAAGAAATCATCAACTGAGGTACAGCAGAATGAAATAATAAAGTCTCATCATCTTTAAAAATATACAAACTCTGAATCAAGAACAACAACTAAACATGAAAAGGAAAATAGTCTAAACTATCTATATTAAGCTAGGTATCGTCCTCAGTAGTTGCCTGAACCTCCCCTGTGGTCCAGGTCGCGATTGTCAGCTAGGCAAGCTCCAAGTAAGGGGGTGCAGGGTTCCTCATCATCCTCTGTAAATTTTTCAACAGGTCCAGTCAGGACGGGAGCGAGCACAACACATCTCACGCAGTTCATATCATGTTAGAAAATATAAAGCATGCAATAGAGTAAGGTACATGAAATGCTGAAAGAAAGAAGTATATGAAAAACAGTAGAGATTTGATAACAGGAAATATCTAAATATGATAAGTAAGAACTGTAAGCCTACTGTGATTTAGAGTAAAATATGGTTATGTAAATAGGTTAGGTTGTACAATAAAATGGAACTCCATTGTACGTGAGTGTACAATGGACATATACAATTTCTTATACAATAGGATTGATCACATAACCACTTCTACTCTTCCTCTTCCTCCCCCAATCAATACACAAGGATCCAATTCAGTTACGTTACCTTATACAATGGCTTGTACAATGGCTCAATGTGATAATGAGAGTACAATATGCACAATGAGTGTACAATGATAAGGGTATTCAATAAATACAATATGTAAGTGAAATGCACATCACAATATGTATTTAGTGAATACAAGGAGATAATATCTCAGAAGAAGATCCGTATAGTACCAATCCGTAATAATGATCATGTCAGCATCAAGTACAGTAATCTAGAGCAAGAATATAAATTCAGACAAGTATGAAACGGTCAGAGAATGTACTCGCCTCGTATCTGAATGTCTGAAGTATATGTACTGTCCGAGATGAGGTACCTGACTCCTAGTTAGAGCAACACAAGTCATGATGTATACAGGGGATGATATATGAAATATAAAATGCATCTGCATGCTGTCTAGGTCAAACTAGGCTAAAGTCGACACTTGGTCAACTCTAGTCAACCACACTAGTCAAACTAGGCCAAGTCTAACCCAAACAAGTCTCACTAAGCCTAACCAGTCTATCCTAGCAAGCATACACCACTCACGAATCTAACACAAACCAACACTCATTTGTATACACTCCATATACACTAGACTATACCACATAGGCCATATGCCATATACAGTGGTATAGGCAACACATACATATTAATTTCATATATATATACATACTATTATTTAGGCAAATACAATATCCATATTACAATACTTATATCACATTAGGTTATATATAGTATATATATACATATACACATATAGGAGATAAGGGTAATGCACATGTGTGTGTATGTGGCATCTACATTGTTCTTAGAAATTCAAAACAGAGTAATGTGTGTGTGTGGGTGGGAACATAGAATCAATGTGTGCAAATGTGTGGGTGTGTGTGTATAGTGAGTGAAGTGTCAAGGTGAAATGTTGAGTATCATAGAGTGTACAAAATATTGAGTGGCAATTAGTGTCAACAAGTGATGTGTCAATGTGTCATAGCTATTAGGGGTGTGGCATCTCAGTCTACAGGTTTTGAATAAGAAGGAAAATCTCTCAGGTTTACTGTGAAAGGAAATCCCAGTTTTTGATTCAATCTTCATATAGCAATCCTAAGGCTAAATTTGAAACCCAACTCATAAATCAACTTAGCAGTAAACTAGGACATGTGTATATGAATTAGCATGGTAAATCAACATCAAGAGTTAGAAACAGGAATTAACTCAAGAAATGGCAAAATGACAGCTTTCAGGTTTAAGAACAGGGTACTGCACCTTGTATGCAGTTAACTCAAAACCCAATCACCCATTCAATTCAAAAACCTTCCACTTAACACCAATCAACCACCAACATCACTAGTGAACTACACATGTGTAAATGAAACTAACATGTCATTTAACATTTCAGAATCAGTTAAAAAGATCAATTCCAGCTTTTAGAAAAAAGAAAATAGTGTACATGTGTTCAAATGACAGTCCACTCAGTTCTCAGGTTTTATCCCCCATTTCAGTGCAATGTAATAAAAAAAATAATTCCTAATCTATTCTCGGATTTCAAGATAATGTGTAATGGTGTACAGTATCCATTTTCAGATTTGAACCACAATCTCAGTTAACCCATCTATACTGTATCAGGAAGAAGGAACTAGGATTTAGAACAACATATTTTATATACATTCATATCCACATATGCTTATACAATAATAATAATATGAAATAACACACACAATATGGACAGGATCTACATTGGGTCAACAACATATTCCAAATGAACAGAACAATGGGTATAGACTGATACTTAATCGAGTATTGGCTAAGTGCAACCCAAGGTCTACCCCTAATCATGAACCTAACATGAGGCTAATACTCAGATACATATAGATAACATCATTGCAATTTAATCGATCCACAAAATCAGTGACAGTTCACATTAATTCTCAGATTTACACATTTGAATAGTTCTCAGGTTTTGCAGTTTGTGTGAGTGACAGGAATTACAAAACAGTGAATGAAAAGGGGAAAATAGTTTTCAGTTTTTTTGTGTGTGTTGGCATGTCTGTGTGTAATCATTGAACCAATGTGTGTGAGTCACCACAGGAAAACAGAGAGTGTAAACTCAGGATTAACAACCAACTTGACAGTTTTAGGTCACCTTAACAGTTAGCACCCAAAATTCAATTTCAACAACCCATAGCCTCATCCAATTCGAATTTAGCATGAACTTTAACCCTAACACATGCGGGTGAGTCTAACTAACATTCGATCACCATTAAAAACAGGTAAACAACAATCAACTCAGAAAAAAACTCATTCAGAACATGTATCAGTTGGTATCAGCCCTGATTTGGAAATTAGTGCATTCGACCCTAATTTAGTCATAATAATTACAAATAATGGTTGGTAATTAGTGTAGTATATATACACGTGTCTTGAGGGTCCTCACGTGTCCAGAAAACATGACACAGGCGTGTCCAATACGTTACAAACATATGGGGTGCACCCAGTGTTGCATAGTGTCGTGCACGCGTGCATGTGTGTGTAGGACACGACACACGACACTTCGTGTCACGTGCACACACCCACGTGGTCGCCTAGGATAGGGCTATACATGGGACACCCTGACACGTGTCCACGATGTGTCTACAGTGGACACGACACGTGTTTGTGCGTGTCTGTGCACGTGTTCAGTCGCCTGCGTGCGACAGCGCACGGCCAGTGCGGGCGCGATTGCGCCGCGTGTACTCCAAGAATGTTCCCAAATTTTGGGAGCATGGTGTCAGTCATTGCCCCGTGCTCTACACAAAAAATCGTGTCCTGAAGTGTCCCGTGTCTCGAGTTCTAGCCCCCGATATGCAGGACACAGCCTAGGGCTCGTGCTGCATGTCCAGGGCTAAAAACTGGACACAAACGGACATAAAACACCAAACAACCTTCACAAACATTGATACACACACCTAGATCAACAAATCCATGTAATTAGAATCTAAAAATTCAAAAATAAATTCTTAAGAAGCATTTCTACAAACACCTATGCACCTATCATGATACGTGTCCGATACGGACACGAAATGGACACGAATTATGCCCAAATCTCGGGGACAGCTAGGAAATCCTAAAACCTAGCCCTATATGCAAAGAAATTAGGAAGAAACAAGGGTTTAGGTGGTTTACCTATTGAGTATCAAAACTAAAGAACAAGCTCCAAAGAGGGGATCTCCATAAGCCACCAAATCAATCAAATCGATTCAAATCTGTGATTGGATTCCACCATCAGCAAAAGAACATTGATTAGATCATAATGGAAGAAATCCCACTTAAAAAGGAGTCCTATTGATTAAACCATGAAGGAATTAATGAAGGCTTACCTATTTCCTTAAGAAAATGAAGAGCTAATAAAGAAAGAGGCTCAAATCCCCATAGAGACATTATATAGGCAAGGGGGGCTCTTGGCTGGTCATAATAGTTAGGGTTAGGGTTTTTAGTTTTTATTCTATGGCTAGGATTGAATCAAGGGAAATAGATGGCCTAGAACAAAGGGTTCTATCTTAGTCCTTTGCAAATCACTTGACCATGACTAAACTTAACCCCTTAACCAACCTATCTAATTCTCAAAGTGGCTCACTAAGATAGTCATGACTCATCTAGGTTAGGTCCAATCCAGGTTAGGCTAACCAAAACATAAGGCAATAATTAAATTAGTATTTAAATCAACCATTCAATTAAATTATTCAAAAATTTCTAATAAAATATATTAAATTCAAATAAATCCTAAAATGACCAAAATACCCTCTAAGCTAAAATGTACTAGTCAAACATCCTAATCACATGGCTAGGCTCTAAGGTTACACTAGACAAACACCAAAATCATAAGTCATGATTTTAAAATAGTATTAAAATGATTAAAATCACCAAAAATTATATTATCTTTTAAATATCATAATTAAATAAATTAAAATATAAAATTTCAAAATTACCCTTATTTTAGAAAACTGGGTGTTACAATCCTACATACCTTATAAAAATTTCGTCCTCAAAATTAAGATGGTAGCAGGCCTTCTAGGTCAAGCACCCCACAAACAAAGTCTCAAATATAACGTCAGATAATCATATACGTCTGTCCAAAATCATGATACTCAGAATCTTCGTCGTGCTTAGTGAGCAAGGCTACGATAATCATAGAGTCCTTGACTAAGGTACGTACCTCTAGGTTCATGGTATTTAAAATTTTTGCATTTCCGAATGCGGCGGCGAAAACCTTAAATTTCCATATCCGAGAGATACATCCAAAATCTGACTACATGTCCTCACTATGCCAACTAACACGACTATCGAAGATTATAGATCCCATGATTTAGGTGACCTAGCCCATATGATTTTCTCAGAAGAATAAGAAAACAAACATAATAAAGGGCAACTTGACAAAATTAATCATTCAGCAAGGAACAGATGGAACCGGATTTCAAGGTAGTTATAAAAGACAATTTTGGGAATGGAATCAAGAAGAACGGAACTTGCAGCAAGATCTCCAATGGTCTGTACATCCTCGACTGTCCTGACGATAGCTCGCCCTGCTGGTTTCCTCCAGCCTGATGCTGATACTGCACAAATCTCTGCTGCTGATGCTGCATGAATCGCTGCTGCTGAGAGAAATCAGAAATGATGGGAGAAAATCTCTGTACAGATAGAGGTGCACCTCCAATGTAGCAGAAACGCCAACCTGAGTCGGCACAACAAGAGCTACGGTCTCGAGGCCCTGATGAACATGACGAGAGGTGGCCAGCCTCTCGATAGTATCCCTCGAACCAAAACGATGAGATCGTGTCTTCACAACCATCGTGAAAACAGATCAAAACAAGAAGCAATTTCTGAGAATGAAGCAAAAATTCAAAAGATGACAGTTTATATTCAAAGGGGAGTCAATAAGCAACAATTTTAGACAAAAGGGATCTGATTAAGAGCTTTTTTTTTTCTAATGTGATTGAGTACCTCAGAATATTCTAATTCTACTGCAGGCTGTAGTGATACTCTAGTTTGAATACCACTACATAAACTCGACCTGTATGGGCCACCACTAATAACGTGTCACGACCCGCACCCACAGTGAGGATACGAGAGCGTAACAATGCCCAGCCTACGCCGCAGTGTCGGCGGTAGAACGCTGTTCTAGGTCATGAACTATAACCACATAACATGAATATACTCTCCAAAAGGAGGCCAACAGAGGTACAACTCAATCACAATCTAAGGTAGAATGTAGCACGATGGAAATAGATAAGAAATCATCAACTGAGGTACAACAGAATAAAATAATAAAGTCTCATCATCTCTAAAAATATACAAACTCTGAATCAAGAACAACAGCTAAACATGAAAAGGAAAACAGTCTAAATTGTCTATACTAAGCAAGGTATCGTCCTCAGTAGCTGCCTGAACCTCCCCTGGGGTCCAGGTCGCGAGTGTCAACTAGGCAAGCTCCAAGTAAGGGGGTACAAGGTTCCTCATCATCCTCTATAAATTTTTCAACAGGTCCAGTCAGGACGGGAGTGAGCACAAAACATCTCACGCAGTTCATATCATGTTAGAAAATATAAAGCATGCAATAGAGTAAGGTACATGAAATACAGAAAAAAAGAAGTATATGAAAAACAGTAGAGATTTGATAACAGGAAATATCTAAACATGATAAGTTAGAACTGTAAGCCTACTGTGATTTAAAGTATAATATGGTTATGTAAACGGGTTAGGTTGTACAATAAAATGGGACTCCTTTGTACGTGAGTGTATAATGGACGTATATAATTTCTTATACAATAGGATTGATCACATAACCACTTCTACTCTCCCTCCCCCAATCAATACACAAGGATCCAATTCAGTTACGTTACCTTGTACGATGGCTTATACAATGGCTTGTACAATGACTTGTACAATGGCTCAATATGATAATGAGAGTACAATATGCACAATGAGTGTACAATGATAAGGGTATTCAATAAATACAATATGTAAGTGAAACGCACATCACAATATATATTTAGTGAATACAAGGAGATAACATCTCAGAAGAAGATCCGTATAGTACCAATTCGTGATAATGATCGTGTCAGCATCAAGTACAGTAATCTAGAGCAAGAATATAAATCCAGACAAGTATGAAACGGTCAGAGAATGTACTCGCCTCGTATCTGAATGTCTGAAGTAAATGTACTGTCCGAGATGAGGTACCTGACTCCTAGTTAGAGCAACACAAGTCAAGATGCATACAGGGGATGATATATGAAATGTACAATGCATCTACATGCTGTCTAGGTCAAACTAGGCTAAAGTCGACACTTGGTCAACTCTATTCAACCACACTAGTCAAACTAGGTCAAGTCTAACCCAAACAAGTCTCACTAAGCCTAACCAATCTATCCTAGCAAGCATACACCACTCACGAATCTAACACAAACCAACACTCCTGTGTATACACTCCATATACACTAGACTATACCACATAAGCCATATGCCATATACAGTGGTATTGGCAACACATACATATCAATTTCATATATCTATATACATACTATTATTTAGGCAAATACAATATCCATAGTGCAATACTTATATCACATTAGGTTATATATAGTATATATATACGTGTACACATATAGGAGATAAGGGCAATGCATATGTGTATGTATGTGGCATCTACTTTGTTCCTAGAAATTCAAAACAGAGTAATGTGTGCGTGTGGGTGGGAACATAGAATCAATGTGTACAAATGTGTGGGTGTGTGTGTATAGTGAGTGAAGTGTCAAGGTAAAATGTTGAGTGTCATATAGTGTACAAAATATTGAGTGGCAATTAGTGTCAATAAGTGATGTGTCAATGTGTCATAGCTATTAGCGGTGTGGCATTTCAGTCTACAGGTTTTAAATAAGAAGGAAAATCTCTCAGGTTTACTGTGAAAGAAAATCCCAGTTTTTGATTCAATCTTCATATAGCAATCCTAAGGCCAAATTTGAAACCCAACTCATGAATCAACTTAGCAGTAAACTAAGACATGTGTATATGAATTAGCATGGTAAATCAACATCAATGGTTCAGTTTTAGAAATAGGAATTAACTCAGGAAATGGCAAAATGACAACAGTGTACGACACCTTGTATGTAGTTAACTCAAAACCCAATCACCCATTCAATTCAAAAACCTTCCACTTAACACCAATCAACCACCAACATCACTAGTGAACTACACATATGTAAATGAAACTAATATGGCATTTAACATTTCAGAATCAGTTAAAAAGATCAATTCTAGCTTTTAAAAAAAAGAAAACAGTGCACATGTGTTCAAACACTACCAAAATACACTCATTTAGCGACGGAAATTTTTCGTCGGTATTAGCGACTGTTTTGTGGCCACTCAGCGACGGATTACCGACTACACGCCTTTGCTATATTTATTTTAATTTTAGGGGGAGGAAAGGTCGTACATCCGTCGCTAGACTGTCGGTGTTATAGCGACGGATTTTTTGTCGTCGCTACACAGTCGATTATTTGGCGGGAATTGTGTAGAAAATTAACGGGACATATTTTCGACGACTTAGCGACGGATATTCAGTCGGCACTTATCAAAAAAGGCGACTGCTAGGCGACAATTTTTTACCAGTCGCGAGTCCGTCGCTATATAAACGTACCAGACTTTAAATGAAACGGCAGGGGGAACTTTTCACATTCTCCCCAAATTCACTCTCTCTTCTCTCTCTCTCTCTCTCTCTCTCTCGCCGGTGTCGGCTTCGGTGATCGGCGTCGGTGTCGTCGTCGGCGTCCTCTCCTCTCTCTCTCCCGAAGGTAACCCTCTCTCTCTCTCTCTCGATCTCTTTCACTCTCTCTCTCTCTCTCGCGATATCGTATAGGGGCTGGGCGGCGCGCTTGGGGCTGGGCCGTCCGGGGCTTGGCGGCAGGCTTGGGTCGGGGGCTGGGCGACGGGCTTGGTGTTGGGGCGTCGGGGGCTGGACGGGGGCGTCGGGGTCTGGGAGGCGGGCTTGGGGTTGGGGCATCGGGGGCTGGGCGGCTGGCTTGGGTCGGGGTCTGGGCGGTGGGCTTAGGGCGGAGGCGTCGGGGTCTGGGAGGCAGGCTTGGGGTTGGGGCATCGGGGGCTGTACGGCTTGCTTGGGTCGGGGCTGTTTGCCCTAAAATATAAAAGAACAGAACAATTATCAGAGGACCAGACTTTTACTTCACGTTACAAACTCGCTTATACAAAGAAAGCCTAGGGACGAAAACCTAGGTACAGCAGTCTAAGTATAATTATTTATTTTAGATTCTGGGGGGTGACGATGGAGGCTCGGGAAGACGACGGCAGCCCTGCCTTACTCCTTGGACGATCGGTATGCAGCCTTAGCTCCTTGTGAAAAGATGGTTGGCGTTGATGAAGAAATGCTCTTCTTGCTCCTCTGTTGCTCTTCTGGCTTCTCTCTCTCTGTGTGTATTCTCTCTCTGACTATGGGGGGAAAATCTCTCTGTATATATGTATTTCTCTCTGATATTGTATATATCTTGCAAGGGAATTGCACCCTGCTATTTATAATAGGGGATGTCATCATTAGGGTTGCCAATGATTACATCTTGGAGATGGCGGCAGCCTGGGGATTGGTCAATCCAGGCTGTTCGTTTATGATTGTGACGAATCCGAGCCATTAGGTGTAGATTACACAAAATCCCATTAGAAATTAATGTTAATTGGAATAAATCTTCCTTATAATAATTTTTGATATCTGCGAATAAATTAGATCTATTCTTCGGCCACGTGTTCCAGATTATTGGGATTTGACCCAATCTTTAATGGCAGCAAATATGAGGAATTAATCGGTTTAGGACACGTGTCCTAGGAGCTACTGGGGGATCTGGACCGCATGACTCCCTGAGCCGCATGAGTTCTCTGAGCCGCATATGATTAAGCCCACGTGTCAGGGCTGCCTGGGCAGTGGCCCTCACTTGAGCCCTCGAACTTCAGGGGAGTAATCCTTGTGGGCCGCAAAGGTACATATTCGCTCGAGCCGCATGGACATGATCCTCTCGAACCGTATGAGAAGTCCTCGTTCGAACCGCATGAGGCTTTCTTGGCCTGAGCCGTATAGGACAGATTACTTCTGATCCGTATGAGAAGTTCTTTGCTCGAACCGCATGAGGCTTTCTTGGCCTGAGCCGCATAGGACAGATTCCCTCTAAACCGCATAAGAAGTTCTTTGCTCGAGCCGCATGAGGCTTTCTTGGCCTGAGCCGCATAGGACAGATTCCCTCTGAACCGTATGAGAAGTTCTTTGCTCTAGCCGTATGAGGCTTTCTTGGCCTAAGCCGCATAGGACGGATTCCCTCTGAACCGCATGAGAAGTAAGTCGCATACGAACGCCCACGTGGCAAGGCCACGTGGCATTTTTATGGCTCTTGGGGGATTTGTGTCAGAGATCTCTTTTCTCTTCCCCAAAAATTCATCATTATGACAGAGTCATAATTACCTGCTTTTGTGTCAGGGCTGTCAACTTTTCAGAGGGGTCAGCCGTCAAAGCAATTAATACAACATGGGTCGGAGGGGAGCACTGTCAGGCCACGTATCTTCTGAGCCGCATGGAATGTCTCGGCCCGCATAGCTCCTTATGCCACATGACTCCCTGATCCGCATAAGGTTTCTGAGCCGCATGGATCTTTCTTGGCCGCATGAGTTATTTTCTCTAGTATTCCATGCTTCTACAAGACCCCTTTCAAAGTTTTCAATTTGTAAATTTGAAATACTTTGAATAAGAAGCATGGTCGTATTATTCTGGCCGCATATAAAGTCCTGACCGCATGGATATCTAGGCCACAGGGGACTCTCGAGCCGCATAGTTGCTTTCAGCCGCATGGCCATTTGAACCGCATATGCTCTTTGCCACATCATTATGCCATGCGTGTAGATCTTTTTGGGACAGGATCCCAAGAGCTCAGTCTTTAAATGGCTGGTTTGGCTCGATAGCTGAAGAGTCGATCGCGCTTGAACGAGGCGTCGGTCCATATTTCTCTGTCCATAAATAGAAGGGCATTTGGACGGTCTTCTCTCTTAGACTTTTTTTGACTCAGATTCTTGTCGTCTTTTCTTTCTCTGTTCATCAGACAACAATGGCGCCCAGGGCTTCTAAGGCTGTGAAGAAGGCTGTGGCGAGAAGTAAGAAATCGGCTTTGCCCTCGACTGTCGCGCCCCCCGTTCGTCTTGACGTTCATATTGCCATCGAAGGTAAGGATTTAGGTAGTCAATTTGAAACCCTAATAGAGCCTGCTTTACTGCATGCTTCGTGTACAAGACTTTGACGTGGACTTCTCAAACTACATAGTCTGTATACACGTCCCATGATTGAGCCGCATGAGGATATACCCCATGTTTGAGCCGCATGGGACTTGTCTAAAATGAGCCGCATGATCATTTCTGACTGTTTTCATTTTCTTCATCTTTGGTTCTCGCAGTATCTCCACCGAAGGCTGAGACTGCGGCGTCAGAGGAACCGCAGCCTCCTGTCGTTAGCCAGGGGTCTCCCTCTGTTATGGAGGAAGTGAAGAAAAAAGAACCTGCATCTGAGGGGGACGGCAGCCCTCCAAATATCGAGACTGCTGAGGGTGGCAGCGCTGGGAACTCTGTTTCTCCTATTCTGGACGAGGATGCTCTTCACTTGCATCCTTCATATGTGAGATGGTTGAGGGAATGGTATATGCGCTCCTGTAACTAGGATATAGGGGCTTCTCGGGGTTGTCTGTCTGTAGTCTTTGTTTTGTTTCATTTTTCTTCTTGTCTTCATGAAGAACTCTTTTGACTTGCTTGCAATCATGTGGATGTAACTGATTTCTGAATGAATGGAATATATATTTGCTTCACTCTTTTGCTTCGTAATAATCTTCTTTATTGGGACATTTTGTGTGGACCCATTGTCCCTAACGTACCTTGGTTTTGGATACGGATAATAAGATTAAAAGAAAGGAACCAATCATACTGACTCAGAGGTACTGAGGACATGGTGAGTATGAGGGTTTCTTTGACAGGGGGGTACATAGAACAACTCAGAGGTAGGAGGACATGGAAGTTCTATGTGAGGGGTGGTTTGTTTTTGGCGGAGGTGGAACGACTCAGAGGTAATGAGGACATGGACGTTTTGGAAATTTGTGGATCGATTACCCTTTTTGTGCACTGGGAGCGCGGGTAGTGGATCATGAAGGAGGATCTCTTCCAGGAAGAAAGTTCAGAGATATAATCATACGTGACTTACTATCTGAAAGAGTGACCGGAATGTGAGTTCAGAGGCACCAGCGGGTACGTAACTCGGTAATCTGAAATGTTGTGGATGTGGGTTCAGTGGTACCAGCGGGTACATAATTCGATAATATGGGATATTGTAGATGTGGGTTCAGCGGTACCAGCGGGTACATGACTCGGTAATCTAAAATGTTGTGGATGTGAGTTCAGCGGTACCAGCGGGTACATGACTTGATAATCTGGAATATTGTGGATGTGAGTTCAGCGGTACCAGCGGGTACATGACTCGATAATCTGGAATGTTGTGGATGTGAGTTCAGCGGTACCAGCGGGTACATGACTCGATAATCTGGAATATTGTGGATGTGAGTTCAGCGGTACCAGCGGGTACATGACTCGATAATCTAGAATATCATTTAGACATAATATTTCTTCAGGAACTTGCCGTTGACGGGCAACATGAGCAAGTCTCCGTTTTGTTTTGCGAGGCGGTAAGCACCGTTAGAGAATACTGTCTCTATGATAAATGGGCCTTCCCATTTTGGCTGGAACTTGCCGACGGTCTTGTGAGTCATGACCATCGGCCTTCGGACTGCCAAGACGAGATCGCCCACCTGGAATGTTCTGATTTTAACCTTCTTGTTGAAGGCTCCAGAGATGCGTGCTTGGTATAGCTCAATTCGTTGCTGAGCTAAGAGGCGCTTTTCATCTAATGCTTCCATTTCTTGTAGTCGACGTCGGTAGTTGTCATCCGTCGTCAATTAATAAGTGAGGGCGACGCAGAGTGAGGGTATTCGAGTCTCTAATGGGAGAACTGCCTCACTTTTGTATACCAGGAAGAATGGCGTATTCCCAGTGGCTGTTCGAACTGTGGTACGATAAGCCCATAAGCATTCGCCGAGTTTCTCGTTCCAATCACGTTTGTTGGAGGAGACAAACTTCTTTAGGAGTTTGATGATTGTTTTGTTGAATGCCTCTGCTAAACCGTTTGCTACCGGGTTGTACGACGTCAAAGCGATATTCTGAATACGGTGTTTATCGCAAAACCGATAGAATGCATGGCTTGCAAACTGCGGACCATTATCATTGATGATCCTTTGGGGCAGTCCAAAGCGGTAGATGACGTGATGCTTAAGGAAGATGATCATGTTTGAAGTCTTGACTTCTGCGAGTGGGACAGCTTCCGTCCATTTGGAGAAGTAATCAGTGATCGCAAGTATGAAGCGATGTCCACGGGAGGAAGGTGGGGTGATTGGACCAATGATATCCATTCCCCATGTTTCGAACGGCCAGGACGCCACTGTCGGATGTAGAAACTCGGATGGTTGGTAAATGAAGTCCGCGTGGACTTGGCAGGCTTTGCATTTTCTTGCATAGTCTATTGCATCTGCCACCATTGAAGGCCAGTAGTAGCCCATTCGGCGGAGGCGGTCTTGCAATTTAGGGCCAGGCTGATGGGCCCCGCAGACACCGTCATGAGCTTCTCGTACGGCTTCTTTGGCTTCTGCATTTGACAGGCACCGAAGCAGTAATCCGTCGTAGGAACGGTGATACAGCATTTTTGTCTCTGTATTGTAGAAGAATCTGAGAGAACGTCGTCTGATGGAAGTGGCTTCCTTTGGGTTCTCGGGTAGGATGTCGTAGACGATGAAGTCGATGAATGGTTGTCTCCAATCTGGGGCATCATCGATCGTCTGTGCGGAATAACTCGCCATGAATTGTATATTGTTTTTGGGACAGACCAGTTCGTGGCCTATCACATCCATTGCTTGGCGATAATAATTCGGAACTGCTAGGGAAGCGGCAAGACCGGCTAAGGCGTCTGCTTCGATATTTCGGAGTCGGAAGACAAGTTCGATGTAGAACCCCTCGAACGACGAGATGATGTCAATCGCTATTTGGTGATAAGGGATCATGTCTTCGTGACGGACTTCGTATGAGCCTCGGATCTGATTGACGATTAGTTAGGAATCGCCGTATGCTTCGAGGTATTCTACCCCCAGCTCTTTTGTAAGTTGGAGGCCAATGACCAGAGCGTTGTACTCGGCCACATTGTTAGAACAGGGCTCGGTGAGGAAATAAGCTCGGTTAATCACCAATCCGAAAGGAGAGATTAGCACTACCCTGACTCCGACGACTATATTGCCTTTAGGTCCGGTCCTCGAAGCACCGTCGAAGAACATTCATCATATATCATTGTGAGAGGTTGCATGCGAGTCGGCGACCTCATATGGGATCTCTTCATATATTCTGGAGGATTCCGAGCCCGGGTAGGCTGCTAAGAAGTCTGCCAGTACTTGACCTTTGACTGCCTTTTGTGGGACGAAGATCATATGATAAGGGGACAGCAATGTTGCCCATGTAGCGAGGCGAGAGCTGAGTGCCCCTGGTTTAGTCATGAGGACTCTGAGAGGGTTGACTCGTGAGATCACATGTATCGTCTGTCCGGTAACATAGTGCCGCGTTTTCTTAATGGCGAACACTAGGGCGAGGCATTCCTTCTCCACAGTGGTGTATCGGTGCTCTGGTCCGATCATCATTCGGCTGAGGTAATATATGGCTTGCTCGTGGCCTGCGTCATTATTTTGTGCCAGCAGAGCCCCGAGGGAGTGCTCCATTTCTCGTACGTAGAGCAGGAATGGTTTTCCAGGAACCGGGGCCACCAAAACTGGAGAATTTGACAAATATTCCTTGATGCTGTCGAAAGCACGCTGGCATTCCTCGTCCCAAACGAATGAGACTCCTTTCTTCATGAGGTACGTGAACGGTCGGCATCGTCCGGAGAGGTTAGAAATGAACCTCCTGATGTAAGCTAGCCTTCCTTGGAGGCCTCTGAGTTTGCGGAGATTTCTCGGGGGAGCCATCTCCATGATTGCTTTTGTTTTCTCAGGGTCTACATGGATACCCTTTGCAGCGATGATGAAGCCCAAGAACTTCCCGCTGGATACGCCCAGAAAGGACTTTGTAGGGTTCATTTTCAAATTATGCGCTCGTATTAGGTCGAATACCGTCCTTAGATCCTGCAGATGGTCTCCCTTGCTACGGCTCTTAACGGCTATATCGTCAACATAGCACTCCACTGACTTGCGTAAGTGGTCTCTGAAGATGATGCTCATGGCTCTTTGATATGTGGTGTCAGTATTCTTTAAACCAAGAGGCATGACTGTGTAGCAGTACGCACCAATCGGTGTTCGGAATGATGTATGCTTTTCGTCGTCAGGAGACATTTTGATTTGGTTGTACCCCGAGAAGCCGTCCAAGAATGACATACGTTCGAAGTCGCAGGTATTGTCGATCATGATGTCTGTGATAGGAAGGAGGAATTCATCTTTAGGGCACGTCTCGTTCAGATTGCGAAAGTCGATGCAGATTCGAATCTTCCCATTCTTCTTGAGGACGGGTACTATATTGGCGACCCAATCGGGATGTTGCTCCTCACGAATGAAGCCGTTGGCTATCAGTTTGTTGACTTCGACTTTGATCGCGTCCATGATACCTGGACGGAAGCATCGCTGTTGTTACTTGACTGGTTTCGCGTCTGGCCGAATGTTGAGTTTGTGAAGAGCAATGTCGGGATTTAACCCTGGCATGTCTTCATAGCTCCAGGCGAACACATCGATGTATTCTCTGACAAGTTCTAGCAGCGACTTCCGTTCTTCGTCTGTTAGGATTTTACTGACGAAAATTGTTTTTGGAGAAGATTCGCTGCCGAGATCCACTTGTATGACCTCATCTTCAGTAGGAGGTTCTCTCAGTTCGAACCGCTTTTCCCATTGTGAGTCTAATTGTTGGGCCCACGGCTCTAGCTCGAGGATCTCGGGGATGTCTTCGTCTTCTTCGTAAGCGTCGGCGAATGCCATGTTGACTGTCATGACTTGTCTGAACACGTCTTCGATGCTGGTATCTGAGTCAGAAGTTGGTGATACGGTTGAATGTGACTGCCAGTCGCATTCTTCATCTGAACTCTCGGGGGTCGCAGTGGGCGTTACATATCCTAGCCCGCATCGAGTTTTGTTATAGTAATCCCGTGGTTTACCCACCGGGACTGGCGGCTTCAAAGGTAATCGTCGCCCAGTGCCGTAGTTTAAACCCAGCATCGTCTCCTGATCATACCCCTATTTTTGCATGAGATATTTGGATTGTGGGCTATACAGATACAGAGGCAGTCTCCCGGTATCTAACCCGAGGTCGGTTTCCTTTGTGGTGGAGGGATACGGGTTGTTCGTCCGGCCGAAGATGATTGGATGGTCCCCTCCCTCGATTATTCGGTAAGCGTCTTCTACTGGAGTAAGCTGGATCGCGGTGTACATATTTGTCACTTATGTGTACATGTGAGTGCCTATACCGTGTTCCATAGCATACATTGTACATAGCTTATTGAGTTCGGTGTAGTTCAAAGATAACCCTTTATTGATGAAGTAAGGTATCTTTTCTAGGGGATTACATCATCAGCGGAGGGAACATCAGTGTGGCAGCCACATACTTGGCTAACTCCGGTTCCTCTTCGGCTACCCCCTGTGTAAATGAAGACTGAGAGGACGACCTGGGAAGCTTGATTGTCAGTGGTTCAGTTGATGGAGTTGAGCATAGAGTTTTTGGCAGACTAGCGACCCCCAGTTTGGTACTCAAGGTGGAGCGAGGAGTGGCCGGTTCGCTAGAAGTGTCAGACCTTGCGTCGGAGTGACGACCCTTCTTGGGAAGGCGTATCGTCAGTGGCCTATCTAGGGATTGAGCTTTCCTGTTTGGGGTTGACTGACTCTCGGCAGTCTGATTGTCAGTGGCCCCGTTGTGGGTCTCGACGCTTGGCCGGACCTTGGCAGCCGGATTATTATCTGTTCTTCCTACGTCGAGAGGCTGATCGCGTCCTTCCGCAAAATGGCGGTAAGGGGTACGGACCTGCCTGGTTTGCGAGCTTGGAGGTGGATCGTCAAGGGTCCTTCTGATCCCGTGGCTGTCTCGGTATGAGCTTGTACGTCTCATTCATCAAGGTGCCTCTTTGACTTTTCGTATAGGTAGGAGTCTGAGTAGTAGGATTCGACCCCTTTGAAGGGATCGATATCAGCAAATTATGTCTTTACGAAGCCGTATTTGTCGACATATTTGAAGCACTGGTGTAGCGTAGAAGGCACGATCATATAATCGTGTATCCATAGGTGCCCCAAGAGGATGTTGTAAGAAGTGTCTGCATCTATGAGTAGCAGGTGACTTCGGATTAGAGATCGCCAATCTGACACTTCAGACGAATCTTCCCAATATGGTAGCTCCTGTCCGAATTGAAACCGCTGATGGCAATGCTTGTAGGTGTCAGGCGATGCATTGGGATGCGGAGATGATGTAGCAGACCCTTCGGGATGATGCTTATTGAAGAGCCAGGATCAATATGCATCCGATCTACCTTCACGTCGCCGATGTATCCCGTATAGTATAGCGGGCGATCATGTAGGTTGATTTTGATGAGCATGTCCTGCAGAGTGAAGACGATGTTGGGCATTGCTCCCGTACAGGCACTGTCCTGGAGATCCACAGGTGAGTCCTCCCCGGTGAGGTTGGATTGAGCCAGATAGGCATCAGCATTTTGGAGTGCTTCGCTCAATGCAATACGAACGTCCTTGGAGAGACTTAGGAGTTCGTACAGTGACAATTTGGCCGGAGTGTTAGCCAATTGTGCTAAGATGTCAAAGTTGTAGGGCCTCTCTAGCCCTTGGGCTGCGTCTTTTCGGAGAGATTTGTCGAAGCGAGTCTCCTTCGGCCTAGGCTTGTCGGTCGTCGAAGGCTGAGCCGGTCCCAGAGCATCAGTTGTACTGGGTTGATGATTTTCGGCTGGGTTGTCAACCACAGGTTGGGATTGCGCTCCGGACCGCGTGACGACGGCTGTAGCTTCCTCGTTGTCTGCTGAGATTGTGTGGCAGGTCCTAACTTTTCTACTTTTCTTCTTGTCGGTGGAAGACGGTGTGGGCCGAGTCACTTCTGACACCAGTCTGGATGGATCCACATGACCTTCCCTCGAGATGTGGTGAAGGGTACTAGACCGACAGTCCAATCTCGAGGAGGTGGAAGATTGGTAATCTCCATTGTTGCCAGAGGGACGGGGATCACCCTGTCTTGAGTCTCCGTCGGAGGGAAGCTGCCGAATTGTACGGACACCATATTGGCTGCCACAGTTGTAGAAGCATGGAAAATATTGCTTTTAGTCCTACATCGGAAAGGAGAAGAAGAAAGGGCTCACTCCATTCTATAAATAGAGCTCCCTTACCTCCTTTGAAATGGGCACCAACTTCTCTTCCCTCCTTCCAAACTTGGACTCTTTCTATTGCGCACCTTCGGGTGCTAAGTAGAAGAAGTGTAGGGCAGCACGGGCTCTTCGGGCTCAGTCAGCTGTCCCAACCTCTGACCATCACGAGCGTCCCGCTAAGTGGGCCTCTGATGGAAAGTTGTACAAAGCCGCTCGTGTCCAGCCCCCGACGGCAAACGGACAGAGTGGTTCTCAAGAGTCTCCCAACAAAGATCGAGGGCAAGTGTTTCTAATCAGGGAGCAAACATGATACCTACGCACTCGTGTGTTCGGGATACCCGGGCCCACAAAGCGAGTGCACGGGCTGATTAAGACATTTCTCATGCGAGTCATGAGACGTCCTTCATGCGGCTCGGTCATGAGACATTCCTCATGCAGCTCGGTCATGAGACGCCCTTCATGCGGCTCGGTCATGAGACATCCTTCATGCGGCTCGGTCATGAGACGTCCTTCATGCGGCTCGGTCATGAAACGTTCTTCATGCGGCACAGAACTCAGGAAGCTTCATGCGGCTCAAAATTAGACGAGCTTCATGCGGCTCAGGAGTCCCATGCGTCTCAAACACATAGGCAGCTCGAGTAAACTCCATGCGGCTCAGAGAGAGAGGCCACGTGGCATTCAAAACAGCTGTGCTCAACGTCTGGACGCATTTAATGTTCTGACGGCTGACAGCTGACAGATGACAGACCTGACATAAAGTTGTCATAATGACTGACACGAAAAACAGAATTTTTCTAGGAAATAAGGAAAATCTTCACCAATACGGCGCTGTCTACCAAGCTTCGAGGCAGGTCCATGCGGCCAGACTAGACGAGTTCATGCGGCCAGTGCAAAGAAATCTATGCGGTTCAAACCATTAAGGCCCCCATGCGGCTCAGCCATGAAGAAACCCATGCGGCTCGGCCATGAAGACTCTCGTGCGGCTCGGCCATGAACATATTCATGCGGCTCGGTCATGAACATATTCATGCGGCTCGGTCATGACAACCTTCATGCGGTTCGAGTGTATAGACTATTCATGCGGCTCGGTCATGAAATCTTCCATGCGGCTCGGTCATGACGACCATCATGTGGCCCAAATATGAACACTCCTCATGCGGCTCAATAATGATGACAGGACACGTGTCCTAAACATAATCAAATTTTGGGTCAGATTCTAATAATTTGGGACACGTGGCAAGAGAATGAATTAAATTGATTCATTTAGATTTGCAGACATCAGCAAATCATCATGATGGAGATTTATTGCAATCAACATTTATTATTGATGGGATTTGGCATAATCCACATTAATGGTCCAGATCCTTCACACTCAAGACTAATGGTCCAGATTGATCAATCACCAGGCCGCCGCCACTTTGAGAACAGGTAATCAGCCAAACCCTAATGATGCTTCCCCACTATTATAAATAGCAGGGTGCCATTCCCTTACAAAATAGACAGAGTCAAAAAAAAAGAGAGGAGAAGAAGAGAAAAAGAGGTCGGCAACAAAAGAATAAAAAAATAAGAAGAGAGAGATCTACACAGAGAGAGCTCCCCCCTTTCTTCTTGATACTCACAGAGAGAGAGAAGCCAGGAGAGCCACCCGAGGAGAGTAAGAAGAGCCTTTCTTCGTCAACGCCAAGCAGATCTTCCCCGAGCCAAGGCTGCATACTGATCGTCCAAGGAGTAAGGCAGAGCGGTCGTCGCTTTCCCGAGCATCTATCGTCACCCTCCAGAATCAAAAATAAACAATCGTACTTAGTCTGCTGTACCTAGGTTTTCGTCCCTAGGCTTTCTTTGTACGAGCGAGTTTGTATTGTGAGTCTAAGTTCAGTCCTCCGATAATTGTTCTGTTCTTTTACAATCAATGGCAAACACGATGGCGACTCTGCTGGGGACTAACTTCTCCACGGCTGAGGAGTTGGTGACGCAATCGGATGCAGCCAAACTTGGCTCCACACAACAGAAGATGGTCATCCGCTTCGACCAACAGGCGTTCGAAGAGATGCTCTCTGAAGGCAACGCTGGCCCGGTCCAGAAACGCACCCGCACCACGAAGGCTCGCAAAGAGTGGAGGCCAAAGTCATTTGCTCCTCCCCAAGCCCTCGATGGGATACCCTCGGTCGCTCAAGACGGCGAGAAAGATTCTCCTGCGGCCCCACTTTAGATCGCAGACACCTCTGCTGCCCCCAAGTCCGGCAGAAGAAAACACTATGATGCTGGACTTGCAGGGGCAAAGAGGGTCTCTGCTCAACCTGAACCGCAGAAGGGTATTAGCCGCAGAAAGAAAATCCATGCGGCCACAGCCGTCAACCACACAAAGAAAACTTATGCGGCCACTGCTGTCAGCCGCATAACTTATGCAGCTACAGTTCCCAACCGCATGGATGAGATTCATGCGGCTAGTAAAGTCAACCGCTTGTAGAAAACCCATGCGGCCACAGATGCCAACCGCATGCGGACAGCCTGCACGGCCGTGACTCCTAACCGCATAAGAACTCGTCCCACAACAGAAGATAGTCGCATGCAGATAGCATGTACGGCACCCAATGCTAGCCGCATAGCGTCTCTACCGCGCTTCTCTCGATCAGTTTTTGACCGACTCTCATGCGGTCCTAACTCTGATCACTTTCTGGATGAAAATCCAGACTCTGTGATACCTAATGTGGACTCTTCCTATTACACACCCACAAGTGCTAAAAAGAAAAAGTCTAGGGCAGCACGGGCTCATCAAGTCCAGACAGCTGCCCCAACCTCTGACTATCGGGGCGTCCCGCTGAGTATCACGCGGGCCTCTGACGGGAAGTTGTATAAAATCACTCGAGTCCAGCCCCCGGCGGCAAATGGATAAAGTGGTCCCTCTGACCTGCGTGAAGCTATCCTCCACAAACGCAAGGAAAGAGAAGGAGCCTCAGCATGCAGAGAGTCCTCACAGGGACGTCACTGCACCCAGATTATCGTCAACTGCTGTTGCAACAACTCGGCAGTAACGGAAGACCGGCCATCCGTCTTCCAAAGATTACAACATCCGAGCTCGGAAGACGAGGCACCTCCCGTTGCCTCCTGCAATTCCGCACGAAAAGTCCCCATGGAGGGGAGAGGGAAGAAGACAAGCATCTCCAGTCCAAAGGTGTCAACTATTGCAGCTAAGAAGCCGTCGTCTAAAGGATTATCCTCTACTGGAGTATTCCAACACACCCGTTCAAAGACGAAAACTGCTGCAGTAGGAAGTTCGCCGTCTACGTCATTGGGGGTCGTCGGAACTGGGGGTCACACTCCTCCAAACCTCCACGACAACCCGACATTCCAAGAAGACGGACTGGAGGAAGCAAATCCTCCGACGGATACAACAGATACCGACGTCCCCGAAGACGTCCTAAACGAAGCAAGCTCTGAAGCTGGGGGTACTGTTCCTTCCGAGTCCGAACCTGAAGAGAACATCCCCACATATCCTGATGATTTCTCGATGCATGAGTATGACTCGGAGGACATGTCCGCCACTTCTCCTTCTGTCACTCCTCACGTAAGGACGGTATTCATGACGGACAACAGCCAAGGTGGTTCCGGCGATCGCCAACGTATCGACACTTTGGAGGCTATACTACATGCCTTGGTCAAGTCTGTAGATGAGATCAAAGCAGCGCTTCCTACTCTGCAGGGAGTGTCACCTGGTCAGACAAGCACGGGTCCCACGAACAACATAGATTCAAATTCAGCGGCACCAAACCCGGACAATAATGCTCCCGACATAATGGCCCCTACCGCGACAGATGAGGCCCGAGAAGTAAGGAGAGAGGTTCAGGAGCTTCGAGCGATGTTCCACGCCCGAGAAAATTCTCAAGACCTCAGAATACGGCAACCATACCCAGCTGAATGGAGGGATGTGCCCTTTCCCCCAAGATATAAGCCGTTCAATATCAACCCATATGATGGTAAGACTTCAGCAAGCCGGTACATCACTTACTTTGAGGTCACTACCGACCATCTGCCCCATGATGACGCCATCCTCACACGGTTATTCATTGGGGCACTGGAAGGAGTCGCCTTCGATTGGTACCGCAACCTGCCAGATAATTGCATCCACTCCTTCGCTGGCTTCAAGCGCTTGTTCTTGGAGAGGTTCTATGAGGTAGGGCAGGACGTCACGATGTCTACCCTCATGGACGTCGTCCAAGGAGAGAAAGAGCTGACAAGGAATTACATTGAGCGGTTTCGTCAAACCACAATGAAGTTACCATCTGGCAACCCGGACTCTTCCTTGATTGAAATTTGCCAAAAGAGACTACTCCCAACAATTAGTCTCTGGATGGGCGAAAGTCAGTTCAAGGATTGGAAGGCTTTTATCATCAGTGCTACAAGTGCTGAAGAATGATTGAAGAAGGCTCGCCACATATCTCGGAGGGAGAGAACAAGAGCAAGCGTCCCAACACCAGCAACGACAATGGGGGTAGCCCCTCCAACAACCGGGACAACAAAGGCAAGCAGGCTATGGTGACCGATACAGCCCAGAAGCCCGAGCCACAGCCGGCAGACAAACAATGGCCTCAAATCACTTATTCCTTTGAAGACGGTCACGTCAAGCCTATCCTGGACATGCTTATACAAGGAGATAGGATTCAGCTTCCTCCACCAAGACGGGAGCCTCGGCCGACTGATCTGGAGAACCCAAAGTTCTGCCATTACCATCGCTACGTCCACCATGCTACACACAACTGCTACCAACTGAAACGGTATATCCAAAACCTCATCGATTCGAACGCCCTGGCCATCGATTTCGAAGAGGTAACCGTGGCAGCCAACATGGTGTCCGTACAATTCGGCAGCTTCCCTCCAACAGAGACTCAGGACGGGGTTATACCCATCCCTCTGGCAACAATGGAGATTGCTAATCTGCCGCCTGCTCGCGATCAAGCCGCTGGTCTAGTACCCCTCACCACATCACGAGGGGAAATCATGTGGGTCCATCCGGACCTAGTCCACGAGGTAACTCAGCCCTCTCCACCTTCTAAAAGGAAAAGTAAAAAAGTCAGATCCTGCCGCACTGCCTCGGCGGAAGAAGAGGAAGTCTCGGCCGTCACTACTAGATCTGGAACACAAGCCCAACCGGCGACCGAAAACGCGACTGATGATCATCCGCCCACTACCAATGATGCTCCGGGACTGGCTCAGCCTTCGACGACCGACAAGCCTAGGCCAAAGGAGACTCACTTCGACAAGTCCCTCCGGAAGGAGACACCTCAGGGACTGGAGCGGCCCTACAACTTCGACATCTTAGCGCAATTAGCTAATACCCCGGCCAAATTGTCTTTATATGAACTCTTCAGGCTCTCAAAGGATGTCCGCACGGCTTTAAGTGAGGCGCTCCAAAATGCCGACGCATACTTGGCTCAGGTCAACCTCACAGGAGATAACCAACCTGCAGAGCTCCAAGATAGTGCGTGTACGGGAGCAATGCCCAATATCGTCTTCTCTCCGTAAGATATGCTCATCAAAACTAACCTGCATGATCGCCCGCTATACTACACTGGATACATCGGCGACGTAAAGGTGGACCGAATGCACATTGATCCTAGGTCCTCCATAAGCATCATTCCGAAGGGTCTGCTACATCATCTTCGCATTCCAATGCATCGCCTGACACCTACAAGCACCGCCATTAGCGGTTTCAATTCGGGCAGGAGCTACCCAATAGGGAAGATTCGCTTAAAATGTCAGATTGGTGATCTCCAATCAGAAGTCACCTGCTACGTCATAGATGCCGACACTTCTTACAATATCCTTCTGGGGCGGCCTTGGATACACGATTACATGATCGTGCCTTCCACGCTACACCAGTGCTTCAAATATGTCGATAAGCACGACTTCGTGAGGACAGAGTTTGCTGATATCGATCCCTTCAAGGGGGTCGAATCTTATTACTCAGACTCCTGTCTGTGCAAAAAATCAAAGAAGCATCTGGTCGAAGAGGAGGTGCAAGCTCACACCAAGACAACCACAAGATCAGAAGAACCTCTGATGATCCACCTCCAGGCTCGCAAACCGGGCAATTTCGCACCTCTTACGGCCACTCTGCGTAAGGACGCAATCAGTCTCTCCGCACAAGAAGAACAAATGAGAATCCGACTGCCATGGTCCGGCCAAGCGCCGAGACCCATAACAGGGCCACTTACCATCAGACTACCGAGAGTCGGTCAGCCCCAAACGGAGAAGCTCAATCCCTCCGACAAGCCACTGACGATACGCCTTCCCAAGAAGGGTCGTCACCCTGATGCAAAGTCTGAAACTTCTAGCGAACCAACCACTCCCCGCCCAGCATCGAGTACCAAGCTGGGGGTGGCTAGTGCGCCAACAACCCCACGTTCTGCTCCACCCATGGAGCCCCTGATAATCAAGTTGCCCGAGTCATCCTCTCAGTCTGAGGCTTGCCCATGTTGCCCATCAACAGCAAGTTCCTGAAGAAGTATTACGTCCGAAACGACATCCAAAAAAAAAAAAATTAAATAAATAAAAGGACCCCGATGATTGAGTTATGTACCCCCCGGTGCCACTGAACTCACATTCTGCCTCCAAATTTCCCAGATTGGTGAGTTATGTACCCTCCGGTACCGCTGGACTCACATCCACTCCAGATTATCTAGTCATATACCCGCTGGTACCGCTGAACTCACATCCATTATTCTCCAGATTATCGAGTCATGTACTCCTTTAGTACCACTGAACTCTCATCCATCATTCTCCAGATTATTGAATCATGTACCCGTTTAGTACCACTGAACTCTCATCCACCCTATTTCAGATTATCGAGCCATGCACCCGCTGGTGCCGCTGAACTCTCACTCCCTCAATAGTCCAAATTACCAAGTTATGTACCAGCTGGTGCCTCTGAACTTACATTCCGGTCACTCTTTCAGATAGTAAGTCAAGTATGATTATACCTCTGAACTTTCTTCCTGGCAGAGATCCTCCCTCAGGATTCACTATCCGTACTCCCAGTGCACAAAAAGGGTAGTCGATCCACCAATTTCCGAAACGACCATTTCCTCATTACCTCTGAGTCGTCTTCACTTCCACAAAAAACAAACCGCCCCTCGCATAGAACTTCCACGTTCTCCTACCTCTGAGTCGTTCTATGTACCCAATCTTCATTGAGCCCACTCCTGCCATGTCCTTATTACCTCTGAGTGGGAAGGCTCCGTCGAAAAAATCGTCATATTTGCCATGTCCACATTACCTCTGAGCAAGTATGTCGGTCCTCTTTTAACCTATTATCTGTACCCACAACCGGAGTACGACAAGGATAATAGGTCCACAAATGTCCCCTGTTGACCACAAATGTCCTCTGTTGACCACAAATGTCCTCTGTTGACAACAAATGTCCTCTGTTGACCACAAATAGCTTCCGTAAAGTCTCTCCTGCCATGTTCCCATTACCGCTGAGCAGGAAGATTTTACGATAAAACCTTCATGTTTGCCATGTCATCATAACCTCTGAGCAAATATGTTGGTTTCCTTTCATCCTATTATCCGTATCCTGAACCAGGGTACGCCAAAGATAATAGGTCCACAAATATCCCTTGCTAAGCTTCTTAGCATAAATCCACCATCTCACCATGCCCCGGGAGCCCAGCTGCTCTACGGCATTCTTTTTCCCAAAACCGAGAGCACCCATGACCACTTTGCCATAGCTGTTCCAGATATCCTGACCAAACTTGTTATCCGTACCTAAAACTAAGGTACGCCCAGGGTAACAGGTCCACAAATAATCCCCCAGCAGGTCCAATTCCACAAATACCACAAGTACAAGAAAGAGAAGATGAGTTGAAACATGCTCATTTATTCAAAATTCAAAGTACTACATCATCTGGGATCACATCCCTTGACAAAAAGAAAAGAAAAACAGTGAAAGAAAACAGAAAACTGTTCACTGCTCCATGGTATTCTTTCGCCCGATACCAAGAACCTCTATATCCGCCTTACCGCGGAGTTGTCCTAGGTATCCCTATCAAACTTATTATCCGTACCTAAAACCAAGGTATGCCAAGGATAATAGGCCCACAAATGTCCTCTGCTGACCACAAATGCCGTACTAGGTCCCTTAGTACATCCACATCTTTCCTCATCATCACATGCTTTCGGAGCCCAGCTGTTCCATAGCATTCTTTCACCCAATGCATAGAACTTCCACGTTGATAGCACCTCTGAGTTGTTCTATGTATCCTCATTCGAGTTCACTCCTACCATGTCTATATCACCTCTGAGTAGGAAAGCTCTACCATCAACCTTATATTTACCACGTCCATACCACCTCTGAGTAAATATGATGGTTCCCTCTCTCAACTTATTATCCGTACCTAAAACCAAGGTACGCCAAGGATAATAAGTCCACATAAAATCCCCAGTGGAAGTACCCAAACCTATCACGTCCATGCTACCTCTGATTGGATTGCCACACCTAAACAAATCTACTTTCCGTGCTTCTTATTCAAAGTGTTCCAAATTTACAATTTGGAAACTTTGAAGGGGGTCCTGTAGAAGCAAGGAAAATATTGCTTTTAGTCCCACATCGGAAAGGAGAAGAAGAAAGGGCTCACTCTATTCTATAAATAGAGCTCCCTTACCTCCTTTGAAAAGGGCACCAACTTCTCTTCCCTCCTTCCAAACTTGGACTCTTCCTATTGCGCACCTTCGGGTGCTAAGTAGAAGAAGTGTAGGGCAGCGCGGGCTCTTCGGGCTCAGTCAGCTGTCCCAACCTCTGACCATCATGAGCGTCCCGCTAAGTGGGCCTCTGATGGAAAGTTGTACAAAGCCGCTCGTGTCCAGCCCCCGGCGGCAAACGGACAGAGTGGTTCTCAAGAGTCTCCCAACAAAGATCGAGGGCAAGTGTTTCTAATCAGGGAGCAAACATGATACCTACGCACTCGTGTGTTCGGGATACCCGGGCCCACAAAGCGAGTGCACGGGCTGATTAAGACATTCCTCATGCGAGTCATGAGACGTCCTTCATGCGGCTCGGTCATGAGACATTTCTCATGCAGCTCGGTCATGAGACGTTCTTCATGCGGCTCGGTCATGAGACGTCCTTCATGCGGCTCGGTCATGAGACGTCCTTCATGCGGCTCGGTCATGAAACGTTCTTCATGCGGCACAGAACTCAGGAAGCTTCATGCAGCTCAAAATTAGACGAGCTTCATGCGGCTCAGGAGTCCCATGCGGCTCAAACACATAGGCAGCTCGAGTAAACTCCATGCAGCTCAGAGAGAGAGGCCACGTGGCATTCAAAACAGCTGTGCTCAACGTCTGGACGCATTTAATATTCTGACGGCTGACAGCTGACAGATGACAGACCTGACATAAAGTTGTCATAATGACTGACACGAAAAGCAGAATTTTTCTAGGAAATAAGGAAAATCTTCACCAATACGGCGCTGTCTACCAAGCTTCGAGGCAGGTCCATACGGCCAGACTAGACGAGGTCATGCGGCCAGTGCAAAGAAATCTATGCGGTTCAAACCATGAAGGCCCCCATGCGGCTCAGCCATGAAGAAACCCATGCGGCTCGGCCATGAAGACGCTCGTGCGGCTCGGCCATGAACATATTCATGCGGCTCGGTCATGAACATATTCATGCGGCTCGGTCATGACAACCTTCATGCGGTTCGAGTGTAGAGACTATTCATGCGGATCGGTCATGAAATCTTCCATGCGGCTCGGTCATGACGACCTTCATGTGGCCCAAATATGAATACTCCTCATGCGGCTCAATAATGATGACAGGACACGTGTCCTAAACCTAATCAAATTTCGGGTCAGATTCTAATAATTTGGGACACGTGGCAAGAGAATGAATTAAATTGATTCATTTAGATTTGCAGACATCAGCAAATCATCATGATGGAGATTTATTGCAATCAATATTTATTATTGATGGGATTTGGCATAATCCACATTAATGGTCCAGATCCTTCACACTCAAGACTAATTGTCCAGATTGATCAATCACCAGGCCGCCGCCACTTTGAGAACGGGTAATTAGCCAAACTCTAATGATGCTTCCCCACTATTATAAATAGCAGGGTGCCATTCCCTTGCAAAATAGACAGAGTCAAAAAAAAAGAGAGGAGAAGAAGAGAAAAAGAGGTCGGCAACAAAAGAATAAAAAAATAAGAAGAGAGAGATCTACACAGAGAGAGCTCCCCCCTTTCTTCTTGATACTCACAGAGAGAGAGAAGCCAGGAGAGCCACCCGAGGAGAGTAAGAAGAGCCTTTCTTCGTCAACGCCAAGCAGATCTTTCCCGAGCCAAGGCTGCATACTGATCGTCCAAGGAGTAAGGCAGAGCGGCCGTCGCTTTCCCGAGCCTCTATCGTCACCCCCCAGAATCAAAAATAAACAATCGTACTTAGTCTGCTGTACCTAGGTTTTCGTCCCTAGGCTTTCTTTGTACGAGCGAGTTTGTATTGTGAGTCTAAGTTCAGTCCTCCGATAATTGTTCTGTTCTTTTACAATCAATGGCAAACAACAGTTACTTCTTCGAAATCGATGGCCAGAGCGTTCGAATCGATGAGGCTTTGGATATACCGTTTCAGCTGGTAGCAGTCGTGTGTAGCATAGTGTACATAACGGTGGTAGTGGCAGAACTTTGGGTTCTCTAGATCAGCCGGCCGAGGCTCCCGTCTTGGTGGAGGGAGCTGAATTCTATCTCCTTGTATGAGCATATCCAAGATAGGCTTGACGTGGCCGTCTTCGAAGGAGTAATCGATTTACGGCCATTGTTTGTCTACGGGCTTTGGCTCAGGTTTTTGTGTTGTATCGGCCACCATAGCCTGCTTTTCCTTACTGTCCCGATTGTTGGAGGGATTACCCCTATTATCGTTGTTGGGACGCTTGCCCTTGTTTTCTCCTTCCAAGATGTGCAATCCCAGTTGGCGAGCCTTCTTTAGTCATTCTTCGGCGCTTGTGGCGCTGATGATGAATACCTTCTAATCTTTGAATTGACTTTCGCCCATCCAGAGACTGATCGTCGAAAGCAGTCTCTTTTGGCAGATCTCAATCAAAGAGGAATCTGGATTTCCTGAGGGCAACTTCATGGCGGTCTGGCAGAACCGCTCGATGTAGTTCTTTGTCAACTCCTTCTCCCCTTGGACGATGTCCATGAGAGTGGACATAGTGACGTCCTGTCCTACTTCGTAGAATCGCTCTAAGAACAGGCGCTTGAAGCCGGTGAAGGAGTGGATGCAGTTGTCCGGTAGATTGCGGTACCAATCGAAGGCGACCCTTTCTAACGCCCCAATAAACAACCGTATGAGGATAGCATCATCATGGGGCAGATGGTCGGTGGTGACCTTGAAGTAAGTGATGTACCGGCTTGCTGAGGTTTTGCCATCATACGGGTTGATATTGAACGACTTATATCTTGGTGGGAATGGAACATCCCTCCATTCAGCAGGGTATGGTTGCCGTATTCTGAGATCTTGAGCATTTTCTCGGGCATGGAACATGGCTCGACGCTCCTGGACCTCTCTCCTTACTTCTCGGGTCTCATCTGTCGCGGTGGGGGCTGTTATTTTGGAAGGATTATTGCCCGGGTTTGGTGCCACTGAGTTCGACTCTACATTGACCGCGGGGCCCGTGCTTGTTTGACCAGGCGTTTCTCCTTGTAGAGTGGGCAGAGCCGCTTTAATCTCCTCTACAGACTTGACCAAAGCAAGTAATATAGCTTCGAGATTGTCGATATGTTGGCGATCATTGGAACCACCTTGATTGTTGTTCGTCATGAAAACCGTCCTTACATGAGGAGGGAGGGAAGGAACGGTGGAGGATGTGCCCTCCGAGTCGTACCCATGCACCGAGAAGTCATCGGGATAGGTGGGAATATTCTCTTCGGGTTCGGACTCGGAGGGAACGGTACCCCAAGCTTCAGAGCTTGCTTCGTCTTGAGAATCATGGATGTCCTCGGGGACATCGGTTCCTGTCGTACCTGAAGGGAGAGTCGTTTCCTCGGGCTCGGCTCCTTGAAATATCAGATTGTTGCGAATATTCGGAGGAGTGCTACCCTCAACCCCCAGCGATATGGATGATGAATTTCCCACTACAGCAGATTTCGTCTTTGAACGGGTGTGTTGGAATACTCCGGTAGAAGACAGCCGTTTAGACGACAGTTTCTTAGCTATAGTGGTTGATATCTTGGGACTGGGGATGCTTGTTTTTTTCCCCTCCTTTTGGCAGGGACCTTCTGAGTGGAATTGCAGGAGACAACAGGAGGTGCCTCATCTTCTGAGCTCAGATGCTGTAGTCTTTGGAAGGCGGACGACCGATCTTCCGTTACTGCCGCGTTGTTGCAGCAGCAGTTGACGATGATTTAGGTGCAGCGATGTCCAAGCGAGGCCTCTTTGCATGCCGATACTCCTTCTCTTTCCTTGCGTTTGTGGAGGATCGCCTCCCGCAGGTCAGAGGAACCACTCTGTCCATTTGCCGTCGGGGGCTGAACTTGAGCGGTTGTATACAACTTCCCATCCGAGGCCCGTGTGATAGTCAACGGGACACCCCGATAGTCAGAGGTTGGGACAGCTGACTGGGCCCGACGAGCCCGTGCTGCCCTAGACTTCCTCCTTTTAGCACCTGCGGGTGCGTAATAGGAGGAGTCCAAGTTGAATACCACAGAGTCTGGCTTATCATCCAGAGAACCATCAAGGTCAGGACCGCATGAGAGACGGTCGAAGACTGATCGAAAGAAGCATGAAAAGGAGGCTATGCGGCTAGAGTTGGGTACCGTGCAGGCTGTCTGCAGGCGGTTGTCTTCTGCCGTCGGATGAATTATTTTTATGCGGCTAGGAGTCACGACCGTACAGGCTGGCCGTATGCGGTTGGCAACTGTGGCCGTATGGCTTTTCTGTAAGCGATTGACTCCCATAGCCGTGCGAGTTTTATCCGTGTGGTTGGCAACTGTAGCCGCATAAGCTATGCGGCTGACAGATATGGCCGCATGAGTTTTCTTTATGTCGTTGGAGGATGTAGCCGCTTGAACCTTCTCCCTACGGTTGATACCCTTATGCGGCTCAGATCTCATAGAGTTTCTCTTTGCCCCTTCAAGTCCAGCATCATAGTGTTTTCTTCTGCCGGACTTGGGGACAGCAGAGTTGTCTATGGTCTGAAGTGGGGCCGCAGAAGAGTCCTTCTCGCCGTCTTGAACAACAGAGGGTATCCCATCGAGGGCTTGGGGTGGAGCAAATGACTTTGGCCTCCACTCTCTGCGAGCCTTTGTCGTGCGGGTGCGCTTCTGGACCGGGCCAGCGCTTCCTTCGGAGAGCATCTCTTCAAATGCCTGTTGGTCGAAGCGGACGACCATCTTTTGTTACGTGGAGCCAAGCTAGGCTGCATCCGATTGCGTCACCAACTCCTCAGCCGTGGAGAAGTTAGTCCCCAGCAGAGTCGCCATCGTATTTGCCATGAAATATAAAAGAGCAGAACAATTATCGGAGGATCGGACTTTTACTTCACGTTACAAACTCGCTTGTACAAAGAAAGCCTAGGGACGAAAACCTAGGTACAGCAGTCTAAGTACAATTGTTTATTTTAGATTTTGGGGGTGACGATAGAGGCTCGGGAAGGCGACGGCAGCCCTGCCTTACTCCTTGGACGATCGGTATGCAGCCTTGGCTCCTTGTGAAAAGATGGTTGGCGTTGATGAAGAAATGCTCTTCTTGCTCCTCTGTTTCTCTTCTGGCTTCTCTCTTTCTCTGTGTGTATTCTCTCTCTGACTATGGGGGGGAAGTCTCTCTGTATATACGTATTTCTCTCTGATATTGTATATATCTTGCAAGGGAATGGCACCCTGCTATTTATAATAGTGGGATGTTATCATTAGGGTTGCCAATGATTACATCTTGGAGATGGCGGCGGCCTGGGGATTGGTCAATCCAGGCCGTTCGTTTATGATTGTGACGAATCCGAGCCATTAGGTGTAGATTACACCAAATCCCATTAGCAATTAATGCTGATTGGAATAAATCTTCCTTATAATGATTTCAGATATCTGCGAATAAATTAGATCTATTCTTCTGCCACGTGTCCCAGATTATTGGGATTTGACCCAATCTTTAATGGCAGCAAATCTGAGGAATTAATCGGTTTAGGACACGTGTCCTAGGAGCTGCTGGGGGGATCTGGACCGCATGACTCCCTGAGCCGCATGAGTTTTTTGAGCTGCAAATGATTAAGCCCACGTGTCAGGGCTTCCTGGGCAGTGGCCCTCACTTGAGCCCTCGAACTTCAGGAGAGTAATCCTTGTGGGCCGCATAGGTACATATTCGCCCGAGCCGTATGGACATGATCCTCTCGAACCGCATGAGAAGTCCTCGCTCGAACCGCATGAGGCTTTCTTGGCCTGAGCCGTATAGGACAGATTCCTTCTGAACCGCATGAGAAGTTCTTTGCTCGAACCGAATGAGGCTTTCTTGTCCTGAGCTGCATAGGACAGATTCCCTCTGAACCGTATGAGAAGTTCTTTGCTCGAGCCGCATGAGGCTTTCTTGGCCTGAGCCGCATAGGACAGATTGCCTCTGAACCTCATGAGAAGTTCTTTGCTCGAGCCGCATGAGGCTTTCTTGGCCTGAGCCGCATAGGACGGATTCCTTCTGAACCGCATGAGAAGTGAGCCGTATACGAACGCCCACGTGGCAAGGCTACATGGCATTTTTATGGCTCTTGGGGGATTTGTGTCAGAGATCTCTTTTCTCTTCCCCAAAAATTCATCATTATGACAGAGTCATAATTACCTGCTTTTGTGTCAGGGCTGTCAACTTTTCAGAGGGGTCAGCCGTCAAAGCAATTAATGCAGCATGGGTCGGAGGGGAGCACTGTCAGGCAACGTATCTTCTGAGCCGCATGGAATGTCTCGGGCCGCATAGCTCCTTATGCCGCATGACTCCCTGAGCCGCATGAGGTTTCTGAGCTGTATGGATCTTTTCTGGCCGCATGAGTTTTTTTCTTTAGTATTTTCCATGCTTCTACAGGGGTCTGGGCGGTGGGCTTGGGGCGGGGGCGTCGGGGTCTGGGAGGCGGGCTTGGGGTTGGGGCGTCGGGGGCTGGACAGCTGGCATGGGTCGGGGGCTGGGCGGTGGGCTTGGGGCGGCGGCGTCGGGGGCTGGGCGGCTAGCTTGGAGCAGGGGCGTCGGAGGCTGGGCGGCTGGCTTGGGTCGGAGGTTGGGCGGTGGGCTTGGGGCGGCGACGTCGAGGGCTGGACCGTTGGCTTGGGACGAGTACATCGGGGCTATTTGCATCCGACGCACACCCATAAGCACTCTTCATATATATATGCAACCGAACTACTGGCGGCGGGCTCGGGGCGGCAGGCTTTGGTCGGGGGCAGCGGGTGGCTTTGCTTCTCAAATTCATCTGAGGTTATATATTGGCTAAATAATGTGTTATCCATATTGGGTGTTCCATTAGTTTGGTGGTGTTTGGATTAGTAAATGTGAATATATATGGGGTTTGGATTCATGGTGTATATGTTCACTGTCTCAAGGACAGTGCGAGTTCTATCAGTTGTGTGCTTCTGTATAGATGTATATATCTATACATCTAGCTGTGATATACATACGTGTATGTGACAATCTCAGTTAGCGACGGACTAGTTACCGGTTAGCGACAGATATTTTCAGCTCCATTAATTGCATTAATCTACGGTACGACATGGTGATCAGGACATAGTCCCTGCAGCCATTCGACTGGCGAGGCAGAAACTATGTTGCCGTAGATAAAGTTGCCTGTCCTCCGACGCTCATCCCACGGCAATGATGATACGACAACCTATCACTATATCTTATATAGTAGTAGATGATGTCTTAGTATTACATTAGTGAGTTCATCTTGATTCTGTTACGTACGTCCTTCAGATACTAGATACAATAAGGTTAACATATACTACACGATATGTATACAGAATATAGATGATTCACACTAATGTATGCTAGAATGAATCTTGGGTAGTATTCTGAGCCATCTGTTCTCACACTTAAAACACATAGGAATTAGTAGTGTGAGAGCGCCGGAGAGAGTGAGAGCGCCGGAGGGGGGAGAGGAGAGAGAGAGAGTAAAATGGTACGACATGGTAAAGTAGTACTGTATTTTGGCTCCAGTTCCAGCTCCATTTGATCTACGGTACGACATGGTGATCAGGACATAGTACCTGTAGCCATTCGACTAACGGATATTAGATTACTCTTCAGGATAATTGATGTCTATTTTATATTAATTTGGTTTGGTCTATATGATTCTTGGATAATTGGCGTGCATTAAATTCTTATGTGCATATTTGGTCTATGTGATTCTTGGATAATCGGTGTGCATTATATATTTGTTTGGTTTATGCATATTTTTGTGAACAGGGAAAGGGCTGCAATTTTTTTTCAAAAAAATTCTCAGTTACCGACGGACTAGTGACCGGTTAGCGACGGATATTTTCAGCTCCATTTGCATTAATCTACGGTACGACATGGTGATCAGGATATAGTCCCTGCAGCCATTCGACTGGCGAGGCAGAAACTATATAGCCGTAGATAAAGTTGCCTGTCCTCCGGCCCTCATCCCTCGGCAATGATGATACGACAACCTATCACTATATCTTATATAGTAGTAGATGATGATGTCTTAGTATTACATTAGTGAGTTAATCTTGATTCTGTTACGTTCTTCAGATACTATATATGATAAGAACATATACTACACCATATGTACAGAACATATATGATTCACACTAATGTATGCCAGAATGAATCTTGGCTTGTGTTCTGAGCCATCCGTTCTGATCAAGCATCTTCCTTCTCCTCTCCTCCACCATGGCTCTGAACCAATCTGCTCCTCCCTACTTTCCTTCTTTTTATTTGACTCTCTCAGCCACATATGACATCCAGCTCAAGTGTAGAGTCGGGGGAGAAGAAGTGGGCAGGAAGAGGAGGGGGAAGCAGCACAGCCGGCGGCATGACCCGGAGGGTGTGCATAGGAGAACTATGAAGAAAACCTATGTACTTCTTCCGGGTCATGCCGGCGGCTGTGCTTCTTTCCCCTCCTCTTCCTGCCCACTTCTTCTCTCCCGACTCTACACTTGAGCTGGATGTCATATGTGGCTGAGAGAGTCAAATAAAAAGAAGGGAAGTAGGAACGAGCAGATTGGTTCAGAGCCATGGTGGAGGAGAGGAGAAGGAAGATGCTTGATCAGAACGGATGGCTCAGAACACAATCCAAGATTCATTCTAGCATACATTAGTGTGAATCATCTATGTTCTTATCGTATATAGTATCTGAAGGACGTAACAGAATCAAGATGAACTCACTAATATATGCTAGAATGAATCTTGGGTTGTGTTCTGAGCCACTCGTTCCGATACTTGGAAATTAAGTCATTCGACTTGTGCGGCAGAAACTATAAGGCTACTTGCATGTTCTTCCAACTTTGAATTACAAGAGTACTACATTAGGTTACATAAATCACTAACCTCATCGCGGCCAATGTTTACAGTCTTGGTCTCAACTGTCTTCGTTGCTATGATCCCATGCTTTCGGAAAATAGACAACGCAGACTCCATGGAATAGAATGGCCTTACATGCAAATCGTCTGTGATTATGTATCTTTTCCCTCCTTTCACAAACACGCCATCCTTGTTGCCTCCATATGCAACCCCCTTCCACACAATATCCTCATCCATTGCCTTACCACAGGGACATCGAGCGCCAATAACCGAACTATACAGACGGTGAGTCTTGATGTAGCACTCAAATGTGGGGCACCCGTAAATTAGCCGAGGTTTTAAATCATCGACATTAAGTTTTAAACCCTCACGTTGCCTTTCTGCTTCACTTCTAGGCTCAAGCAGGATCTTCTTGCAAGCTTCGGTCTCCAGATACTTAGTGTCAAGATTCTGGACTCTTTCCTAGAGCATGTCAACGCTTCCCTACCGGTTCCAAACTATGCTCACCAATCAGTGGATGTGATAGGCCATGAACTGGTCTGTCCCAAGAACAACATTTAATTTATGGCGAGTTATTCTGCCCAGACGATCGACGATGCCCCGGATTGGAGACAACCATTCATTAACTTCGTCATCTACGATATCTTGCCCGAGAATCCAAAGGAAGCCACCTCCATCAAACGGCGTTCTCTCAGATTCTTTTACGATACGAAGACGAAGATGCTGTATCGCCGCTCCTACGATGGATTATTGCTTCGGTGTCTATCAAACGCAGAAGCCAAAAAAGCTGTAAGAGAAGCTCATGATGGTGTCTGCGGGCCCATCAACCTGGCCCTAAATTGCAAGACCGTCTTCGCCAAATGGGCTACTACTGGCCCACGATGGTAGCAAACGCGATAGAATATTGTAGAAAGTACAAAGCCTGCCAAGTCGATGCGGACTTCATCTACCAACCATCCGAATTTCTACATCCGTCGGTGGTATCCTGGCCATTTGAAGCATGGGGGATGGATATCATCGGTCCAATCACTCCATCTTCCTCCCGAGGATATCGTTTTATACTCGCAATTACAGATTACTTCTCCAAGTGGGCGGAAGCTGTCCCACCCGCAGAAGTAAAGACTTCAAACGTGATCAGCTTCCTTAAGCATCACGTCATCTATCGCTTTGGACTGCCCCAGAGGATCATCCACGATAATGGTCCGCAGTTTGCAAGCCACGCCTTCTATCAGTTCTGCGACAAGCACCGCATCCAGAATATTGCTTCGACGCCATACAATCCAGCAGTAAATGGGTTGGCAGAAGCATTCAACAAAACCATCATCAAGTTACTCAAGAAGTTCGTATCGTCCAACAAACGCGACTGGAATGAGAAGCTTGGTGAATGCTTGTGGGCGTACCGTACCACAGTCCGAACGACCACATGGAACACACCATTCTCCCTGGTTTACGGGAGTGAGGCAGTTCTCCTATTGGAGACTCAAATACCCTCACTCCGCGTCGCCCTCACTTATCAATTGACGATGGATGATAACTACCGACGTCGACTACAAGAGTTAGAGACCTTGGATGAAAAGCGCCTCCTGGCTCAGCAAAGGATCGAACTATATTAAGCACGCATCTCTGGAGCCTTCAATAAGAAGGTTAAAATCAGAACATTCCAAGTGGGCGATCTCGTTTTGGCAGTCCGGAGGCCGATGGTCATGACTCACAAGACCACCGGCAAGTTCCAGCCGAAATGGGAAGGTCCATTCATCATTGAGGCTTTATTCTCCAACGGTGCTTACCGCCTCGCAAAATAAAACGGAGACTTGCTCATGTTGCCCGTCAACGACAAGTTTCTGAAGAAATATTATGTCTAAATAACATTTTCCAGATCATCGAGTCATGTACCCGCCGGTGCCGCTGAACTCACTTTCATAGATTATTGAGTCATGCACCCACTGGTGCCACTGAACTCGCATCCCCAAGTTATCGAGTCATGTACCCGCTGGTGCCGCTGAACTCACACCTCCAAATTTCTAGATCATCGAGTCATGTACCTGCTGGTGCTGCTGAACTCACGAACACTCATTCCAGATTATCGAGTTATGTACCCGTTGGTGCCTCTGAACTCACATTCCGATCCTCTTTCAGATAGTAAGTCATGTATGATCCTACCTCTGAACTTTCTTCTTGGAGGAGATCCTCCCTCATGACCCACTACCCGCACTCCCAGTGCACAAAAAGGGTTACAGATCCACAAATTTCTAAAACGGCCATGTCCTTATTACCTCTGAGTCGTTTCACTTCCGCCAAAAATAAATCACCCCTCTGTATAGAACGTCCATGTCCTCATTACCTCTAAGTCGTTCTATGTACCCTCCTTCATTGAGCCCACTCCTGTCATGTCTTCATTACCTCTGAATGGAAAGGCTCCGTCGAAGAAACTTTCATACTTGCCATGTCCTAATAACCTCTGAGTAAGTATGATGATTCCCTTTCGAATTATTATCTGTACCCACAGCCGGAGTACGCCAAGGATAATAGGTCCGCAAAATTTCCCCGCTGAGTCCACTCCTACCATGTCCTCATTACCTCTGAGCAGGAAGACTCCACGGTAAAACCTCCGTACTCGCCATGTCCCCATAACCTCTGAGTAAGTACGTTGGTCCTCTCTCGTCCTATTACCCGTACCATGAACCATGGTACGCCAAGGGTAATAGGTCCACAAATGTCCTCTATTGACACAAATGTCCCATGTTGACCATAAATGTCCTCTGTTGACAACAAATATCATCCGTTGAGTCCACTCCTGCCATGTCCTCATTATCTCTGAGTAGGAAGACTCTACGGTTAAAACCTTCATACTTGCCATATCCTCATTATCTCTGAGTAAGTATGTTGGTTCCTCCTGTCCTATTATCCGTATCCTAAATCAGGATACGCCAAGGGTAATAGGCCCACAAATGTCCCTTGCTAAGTCTCTTAGTACAGGCACACTATTCATCATCATGCCCTGGGAGCCCAGCTGCTCCATGGTATTCTATCTTCTGATACCCCGAACACCCACAACCACCTTGCCATGGAACTGTTCTAGGTATCCCCAATCAAACTTGTTATCCGTACCTAAAACCAAGGCATGCCAGGGGTAACAGGTCCACAAACAAGTCCCCCATGCGGGGCAAACATCAACACAATACCACAGGTATAACAAGCAATGCAAATGAAGGGTAGAAAGGAAAGTACTCTTTATTTGAAGGACGAAAAAAGCATTACATGTTTTGGGACCACGTCCCTCTCAAAAAGAAAAGAAAAAGAAAACAGGAACAAAACCAGAAAAAGGCCGACTATAGTCCGACATTACACAGTTCCAAGAGGCGGTTTCACACAAAGATAGTCCCCCGCTCAAGCCTCTATTTTGTTCGGCGCTCGGCCTCCTGGGATAACTGCTCTGCATCATTCAGATACATATATGCCTGCCAATCGTTCTCCATCTTCTTTAGGGCAAGTTCTAGATTGGCAGAAGCCTGCTAAACTTGTCAGCCTCCTGAATGGTAATCCCTTTTTCAGCACGAGCAGCTTCAAGCTCGAACTCCAAGAAAGCCAGCTTTCTCTGAAGCTCGAGGATTTGCTCCTTGGTATCAGCTACCCACGGGAGGTCGTCGCTTTCCGAGCCGCACAATCCTCAGTCCGACGAGTCAATTGATCATACAACTGAGTCAGGTCCTGGCGGTCTTTCAATATAGTTGGCTTGATCAATTCCTGAGCAAGCTTGACCTTCTCCACCACGGTCAGAAGGAAATTGTGCTCTTGGTTTATTACCGCGGGTAAATCAGCTTGCTGCAGCACGCGGAACCGGGCCATAAGACGGTCAGCCTCTAACAGCTTAGGCTCCAGAAGCGCAGCCAGCCGTGCTCCACCGGGGAGTGTTTTAAGGATATTAATCTGGCCACCGGCGTATTGGCGGGCCATAGAAAAGGGAGTCCCCCTCTCCACAGCTGCCTCAATCGTCCTCTTCAGGTGGCGATAGAAACTGTCGACCACATCCTGAGATACTTCGTCCAAGACTTTCGTAGAGGATTGTGTCAAAGGGAGAGTGGCAGGCAGTACCGAAGGAGTAGCCTAAGAACTGGCCATCCCTGTCACCAGGGAAACGAATCCTATACGAAAAGAAACGCGGATGGCGGCTAGCTCCTCTTCCGCCGCCCGAAGAGCCTGGATACTTGGAAGAGCGGAAAGGGTAACTCCCGAAACCCTATTCGCAGATGATGGCATGGAAAGCGTCGTCCCTTGCTCCAGCTGTGCTATCACCAAGGCTTCCGAACTTGACCCAGCCGAAGGCCCCTCAGTATGGGCTAGAAAAGAAGAAGGCGCACGTGCTTCCATCATATCCCCTCCAGTAGAGTCTACCTAGGCAACGTTCGTCACTAGCAATAAAGGGGCGGGACCTGCACGTCCAGAACAATCATTAATCCACGGAGGACAGGACAAAAGAAGGAAATAGGCCTCCTCACAAGTTAAAAAGCTGGTTTATCTTACCAGGGGAAGAGCTCGGAGGCTGCAGCTCGTTCGAAGCTAGTATGGACTCCCCATCCACAGCTTCCAACTCAAATTCAACTTGCTCTTCTGCCCCATTCCCCCTGAAGGGGAGTCAGCCAGGTTAGCGTCATCCTGTTGGAATTCAGCAGTCTCAGGGACAGGGGCAATAGAGCCCCGTCCCCATGAGTTGAGTTCCCAGCAAGATGAGACCCCCCGGCCACCTCCGGAAGAGCCCCAGCGGAAGTGATGGCAGTGCACATATCATTGATCAAAGTAGACAAGGCTGGATCGACTTCAGTAGTCGAGTCTCGAGAAGCAGACTCCCCGTACGCCTACAAAAGAGCAAAAAAAATGATTAGGCCATAATTTAGAAAAGAAAAAAAAGGCGGCTGAAATTCCAATCACCTCAAAAATAGCGTCAACATCAATAAACAGCCTGCGACGTTTTACCGCAGCCCGCATTGTGGAGTAGGTTCTGGGATCGTCAGTGGACAGATGCCTGCTTCGTTGGCACGAAGCACCAGGCACAACAGGTGGATGATCCTCCACCTCTTCGTCTGGCAAAGTAGGAGGCTAGTCCCCCACCTCCTCGTTCGAAGAATGCGACGAGTCATCGGTGGCCTGCTCGGCATCCTCTTCATCCACCGCAGTAGACTCCGAGTCCGGCACGGGAACCCTATTCGTCCCTCTCTTTCTCTTCCTGGAACCCTCTGGCTTTTCTGCCAAGCCGGTCCCTACAATGAAGCTGGTGTTCATGTCGAAGTTCACGGGAGGTTTGCTCGCCGCAACGTGATAAAGAGCCGCCATGTACAGAATATCCCCTTGCGTGTTAGCGTCAGGGACTGAGAAGCTAGCCCGGGTATGGACAACATTATAATAATGCCACGCTCGGATGCCGTCAAGAACGCTGCCCTCGAAACCCTGACAAGCACTGGGCCAGTCAAGGAACAGCTGACTATATCTGAATTGACGAGAGAACCGGCTAGGCAAATAAGGCTCCAAGTACACGTTGTTTCGGTAAAGATATACTAGGTGCGCCGGACGAATGTTGCGCAGCCATAAAAGCATCTTCTCGGATAAGAGCTGGGGAGGATCGATGCCATCAACATGTACCCTCCTCACTTCCATAGGAGTAAACTGAAGAAGAGACACAAAGAAGTCAGGCCCATCAACTCTTGCCAACGCTCTACGACAAGCCGGCATGGTGTAATACCCCAGTCCCAAAATACATAGGACCAAGTACGTGAACATGCCAGCTGCACATATACGAAAAATACTCCAATATATGGAATCCTCATATATGTACATAAGCTGTAAATAAATAATCACAGGCCAGAATAACATATCTAATCTCATCACAGCTCAACACAGAAGATAATGAAGTCTAAATAAATAAATGAGAGTATCAAAAGATAGCCGGGTGAACATACTCACTCCAAACAGCTATGAAAAATAGTCTCACAAGATCGGAGTCCGACCTCCGCAAATAGAAAGAAAAAAAAGGTGTAAAATAATGTCCACTAATGTCTCAAATATAGAATAAACTAGAAATCAGTAGTGACTGCCTCGTCATCGATGTAAGATGGATCTAGAGCCGCTCCATACTCCTGTGGAAAGTCGTCTAATCCTGGAAAGATAACCAGGTCCTCAGGGGACATAGCAAGATACAAGAAAACACCATGCCATATAACTGTGATAATATAATAGAAAGAAAAGAGATGCATGCAATAGGATGCCTACCAGTTCTACAGTAAAAATGTAGTTAAGAACAGACCTTCAACGCATGGGCATCTTGCACAGTAGCAGTAACTCAGGTATGGCCCCATCAGGATACTAGGGACCTCAAAGCATAACATTCCTCGAATGTCAGAGGCCAGCAGTATCAGTAATAGGAAAGTGCAAAAGGACCCATACATTAAGGATACTGTTCTCCCTATCCAATGCCTAGTAGGGTCACCTCCATGACTCATGAACCTCTAGTAACTGCCAAGTCTTCTAGCATGCAATTCTATTGGCAGTTACTCCTATCCGTCGTACGCTCCATACGTATCGGTGGCCAGCCGACTCCACGGAAACGTGTCCTACACGTGACTCACATCATGTGATACAACAAGTGTCAAGGCCGTATGAGATATACCAATACCTCAACATCAGTGGGTGGTCACTAGACTAAGTCAATGTAAGAGAATAAATAAAGCAAGAAGAACGACCGATATAGTCGCTTGCACCCAAGTGTGACTTGGACGCACAGTGTAAATATCATAAAACAATACTGAAAATAACAACTGAAAATAAGAATATAATAATCACAGAGTAGGGTGGCAAGGTATCTTGCCTGGTGGTACAAAGTGGCAAGTCCCAGAGTAGCAAGTGTCCGCACCAAAAACTCACAAATCACAGATGACTCCAAACTCTGAAACAAACATCAAAAATGGTCTCGGTGAAGAAGATATACCAAGGAAACGCCTGTCCAAAAGTCAAATTCTAGAACAGGGGCAAAATCGTAATTTTGGGTCAAAACGATGTCCGCCGTTGGACCCGCTTTGCATCGAAACGTGTGCCAAAGTCTACGGTCTCCAAAGTCATCAAACTACATGTCTACGGTTTCAGTTTGAGGAGAGGATCTCAACGGTATATCCAGTTTTGGATTCCGAGGAGCCGTGTACAAAATTGCCCGTTTGAGTGGGTCGCGGGGCCGCCAAAATTGGGTTCCGATTCGACCTTCTCAGAATCGAACCAAACTAGGCATACAAGACCAGAATTTCGATCCGGACCTGTTGGCACAAGTTTCGTCTCGATTTGACGACTGTACACAAAGTTATGGACAAGTTTGCAAAGCGCCGATACGGGAGTATCTCGACGGATACGCGTTGATTTCGTGGCGCACACGCGACGAAACTAGGTTCCGTCAGTTCCCACACGTCCGCAACATCCATACGCGCCTTTCGATGCGTATAACGTGCGACCACGTCGCCCGATTTGTCGGGGCGACGTCGTATCGGACAAAAATTTCAGAAATTTATTATTTTGAAATCAGTTTTTCACACAACTTTAACACAGATTTAATTCTTGCACAGAAATCGAAATACAGTTCTACAAGTTGCGTTCTAATCATGGTTATGTCGTCTTCAGAGGTGTTCAATTAGTTTCTGAAAAATCTCGACACATAGATCAAAATTTGGCTTCTAAGTTGTGGTTTTGAACTAGATTCAAACTCTGTTTTCGACAGATTTTTAGGGCAACTTTGCCTCGATTTTTCGAGCAATCCCCTGGGGTTCCCAGGATTCTATAAAAAGAAGATTGGAGGGGTTCATATGGGCTACGCACAAAAATTTATAGTTCGAGAAATCATCGAGCGTGCGTGAAAAAAAGAGGGTTGGAAGAAGGGTACCTCACTGTTTGCAAAAACTGAGAACGCTTGGATTGCGGGGTCGTCTTGGGCTGTCCGGTAGCGCTCGTGCGGTGGTGCGGCGCCGCCAACGGCCTGGGTAGCCCGTCTAGGGTTCGAGATGAAGAGAGCTTCAGGAGAAATAAGATGTTCGAAGGGTTAGGGTTTGGTTTCGTAGGGCTTTATATATCTCTGCCGACTTCCAATACTATTAGTATTAGAATAGGGCTCGGTTTAGTATAAGGTATGCAGCTACTGCTGTTGGGTTAAGAGAAGTGGGGTCGAGTTTCTCCTAAGGGTGCAGCAGCTTAGAGCTGCTGGGTTTTGGGTTATGTGGGGTCGGGTTATTAGGATTGGGTCTTAGGGGGTCGGCCAAAAATGGTTGCAGCTAAGCTGTTGTTGACCAATTTCGAATGTGGGGGTCGGCCCCCCTCCAATCTGCAGCTACTGCTGCTATGGGGGGCTCGGCCACCCCTGGTTTTAATTTCTTTCTCTTTTTTATAACAAAACTATATATATATATATATATTTTATATATATATATATATATATATATATATATATATATATATATATAAGAAAATCATCTAAAATTCTTAATAAGTAACAAAAATATTTTGTAACCAATGTAGGCTATGATTATTAATATTAAAATATCAAGCTCACAAACATACACATATTAGATACCTCTATAATTACGTACATATACCAATCAAATTCAAAAAAAAAATATAGAAAAATAATTTTTAAAGCATTAAAATAATTACAAAATATTGGGGTTTTACATCCTACCCAACTTGAAGAAAATTTTGTCCTCGAAATTAAACTAAGGTCGGGGGATCAATGCAATGCAAGGAATATAATGGTACTTAATATGCAAGACATACCTTCGCCTTCGAACAAATGCGGGTAGCATTTCCGGATGTCGTCCTCGCGCTCCCAAGTAGACTCCCCTGGCGAGTGATACTTCCATGCCACGCGAACCAATGGAATAGATTGATTCCGCAACACCTTCACTCGACGATCGAGGATACCTATTGGTTACTCTTCGTATGACAAGCTCAGTCCAACTGTGATGTCGGAGTGATCAAGCACATGATTGCTGTCCGCCACGTACCTCCTCAGCTGAGATACATGGAATACGTCATGTACTCCCTCTAGTGACGGTGGCAATGCCAATCTGTAGGCAACCTCTCCAACACGTTCCAAGACATCGAAAGGCCCGATGTACCTTGGACTCAACTTGCCACGTCCTCCGAATCGAATCGTGCCTCTAGTGGGGGATATCTTGAAGAACACATGGTCACCCTCTTTGAATTCCAAGGGTCGACGACGATTATCTGCCCACTGCTTCTGACGATCCTGCGCCGCTCGCAGGTGGTCCTGAATCTTCTTCACTGTCTCTACTGTGCTCAAGACCAACTCGGGACCCAATAGCTGTCGCTCTCCTATGTCGCCCCAACAAACAGGAGACCGACACTTCCTACCATACAATACCTCAAACGGAGCCATCTGAATGCTCGCTTGATAGCTATTGTTGTAGGAAAATTCTACAAGATGAAGATGGTCCTCCCACGAACCGCCAAAATCAAGCATACACGCTCTCAACATATCCTCTAGTGTCTGAATGGTACGCTCCGACTGGCAATCTGTCTACGGATGATACGATGTGCTAAACTTCAATCGGGTGCCCAAACTCTCTTGCATGCTCCTCCAAAAGTGCGAGGTGAATCTCGAGTCACGGTCCGACACAATACTAACAGCACACCATGCAATCTCACAATCTGCTCCATATACATCTCTGCCAATACTTTTGTCGATTGTCCCACTCTAAAAGGCAAGAAATGTGCTGACTTTGTAAGTCTATCAACAATCACCCAAACTGCGTCACGTCCTCTAGGACTTCGAGGAAAACCCGTGACGAAATCTATAGTAATGTGCTCCTACTTCCACTCGGGAATGGGTAGCGGCTGCAATAATTCGGCCGTCCTCTGGTGCTCCGCCTTCACTTGCTGACATACCAAGCACTTGGCAACGAAATGAGCTATCTCTCGCTTCATTCCATGCCACCAATAATACTGTCGTAAGTCACGATACATCTTGGTCCCTCCGGGATGAATAAAGTAAGTCGAACTGTGAGCCTCGGTCATCAGCTCCTACCGTAGATCTCTATAGGGAACATAAATGCGATCACAATATCGCAATGTCCCATCGGTGTGGATCCTCAATCCTGTCTGCTCTCCTGCTTCAGTCCTCTCTTTCAGCCATCGGAATCTAGCATCATTGGGCAATGCTGCCTTGATACGCTCTACCAATGATGATTGCACCTGGAGGTTGGCTAATACGCCATCTGCTTCCAGCAGTACTACCTCAATACCAAGCTGCTCCAAGTCTCTAATCAATTCCTTCTGTGTAGTCAAAAAGTGTGCCATAGGTTTGCGGCTTAATGCGTCTGTCACGACATTAGCCTTGCTCGGATGATAATGAAGCTCGACCTCATAATCCATCATCAACTCCAACCAACGTCGCTGTCGCATATTCAACTCCTTTTGTGTGAACACGTACTTGAGGCTCTTATGATCAGGGTAGGTATCAACCTTCTCGCCGTACAAGTAGTATCTCCATACCTTCAAAGCAAAGATAACCGCTACGAGCTCTAGATCGTGGGTTGGATAATTCTTCTCATGCACTATCAACTGTCGCGATGCATATGCTACTACCCGACCATGCTGCATCAATACACATCCTAATCCCTTCCCGGATGCGTCGCTGTAGATCACAAATCCTTCTGTGCCCGATGGTAGCGTCAAGATCGGTGCTATGGTTAATCGCTTCTTCAACTCGTCAAAAGCGGCTTGACACTCGTCTGTCCATATAAACTCCTGATCCTTGCAAGTCAATCGAGTCATAGGCCCTGCTATTCGAGAGAAATCTTCTACGAACCGTCGGTAGTATCCCGCAAGTCCAAAGAAACTTCCAGAAGCTGTTGTGGGAGCGGGCCATGATTTGACTGCTATGATCTTCTCTGGATCCACCGATATACCATCGTCCGTAACAATATGACCAAGGAATGATACCTCCTTGAGAAAGAAATCACACTTGCTAAGCTTTGCGAAAAGTCGCTCATTCCTCAATGTTCCCAAAACGATCCGTAGATGCTGCTCGTGCTCCTCTTGTCTCTTGGAGTAAATCAAGATATCGTCTACAAAGACTACTACGAATTTGTCCAAATATTGGTGAAAGATCTTGTTCATCAAATTCATGAAAACTACGGGAGCATTGGTCAAACCGAAAGGCATGACCAAGAACTCGTAGTGTCCATACCTCGATCGAAAGGCCGTCTTGGCAATATCTTCCTTCTGAACCTTCAATTGGTGATAGCCCGATCGTAATTCAATCTTCGAGAATACTTTTGCTCTACTCAGTTTATCGAATATATCGTCTATACGCGGCAAAGGATACTTGTTCTTCACCGTCACCGCATTCAATGCTCTATAGTCAATACACATGCGCACTGTCCCGTCTTTCTTAGGCACAAAATGAATGGGTGCTCCCCATGGTAAGGCACTGGCACGAATAAATCCCTTCTCTAATAAGTCATCAATCTGTGTCTTCATCTCTACCAACTCCTTGGGGGCCAGACGATATACTCGAGATGAAATATGCTCGGCACCGGGAATAAGCTCAATAGAAAACTCAATATCTCGGTCAGGTGGTAGTCCTGGCAACTCCTCGGGGAATACATCCTCGAACTCTGTGATAATAGGGTACTGAGGGGTGTCATGCATCATCATATGAGTTTCCGATATGGGTGCCTCACAACTATCTCCGTCTTCTTTAGTGAACTCAAACTCTGCCGCATTCGGTGGTCTAAAGATAATACTTCTCCTATGGCAGTCTATGAGAGCGAAATGCTGGCTCAACCAGTCCATTCCAAGAACCGCATCAAATATCGACATAGGGAATACAAGAAGTCGTGCCACCATCTCTCTACCATTTATCACTACAGGACAAAGTCTACAAACACCACTAACAGGTACAACTCCTCCTCTAGTGAGGATTTTAACATTCTTAGCTAAGGGGGTGATGGGAATGCTGTGTCTAGTGGCAAAACTAGTGGCTATGAATGAATGAGTGGCTCCAGTATCAAATAATATAATAGCAGGAAAAGATGCAACTAAAACCATACCTGCTATAACCTCTGCCTCTGTCTTCATATCCTCAACAGCCATTGAGAATACCTTCCCATGATTTTGTCCGGGGCCCTGAGTTCTGGCCCTCTCGAACTGCGCTGACTGAGGTGGTAATGGCGGGCGAGGTGCTCCTGTCGCTGGCTAAGGTGCTGGAAGTGCTGGAGCTAAAGACTGCTGTTCCAGACAATCTTTCACCTTGTGCTGTCCTGACCCGCATCTCAAGCATGATCCAAGTCGAATTCGATAGTCCTTCAAGACGTATCCCTGCTTCCCGCAAAAGTTGCAGGTGGGCTTCTGATAAGGTGTGTGCCTATGCTGAAACTGTCCTGTGGTCCTCCTGATAGGTCCACTCTGAGTGGTTCGGGCTGGTGTAGCTGCTGGGGTATGACGCCTCGATGTCTGCTGCTGTTCCTTGCGAAGAATCTCCTGAGCACGAGCTTCTTCCAAGACAGCTGAATGGGAGACTCGAGACTGAGTAGTCGTATAAGACTTAAGCTCTGGTGCAAGTCCCTGGTGAAATCTCCTCGCCTTCTCTAACTCTGTCGGAATCAATCCCGCACCAAATCGACTCAGGCGATTGAACTCCGAGTCATACTCGTCAACTGTCATATTCCCTTGCTTCAGATGGAGGAACTGCTCGTAGAGACCATCTCGAACATGAATAGGAAAGAATCTCTCATAAACTGTATCATAGAACTGCTTCCAAGTGATCCCAGTGCCTAATCGTCTCTCTTCTGCCTTCCACCAGTGGTGAGCATTGTCTTCTAACTGTAGGTCCACTGCTGTCATCCAATGTCGAGCTGGCAACTGGGATGCCTTCAGTAGCTTCTCGGTACTAATAAGCCACTGTGATACCTCTAATGGTTTCTCCGTCCTTCTAAAGGCCTTGGGGTTCATATCTGTGAAATCTTTGATAGAGCCTTCATAGGGATGCAGAGACGGTACTGGTACTGGTACTGGAGGTGGTGGTGGGGGTCTAGCCATAGCTGCTATCATCGTCTGTCTCATCAGCTCAGTCTGCTGCCACTGAGCCTGCATCATGGCATACATAAACTGAGTAGTAGGGCTCCCATCAGTCGGCGGTGGAGGCATCTGAGGTCCCGACTGTGGAGTAAACTGCTGAGGGAATGGTGGTGGTGGAGGCAGTGGTACATTCCCTCCCGGTGGCATGGTAGTAGTCTGTCCAGCCTGGCTGCCTGGGGGTGCTGTGACCTCTGGGTACTCCGTCGTCGGTGTCGTAGTAGGCTGCGACTGTCCTGGCTGGTAAGGTGTTGCTGGGGTCATGGGGGGATTCTGTCCCTCCGGAGTAATCTCCTCACCAGATGTGAGGTCCAAGGCAAAAGTGCGTCCGCTTCGTAGATTCATATTGTTGGTACGAGGAAGATAAGTTGATATTAGGAAAGATTAGATATGGGATAAATCAAATAATCAAGGAAGTTTCAAAAAAGATTGGAAGTCAAGGGATAGTAGTAGTTCTGGATAAGATATTTCTATTCCTATATGCAGGCTTGTTGGGTACAGTCATGTAATCCAACAATATTAAATCTGACCTGCATGGGCCACCACAAAAACATGTAACACTCCAGTCCCAAAATACATAGGACCAATTACGTGAACATGCCAGCTGCACATATACGAAGAATACTCCAATATATGGAATCCTCATATACGTAGATAAGCTGTAAATAAATAATCATAGGCCAGAATAACATATCTAATCTCATCACAGCTCAACACATAAGATAATGAAGTCCAATTAAATAAATGAGAGTATCAAAAGATAGCCGGGTGAACATACTCAGTCCAAACAGCTATGAAAAATAGTCTCACAAGATCGGAGTCCGACCTCCGCAAATAGAAAGAAAAAGAGGTGTAAAATAATGTCCACTAATGTCTCAAATATCGAATAAACTAGAAATCAGTAGTGACTGCTTCGTCATCGATGTAAGATGGATCTAGAGCCGCTCCGTACTCCTGTGGAAAGTCGTCTAATCCTGGAAAGATAACCAGGTCCTCAGGGGACATAGCAAGATACAAGAAAACACCATGCCATATAACTGTGATAATATAATAGAAAGAAAAGAGATGCATGCAATAGGGTGCCTACCAGTTCTACAGTGAAAATGTAGTTAAGAACAGACCTTCAATGCATGGGCATCTGGCTCAGTAGCAGTAACTGAGGTATGGCCCCATCAGGATACCAGGGACCTCAAAGCATAACATTCCTCGAATGTCATAGGCCAGTAGTATCAGTAATAGGAAAGTGCATAAGGACCCATACGTTAAGGACACTGTTCTCCCCACCCAATGCCTAGTAGGGTCACCTCCATGACTCATGAACCTCTAGTAACTGCCAAGTCTTCTAGCATGCAATTCTATTGGCAGTTACTCCTATCCGTTGCACGCTCCATACGTATCGGTGGCCAGCCGGCTACGCGGAAACATATCCTACATGTGACTCACATCACGTGATACAACAAGTGTCAAGGCCGTATGAGATATACCAATAACTCAACATCAGTGGGTGGTCACTAGACTAAGTCAATACAAGAGAACAAATAAAGCAAGAAGAACGACCGATATAGTCGCTTGCACCCAAGTGTGACTTGGACGCACAGTTCAAATATCATGAAACAATGCTAAAAATAATAATTAAAAATAAGAATATAATAATCACAGAGTAGGGTGGCAAGGTATCTTGCCTGGTGGTACAAAGTGGCAAGTCCCAGAGTAGCAAGTGTCCGCACCAAAAACTCACAAATCACAGATGACTCCAAACTCTAAAACAAACATCAAAAATGGTCTCGGTGAAGAAGATATACCTAGAAAATGCCAGTCCAAAAGTCAAATTCTGGAACAAGGGCAAAATCGTAATTTCGGGTCAAAACGATGTCCGCCGTTGGACCCGCTTTGCACCGAAACACGTGCCAAAGTCTATGGTCTCTTAAGTCGTCAAACTACATATCTACAGTTTCAGTTTGAGGAGAGAAACTCAACGGTATGTCCAGTTTTGGATTCCGAGGAGCCGTGTACAAAATCGCCCGTTTGAGTGGGTCGCGGGCCCGCCAAAATTGGGTTCCGATTCGACCTTCTCAGAATCGAACCAAACTTGGCATACAGGACCAAAATTTCGATCTAGACCTGTTGGCGTAAGTTTCGCCTTGATTCGACGTTTGTACACAAAGTTATGGACAAGTTTGCAAAACACCGATACGGGGGTATCTCGACGGATACGCGTTGATTTCGTCGCACACACGCGACGAAACTGGGTTCCGTCTGTTCCCACACGTCCGCAACATCCATACGCGCCTTTCGATGCATATAACGCACGACCACGTCGTCCGGTTTGTCGGGGAGACGTCTTATCGGACAAAAATTTCAGAAATTTATTATTTTGAAATCAGTTTTTCGCACAACTTTAACACAGATTTAATTCTTGCACAGAAATCGAAATACAGTTTTACAAGTTGCATTTTAATCATGGTTATGTCGTCTTCAGAGGTGTTCAATTAGTTTCTGAAAAATCTCGACACACAGATCGAAATCTGGCTTCTAAGTTGTGGTTTTGAACTAGATTCAAACTCTGTTTTCGACAGATTTTTGGGGCAACTTTGCCTCGATTTTTCGAGCAATCCCCTGGGGTTCCCAGGATTCTATAAAAAGGAGATTGGAGGGGTTCATATGGGCTACGCACAAAAATTTATAGTTCGAGAAATCATCGAGCGTACGTGAAGAAAAGAGGGTTGGAAGAAGGGTACCTCGCTGTTTGCAAAAACTGAGAATGCTTGGATTGCGGGGTCGTCTTGGGCTGTCCGATAGCGCTCGCACGGTGGTACGGTGCTGCCAACGGCCTGGGTAGTCCGTCTAGGGTTCGAGATGAAGAGAGCTTCAGGAGAAAGGAGATGTTCGAAGGGTTAGGGTTTGGTTTCGTGGGGCTTTATATATCTCTGCCGACTTCCAATACTATTAGTATTAGAATAGGGCTCGGTTTAGTATAAGGTATGCAGCTGCTACTGTTGGGTTAAGAGAAGTGGGGTCGGGTTTCTCCTAAGGGTGCAGCAGCTTAGAGCTGCTGGGTTTTGGGTTATGTGGGGTCAGGTTATTAGGATTGGGACTTAGGGGGTCGGCCAAAAATGGTTGCAGCTAAGCTGCTGTTGACCAATTTCGAACGTGGGGGTCGGGCCCCCCTCCAATCCGCAGCTACTGCTGCTATGGGGGGCTCGGCCACCCCTGGTTTTAATTTATTTTTATAACAAAACTATATATATATATATAAAAATATATATATATATATATATATATATTTATATATCTATATATCTATATATATATATAAGAAAATCATCTAAAATTCATAATAAGTAACAAAAATATTTTTTAACCAATGTAGGCTATGATTATTAATATTAAAATATCAAGCTCACAAACATACATATATTAGATACCTCTATAATTACGTACATATACCAATCAAATTCAAAAAAAATATAAAATTTTTTTTTAAAGCATGAAAATAATTAGAAAATATTAGGGTTTTACACATGGTGTCATAATCCCAAGATTGATGACGATATCGAAAGAGAAAGGCATCATCAGCGGTGACAACATCCTCTGTCCCGGCCCTCATCAATGACTGGTAATGCATCAGTAACCACCCCATGAGATAGTGGTATGGTAGTTCTATCCGCTCGAAGTCCAGCATCATCTCACGAGCAATAACTTTAGATGTTAAAGCACGGCGGCCGTGGTGTATGCTACACACCATAGCCGGAAGAAGGGCTAGTCTTACCTTGAAGACCAGCTTCATAGCCAGGAGAATGAAATGGCGGCTGATCCTTTCTATAGAACCTGCTCCTCCCAAGACTATGCAATTTCGTAGCCATACCATCAAGAACCCGGCTAAGATTGCTTTATCGGACATTTGCTGGGTACCGTAGTGGAAATAACTGAAAGAATCAGTGAGGCTCCCAAACCTGTCATGGGTGGACCTCGACGTTTTGGCCTTCAACATCATGTCCTTCACCTCCTCCGGGGTTTGAGGACCTCGAGATGAAAACCGACCAGAAGGACGTAATTTGAAAAGATACGCAACCCAGGCCGTGGTGTGAGGGGCGTTCCCTTCTGAGGTATTTTCTTTCTTGATAGCAATCTGGTGGCAGATGCTATAATGGCACAACAGTTCTCGGTACACGACGACGAAAACAGGAAATCGTCGATCCAGGTCATCAAATTCCTCATTCGTCGGTGAATATACTTCAAAGGCCTCGCCTCCCCATGGCAGCTTAGAAATAGCATGCATCTCATGGAGAGCAAGTCCCAACTCTCTCCCGGGCGCAAAAAAGTTCCCCGTACGCCGGCTATACATCTCCAAAAGGGCCATGAATAACGGCTTATTAATGGGCAATCTGTAACAGGTGCCCCGGATGGCGTAGTAAAGGTCAATCTCCCTAAGGAGTACCTCGTAGTTCCTCAGGATCTACGAGAAAAGATTAGCCCCTGTGGGAATGGGGTTTGTCCAATTCAGCAGCGATAACCTGCCCACGGGATAGGACCCCTTGCGATCGAGTTGGTTCAGAAGGGTGTCAGCCCGGGTAAAAGTAAAGTTAGGACCAGACACATTGATAAAAGTACCAGGAATCAGCCCCATCACAGTCCGGCTGACTGACTCCCTACTTGCACATGCCGACCTAATACTCATATTATAGTGGATGTTACCTACGAACATCCACTGTTGGGTTGGAGTCAGAGAACCTGCCATTGTCCTGCCCAACGACACCATATTAAACCACGAGAGGGGAAAATGCAGCTCCATCTCGGGAACATGGATATCTACCCCATCCACAGTGAAGTCCCAGTTCTCAGAAACATCCAGTATTCGGAAGTTCTTTACGGAGAAAGCATCCCCAAAGAGAAAAGCGGGTTTCAGATATTCTCCGTCCAGTTTTCTCGAATTTATCATAGTGCAAAAAAAATGGAAAGGCTGGTTGTTGATGGCAGCCACCCTCTCCAAAGGCTCATTAGAGGGAAGTTGATTTGTCATATGTCGAATTAAATCGTCAAGACGCACACCCATGGCAAACTGAACCGAACCCACTAGAAGCTCTCCGGTCGGGTTGGTTGGGAGGTTCACTGGAAAAGTACAAAAGAAACAGGATTAAAAATAGGTTAAAACGAAATCACTTAGAGTTTTCTCAAAAAGAAGTCTCTATGAGTCTATGCGGCTCGGATCGACGAAGCCTTATGCGGCCCAATTCAACTGAGTTTCATGCGGGACGGCTTCAACAGAGCCTATGTGGCTCGGGTCAGCACAGCTTCATGCGACCCAATTCAGTTAAAGAGTTCCATGCGACACTGATGCGGCTCAGATTACGACTTATGTGGTTCTATCTCGCAGAAGAGTTTATGCGGCAGGATTCAGCAAAATTCTATGCGGACCAGTTTGTCAGGAACGTATGCGGCTCCGGTCAAAGGAGACTTTATGCGGTTCATATCCAGAAGTAGTCTTGCGACTCAAAATCCTTTTCATGCGGTTCATACAAGGGGAATGTCCTATGCGACTCAAATGTGAGAGGGTCATGCGGCCCATACAACGCATGTGGGTCCATCATGATCAGGCTAGAGCCATCCAAACGATGAGGGCTTGTGCATAAATCATGCAACAGAGCCATGGGTTCTTAGGGTTCAAAGTGTTTGAAAGAGATCCTTATACTTGAAAGCAGGACGAACATCAGAATGCACCTCGGGTACAGCGGCCGACGATGAAGCCGCCTTCTTGCCTTTTGCGGCAGCGGAGACGACCTTGGAAGATTTGGGTGCCATTTTCAAAAGTCGAAGAATGGGAATGGAGAAGGAAAGAAAAAGATAGCAACAGTGGAAGACGAAGGAGAAAGTAAAGAAATCCTTTCGACTCAACCCATCCATATTTATAGACAAAACCAAGGCGCTTCGATTCTCGTGCAAAATGAAAACCAACTCTTCGGTTATCAAGGTGAGCCGCCTAAAATGAAGGCCAGACTCCTGGGATCCCGCCCCGAAAAGTGACCTCAAAACTGACAACAAATCAACAACATTTAATGCAAAAGATCTCCATACGTGGCAAGATGACGTGGCGAAAAGTCCTTACGGCCGAGACATCCATGCGGCCGAAACATCGTACGGCCGAAACATCAACGCGGTTGAGACATCATATACGGCCAGAAGAATACATAGCCATGCTTCTTGTTCAAAGTATTTCAATTTTATAAATTAAAAACTTTGAAGGGGATCTTGTAGATGCATGGAAAAAGAAGAAAGAAGGATCCATGCGGCCAGGAAATCCTATGCGGCTCAGAAAGCCCATGCGGCTCAGAAAGCCCATGCGGCTCAGAGATTCATACGGCACAAGGGACTATACGGCTCGATACGTTCCATGCCGCTCAGAGGGGTGCCACGTAGCATACAAAGAACTCTTCCTTTACTTCATTAATTGTCTTGACGGCTGACATCTCTGACAAGACGATAGCCCTGACACAAAGATGTAATTATGATTCTGTCAAAATGACAGACCCCTAGGAAAATGAAGGAGATCCCTGACATAATCTTTCGAGATCCAGAAAATGTTACGTAGCCTAGGCACGTGGACTGTCATATGCGACTCAAGTGGACGCTCCTCCATGCGGCTCAAGTAGACGCTTCTCCATGCAGCTCACGAAGGGGTTACCCGTTATGCGGCCACCTACGTCCATGCAGTCCAGATTATCATCTGATTCGAGGACACGTGGCCGGGCATATGCGGCTCAATCTTCATACGGTTTAGATCCCCTCAGTGGCTCCCATGACACGTATCATAAAGCTAATCAATTTGCCAGATTTACTACAACCAAAGATTGGGTCAAATTCTAATAATCTGGGACACATGGCAGGAAAATGAATTAAACTTATTCATTCAGATTCACAGACATCAGCGGATCATCATAAGGGAGATTTATTCTGATCAGCATTATTTACTGAGAAGGTTTGGCACAATCTATATTAATGGCCCAGATTTATTACACTCAAAACTAATGGCCCAGATTGATCAATCAACAGGCCACCGCCACTTTAAGGGGCAATCATTGTAAACCCTAATGATGCCCCCCATTCTTATAAATAGTAGGGTGCTATTCCCTTGCAGAAGACACATACAGAGATGGAGAGAGATAAAGAGAGACAGAGATAGACAGAGATTGACGTGCATAGTGAGCCAGAGAGCCTGAAGAGAGAGCATTTCTCTATCAACGCCAAGCAGTTCTTCCACAGAGCCAAGAAGCTGCACCCGATCATACAAGGAGTAAGGCAGAGCGGCCGTCGCTTTCCCGAGTCTCTATCGTCACCCCCCAGAATCTAAAATAAATAAATGTACTTAGATTGCTGTACCTAGGTTTTCGTCCCTAGGCTTTCTTTGTACAAGCGAGTTTGTTTTGTGAAGTAAAAGTCCAGTCCTCCGATAATTATTCTATCCTTTTATATTTTCTGGCAAACAACTAGCTTGGAGGAGAAGCCGAAAGGGTCCAAGACAAGGAAAAGGAAGGAGAATACAGTTGAGGTGTCAGACTCGGAGTCCACCAATGCAGACGAAGAGGACAACGCCGATAACCTGCCTCTTCCTTCTGTAGATGATGTGGTGATAGACCAGTCCCCTATTGTTCCTGGTCCTTCACGAAAGCGAAGCAGGCATGAGTCCGCAATTGGCGGCATAACTTACTCCCAAAAATGGGCTGCCGTCAAGCCCCGTGGGCCAATCATTCGGGAGAGAAGCGAGGATGTTGATGCTGTTTCGGAGGTGAATCAAATTACAACCATCTTTTCTTAGCTCTTCTTTTCTGTATTATAATCTAATCCTTCTCCTTTTCTTTGTAAGCGTCAGGAGAAGTGGATTCTCGAGAGCTGGCTACTGTCTCTGAAGTCAACCCGGCTCTAGCCACTTTAATCAGTGATATGAGTGCCAATCTTATTTCTGCCAGAGTTCTACCGACGACGGCTGAGGTTCCTTCCGTTGCTGACCTCTCAATCCAGGATGATGTGGGCTCTACTGAGCCAATCCCCGAGGTTGTTGAACTCCAGCCGAGTGACGCTGACCCTATTGCATCTACCTCCGGGGTGACTGGGCAGAGGAACCAGCTGTATTCGGCTCAGATGTCGCTGGTGAGGAGGATACAATGGCTGTGAACGATCCTCAGCTTCAGCAACCCTCCTCTGGTAAGCTAAGCCAAGTCTTAACTAGTGAGAAGGTTTATTTGCTCTATCTTCACATCTTTTGGGTTAAGTTGATCGATTGTTACTCCGGACGTACAGGTCCTGCTCCTTCGCCACGAACGACGAACGTTATCGAGAGAGAAGTCACCAGAGGGGATCTGGTGGAAGAAAGTTTGCCTTCTCCTCCTTCAACTCATATCGAAGGGCCTCCTGCCGGTTCGAGTTCGGGAGAACAGGCAGTGGAACGGCCGGGACGGGGAGAAATGGTGCCTATACCCTCCTTGATTCATGTGGCTCCAGAAGTCGACCTTTCCGCCCTGTCCAGTCTCCAGATCCTTCGAGCTGTGGAGGAGGAGATGGCTGCTATTCAAGCATCTTATCGTTCGAAACTTGTCTCCCTAGTGGCTGGGGCGTCAAGTTTTGGAGCTTCTTCTTCAACTCTGCCAGCCACCATTCCCTTGACGCCGTCTTCTTCGGAGGTTCTCGATGAATCGTCGAAGGATGTGGTTTACAGTTTCTACCGCCACCTAAAGCGAGGGATTGAGGCTGCCGTGGAGATGGAAACATCCTTTGCATTGGCCCGTCAATGGGCGTGTGGCCAGATTGAACTTCTCAGAACCCTTCCGGTGGGACAGGGATAGTCGAGCTTCTAGAGCCCAAGTTACTAGAAGCTGACCAGCTGGTGGCTCAGTATCAAGGACTAAAGCAAGTTGATCTATCTTCATCAATAGATCATGAGCGTGCTTTCCTTTTAACTGCCATGGAAAAGGTAAGGACGGTACGGGAGACGTCCAAGCCTGCTCTGATGAAGGATCTCGAGATTTGTCGCTGAAGTATGATTAATTAAGCCACAGCGGTGAGGACTGCATTGCTCAGAAAGAGGCCGCCTCTCGTGGGATAGCCGATACTAAGGAGCAGATCCTCCAGCTTCAGAGAAAAATAGTTTCTTTGGAGTCTGAGCTGCAGTTCTCGAGCGAAGACAAGGAGCTAATCTTCCGGAAGACCGACAAGGTCACCTGAACCTCAGAAGCCTTGGAGCGTGTATTGAAGAGGCTAGAAGACGGATGGCATGCACATGCGCATCTGGAGGATGTAGAGAAGCTAACACAAGAGGTTGAGCGTCGGGCCACCCTGAGATTTGAGTGGTCGACGTCCAAACTGAATGACCAGCTCCAAGAATTATGCGTCGCCGAACCATGATCGGTATTTTCTTTTCTTTCTTTATGTTTCTTCATCTTTTTGGCAGGGACGTGGTCCCAGAGAATGTAGTACTTTTGATTTAAATAAATGACTTTATTTGTATCATTTTTTATCTGTCGTGCTTGTACTGCATCTTAGGTATTATGTGTTTGCCCCACTGGATGACTTTCTGTGGACCTATTACCCTTGGTATACCTTGGTTTTAGGTACGGATAATAAGTTTGATAGGGATACCTAGAACAACTCCGCGGTAAGGAGGATATGGAAGTTCTTGGTATCGGGCGAAAGAATGCCATGGAAGAGCTGGGTTCCAGAGGCATGAGATTGTGAGAAAAGAGGCACGTGTACTAGAGAACCTAGTACAGCATTTGTGGTCGACTACAGAGATTTGTGGTCAATTATGGACATTTGTGGTCAACTGTGGACATTTGTGGGTCTATTATCCTTGGCGTACCTTGGTTTTGGGTACGGATAATAAGTCGAAAGAAAACCGACATACTTACTCAGAGGAAATGAGGACGTGGCAAGTATGTGACTTTATAATGGAGTCTTCCTACTCAAAGGTAATGAGAACGTGGCAGAAGTGGACTCCACGAGAGGTACAAAGAACAACTCAGTGGTAATATAGACGTAGAAGTTCTACGTAAGGGGTGGTTTATTTTTGATGGAAGTGAAACAACTCAGAGGTGTTATCGACGTGGCTGTTTCAGGAATTTTGTGGACCTATTACCGTTTTTTATGCACTGAAAGTGCGGATAATAGATTATGAGAAAGATGCTCTTTTAGGAAGGAAGTTCAGAGGTATGATTATACATGAGTTACTACCCAGAAGATGCAATATAGATTCATTTGTAGTGACCAGAGTGTAAGTTCAACGGTACTTAAGAGTATATAACTCAACAATCTGGTTGATTCAGCGAATGTCGTTTAGACATAGTATTTCTTCAGGAACTTGCCGTTGATGGGCATCATAGGCAAGTCTCCGTTTTGTTTTGCTAGACGGTATGCACCATTGTAGAATACAGCCTCGATGATAAATGGACCTTCCCACTTTGGCTGGAATTTGCCGGCAGTTTTATGAGTCATAACCATCGGCCTCCGAACTACCAAAACGGGATCGCCCAATTGGAATGTTCTGAGTTTAACCTTCTTGTTGAAGGCTCCAGAGATGCGTGCTTGGTAAAGCCCGATTCGTTGTTGAGCTAACATGCACTTCTCGTCTAAGGCCTCTAATTCTTACAGCCGACGACGGTAATTATCATCCGTTGTCAATCGGTAAGTGAGTGCGACACGGAGCGAGGAGATTTGAGTCTCTAATGGGAGAACTGTCTCACTTCCGTACACCAAAGGGAACAGGGTGTTCCCAGTGGCCGTCAGGACTGTAGTACGGTACGCCCAAAAGTATTCTCCAAACTTTTTATTCCAGTCATGTTTATTTGAGGATAATAACTTCTTGAGAAGCTTGATTATAGTTTTGTTGAACGCTTCTGCCAAACCATTAGCCGTCGGGTTGTATGGTGTTGAAGAAACGTTTTAGATCTGGTGTTTGTCGCAAAACCAATAGAAGGTGTACCATGCGAACTGCGGACCATTGTCGTGGATGATCCTTCGGGGCAGTCCAAAGCGATAGATGACGTGATGCTTGAGGAAGTTGATCACGTTTGATGTCTTTACATCTGCAAGTGGAACGGCTTCCACCCATTTGGAGAATAATCCGTAATTGCCAATATAAAATGGTGTCCTCTGGATGAAGGTGTAGTGATTAGACCAATGATATCCATTACCCACGCCTCAAATGGTCAGGATACGATCATCGGATGTAGGAACTCGGATGGTTGATGTTTGAAATCTGCATAGACTTGACAAGCTTTACACTTTCTTGCGTAGTCTATCGCGTCTGCCACCATCGTAGGCCAGTAATAGTCCATCCGACGAAGGCGGTCTTGCAGCTTCGGGCCAGGTTGATGGGCCCCACAAATGCCATCGTGAGCTTCGTGTACTGCTTGTTTGGCTTCTGTATTTGACAAACACTGAAGCAGTAGTCCATCGTAAGATCACCGATACAATATTTTTGTCTCAGTATCGGAGAAGAATATGAGAGAACGTCTTCTGATAGAGGTGGCTTCTTTCGAGTTCTCCGACAAGATGCCATAGACTACGAAGTCAATAAATGGGAGCCGTCAGTCCTGTTTCTCGTCGAACGTCAGAGCAGAATAACTTTCAACAAATTGGACATTGTTCTTCGGATAGACCAATTCATGGCCTATTACGTCAACTAAGTGGTGAGTATGATTTGGAACCGCCAGAGAAGCGGCCAGTCCGGCTAAGGCATCGGCTTCAATGTTCCAGAGTCTGGGAATATATTGTATAAAGAATCCTTTCAGAGACGTAATGATAGCGATTGCTATTTGATGATAGGGGATCATGTCTTCATGGCGAACTTCATACGAACTCCGGATCTGATTGGCGATTAACTGTGAATCGCCATATGCTTCCAAGTATTATATCCCCAGTTCCTTTGTAAGTTGGAGCCCGATAACCAAAGCGTTGTACTCGACCACATTGTTTGAGCAGGGTTCTGTAAAGGAATATACTAGGTTGATCACCAAACCAGAGGAAGAAATTAGTACCACTCCGACCCCAACGACGATGTTGCCCTTGGGCCCGGTTTATGAAGTACTGTCGAAGAAAATTTGCCAAACGGTATCATGGGAAGCCATATTTGAATTGGCGACTTTGTCCGGGATCTTTTCATATATTCTGGTTGACTCCGTACCTGGATGAGCAGCGAAAAAGTCTGCCAGAGCTTGACCTTTAACAGCCTTTTGCGGGACGAAGATCATGTGGTAGGGAGACAGTAATATCGCCCAGGTAGCAAGGCGAGAGCTGAGTGCACCTGGCTTGGTCATGAGAACCATGAGGAGGCTAACTCGAGATATGACATGAATGGTTTGTCCTGTAACATAGTGTCGCATCTTCTTGATAGCGAACACCAAAATAAGACCTTCTTTCTCTACGGTGGTGTATCTACGCTCAGATCCTATCATCATTCGGCTGAGATAATAGATAGCCTGTTCATGCCCTGCAGTATTGTTCTGTACTAACAGAGCACCGAGGGAATGCTCCATCTTTCGTACGTAAAGCAAGAACGGCTTTCCAGCGACCGAGGCCAGCAGGACTGGAGGGTTTGATAGGTATTCTTTAATGTTGTCGAAAGCGCGTTGGCACTCTTCATCCCATACGAAGGAGATGCCCTTCTTCATGAGGTGGGTGAATTGTTGACATCGCCCGGAGAGGTTAGAGATAGACCTCCTGATATAAGCTAGCCTCCCTTGAAGGCCTCTGAGTTCTCGAAGATTTCTCGGGGGACCCATCTCCATGATTGCCTTCGTCTTTTCAGGATCTATGTGGATTCCCTGGGCAGTAATGATAAAACCCAAGAATTTTTTGCTAGATACGCCCAAGAAGGATTTGGTAGAATTCATCTTCAAGTTGTGTGCTTGCATCAGGTTGAATACTGTCCTCAGATCGTGCAGATGATCTTCCTTAGATCTAACAGCGATGTCGTCGACGTAACACTCTACGGTCTTACGCAGGTGATCTCTGAAGATGACGCTCATAGCTCGTTGGTATGTGGCGTCGGCATTCTTTAAACCAAAGGGCATGACTATGTTGCAGTACACACCAATTGGCGTTCGGAATGATGTATGCTTTTCTTCGTCAGGAAACATCTTGATTTGGTTGTATCCTAAGAAGCTATCCATGAACGACATGCGTTCAAAGCCACATGTGCTTGTTTGCCATTAAAATCTTTTGATGTAATTTCAATACAAACAGAACAGTATTACAATGTAGGACTTAGACGTAGTCCTAGGAGTACACTTTTGTTTATCTGGGCCCCTTGTGCCGATGGAGCGAGTGGTAATGCGTTGACTCCGTTGATGATCTGACGACGGTTCTCGGTTCTCTGAAGGTCTGTGCTGCTCTGGGTGCTGGAGCTTGCGGAGAGGAAGAAGAAGTTGAGTGTCTGTATCTGACTCTCTGTATATGTATATCGGTGATTGTGTGTTATGTGTGTATAAGAAGGAAGTGATCCCTCTATTTATAGCTTTGCAGGCTGGCTGCTCATGTACATATATAGGATGCACCTGTACGCGGGGACACCACGTGGTGATTGCTGATGGAGACGCATGGACGATGTGCTCTGATTGAGGAGTTGAACCCTTCCTGTTGCCTTTATGGGCTACGGCCGAGCTGACATGTAGCAATGGAGAGGATCTTTCAGTTGCTGAGATCTTGGGTGATTAGCACCCTTTCATAGGCTGAATCAAGTCAAAGGATGCGTGTCGTAGGTCCATGGCTCGAAGATCTCGGATTTGGTAGGGAGTGATCTAATAGGATGCGCCTGGGATTGGACGCATGAGGAGACTTTGGCTCGTAACCTTTAGGAGTCACGAACCAGTCGGGGCGTATGGCTTTTGAGGCGTTTGCTGGGCTTCAGTAGTGACTTTACTTCTGTCTTTAGGGATGAAAGAAAAGTCTGAGGTGTACGGCTTTTAAGGCGCATGCAGAGCTTTAAGCGCATTGCTACGGAGGCACATGCGAGATGGTTGGGCGGCCACGTGGCTTGTAACCGCCGGAGTATAGTAATGATGATGCTGACGTCATCGACGCTTCGCCTTCTGAAAAAGATGTCAATTATTCAGTCTACGGGGGACGTACTGCCAACTCTGTCAGACTTCAGCATTTAATGTTCTTGACAGGTGATAGGCTGTTGAGTGGGCGCATCGATCGGCATTCCACTGAGCGCATGGGGACGAATGGGGCGCATCCTCGTATGGCGCTTGGTGCTGATGGGCACATCATTATGATGCGCGATCTTTATTGGTCCATCTGTTGAGTTCTTTGAGTGATTAATAGCTCTCTGACTTAGCTAAATTTGAAGGGGTGAATTCATCATAATGAATACAAGTTCATTGCACTAACTTCGGGAAGGTTGCCACTTGGTGCATGGGTTTGATTTGCCCTGGCCTATGAATAGCAACAGTTTGAGAGAGTTTTATTGTCTCTCCTTTGACTTTTCAACGAAGATGGATTCGACTGATCCTCCTCCTTGGCAAGACGTTGTACTGTGGTTGATGGTTCTCCTTGTTCGAAGAAGCTTTGACGGTGAACTCCTTCAGAAGATAAGAGCCCCAGGCTGGTAGATGCGCTGTGCATTGACGAAGAAGTGATTCCCTCTGACGGGACAGAATGATGCGCTGGAAGACAGGCACAGCATGTTACAACTGCTAGAACACACACTGCCTTGGTGGTGGAGCCACTGTCTTACGGCAGCAATAGTTGATGACGACCGTAGCACAAGTGTGCCCTGTGAGGGGCGTATTATGCTTGTCGGTAGGCTCTCCTGATCGGCATTTGTGAATGATCATATTACGCAAATTGTTAGAGGAGAGTGCCACCTTCACACCTCCATCCGGCGCATGGCAAGGCCAAGCGTCGGGGTGGTCAAGTGAGAGTGCCACCTTTACACCCCCATCAGGCCAATGGCAAGGCCAAGCACCGGTGTGGTCAAGTGAATGCTGCGCCCCTTGATCTAATGCAAAACATACACTCAGATCAGTAGTGGGGGAGCAACATTTAAAGTGACTTGAACGAGCCTCAGACACACAACCAATGGAGGCACAGGAGTTCAAGACCAAAGGGTTTGCCAGGCTCAAATTGCTTGCGAACGCAGTAGATACGCCCAAGTGAGATAAGGACTTTTAGGGTCGACTCATTTCTGGCACAGAAGCACCTGAGTCAACTTTGTACAGCTTACCATCAGCAGCGAGCATGATTGTGAGCGCATGCTTCTGGTTTGTCGTTGGCATAGCACGTTTGAGGTGCATGGCCCGTGCCGTCTTGGACTTCTTCGTACCAGCCCGCTGGAGCGCATAGTACTCAGAGTCCAAATTATCCTCGCCATGACTGCGAGTAAAGAACTTGTAGCCAACCCATAAGAAGAGAAGCTCCCTGGATAACGGGCTTTCTTTTTTTTATTTATTTTGGTACCCTTTTCAAAGGAGGCAAGAGGGCTCTATATATAGAGTAGAATGAGACCTCTTTTCTTCTCCTTTCCGATATAAGATTAAAAGTAATATCCCTCTTTTTTCATGATTCTACAGTGTTGTCGATTATTATGTCCGTAATAGGAAGAGAGAACTCATCCTTAGGACTTGTTTTGTTCAGATTTCAGAAGTTGATGAAAATTCAGATCTTCCCATTCTTCTTAAGGACCGATACTATATTGGAGACCCAGTCTGGATATTGTTCCTCCCGGATGAAGCCGCTGGCTATTAGTTTGTTGACCTCAGCTTCGATAGAATTTATGATGTTCGGACAGAATCGTCATTGCTGTTGCTTGACCGGCTTTGCGTCCGGATGAATGTTGAGCTTATGGAGTACAACCTTGGGGTTTAGCCCTGGCATATCTTCATAGCTCTAGGCGAACACGTCAATTTACTCTCTGACGAGTTGCAAAAGCGACTCCCACTCTTCGTCTGTCAGGCTTTTACTGACGAAGATTGGCTTTGGAGAAGATTCATCGCCGAGGTCAACTTGCATGACCTCATCTTCGGTAGGAGGATCTCTCTGTTCAAAATGCTTCTCCCACTTCGCATCTAGCTATTGAACCCAAGGCTCTAACTTGAGAAGCTTGGGTGCATCTTCGTCTTCTTCATAGGTATCATTAAATGCCATATTGACAGACAAAACTTGCCTGAATACGTCCCCGATGCTGACGTCTGAATCAGAAGTGGGTGATCCGGTCGAATGTGAATGCCAGTCACATTCCTTATCTGAGCTTTTAGGAGTTGTTATAGGTGTAACATAGCCTAAAGCACGTCTGGTCTTGTTGTAGTAATCCCGTAGTTTTCCAGCTGGGACTGGCAATTGCAAAGGTAATCGTCGACCAGTGCCGTAGTTCAAGCCTGGCTTAGCCTCCATATCATACCCCTATTTTTGCACGAGGTACTTGGATTGGGAGCTATACAGATAAAGGGGCAGTCTTCCGGTGTCGGGTTCGAGATCAACTTCTTCTATCCTGAAAGGCTGTGGATCATTCTTCCTGCCGAAGATGATTGGATGGTCCTCTCCCTCCACTATGAAGCAAGTGTCTTCCACAGGAGTGAGTCGGTTCGTGGTATAGATGTTTGTCACTTGTGTATGTAGGTTGGTGCCTATACCGTGTTCCATTGCATACATTATACAAAGCTTATTAAGCTCGAGGTAGTTCAAAGATAGCCCTTTATTGATGAAGTAAGGTATCTTTTCAGACAGAATTACATCGTCAACAGAAGGAACATCAGTGTGAGCTACCACATACTTGGCTAGCTCTAACTCCTCTTCGGGCACCCCCTGTATTAATGAAGACTGGGAGGATGACCTGGGCAGCTTGATCATCTGGGGCTCAACTGGTGGTGCTGAACGTGGAGTCGTTGGCTCACTAGCAGTCCCCGGCTTAGCGCTCGGCTTGTCCTGGGAAGACGAATCATCATTGGCTTAACAGAAGGATTGTACTCTTCTGTTTGTTGTTTACCGGCTCTAGGCAGCCTGATTGTCAGCGGCTCCGTAGTGGGTCTCGGTGTTTGGCCAGACCTTGGCAGTCGGATTGTCATCTGCTCTTTTTGTGCAGTGAGTACTGGGAGACTAGTTGCTTTTCTTCGCAGAGTGGTGGTAAGACGTGCAGTCCAGCCTGGTTTACGGGATTAGAGATAGATTTTCAAGGGTTCCTCAGGCCCTACAATGGCCTCCGTCTGCTCTAAAATATTCTCTTTGATCAGGTGCCTCTTTGATTTCTTATACAAGCAGGAATCTGAATAGTAAGATTCGACCCCTTTGAAGGGATTAATGTCGGCAAATTCTGTCTTTACGAAGCCGTGTTTGTCGACGTACTTGAAGCACTGGTGTATTATGGAGGGCACGATCATATAATTATGTATCCACGGACACCCCAGGAATATATTGTAGGAGGTGTCTGCGTCGATGACATAGCAGGTTACTTCTGACTAAAGGTCGCCAATTTGGCACTTCAGGTAAATCTTCCCAATGGGATCGCTTCTCCCTGAATTGAAACTGCTGATGGCAGTGCTGGTAGGAGTCAGCCGATGTATAGGGATGCACAGATGGTGAAGCAAGCTCTTCGGAATAATGCTTATCGAGGAACCGAGATCAATGTGCATCCGATCCACCTTGATGTCGCCGACGTATCCAGTATAATACAGAGGGCGATCGTATAGGTTGGTCTTGATAAGCATATCCTGCAGAGTGAAGATAATGTTGGGCAATGCACCTGTACAAGTGTTGTCCTGGAGATCCGCCGACGAGCTCTTCCCCGTAAGGTTGACCTGAGCCAGATATGCGTCGGCATTCTGGAGTGCTTCTTTTAGTGCGACGCGAATATCTTTGGAGAGTCTCAGGAGCTCATATAATGACAATTTGGTCGGAGCGTTAGCCAATTGTGCCAGAATATCAAAATTGTAGGGCTTCTCCAGCCCCTGAGGCATGTCTTTCTGGAGCGGCTTATCAAAACGGGTCTCCTTTGGCTTGGGCTTATCGGTCGGCAGAGGCTGAGAAGGTCCAGGGGCATCAGCAGCGACCGACTGACGTTCTTCAGCCGAGTTACCCGGTATGGGTTGAGTTTGCGCACAAGATCGGGTAACGATAATTGTCGCTTCTTCGACGTCGGTTGAGATTGTACGGCAGGACTTGACTTTCCCGTCATTTTTCTTGCCAGTAGAGGGTGATGCTGGCTGGGTTACTTCAGATACTAAGTCCAAGTGGACCCATATGACCTCCCCTCGTGATGTGGTGAGGGGTACCAGCCCAGCTGCCCGGTCTCGGGGAGGTAAAAGATTAGCGACCTCCATTTTTGCCCGAAGGACGGGTACTAAGCCATCTTGCGTCTTCGTCGGCGGGAAGCTGTCGAATTGAACAGACACCATGTTGGCAGCGACCGTCACCTCCTCAAAATCAATGGCCAGGTCCTTGGAGTCGATGAGGTTCTGGATATACCATTTCAATTGGAAGCAGTCTTGTATAGTATGGTGGACGTAGCGATGGTAGTGACAGTACTTGAGGCTCTCCATCTCTGCGGGTCGAGGTTCACGTCTTGGTGGAGGGAGCTGAATTCTGTCTCCTTATAAGAGCATGTCAAAGATGGGGTTGACATGACTATCCTCGAAGGAGTAAGTCATCTGCGGCCACTACTTTTCTGTTTGCTTCAGTTCGGGCTTCAGGGCTGTGTCGGCCACCATAGCTTGTTTACCCTTGTTGTATCGATTATTGGAGGAATTGTTGTCGTTGTTATTGTTGGTATTAGGGCGTTTGCCCTTATCCTCTCAATCCGAGATATGCCGCCCCAGTTGATGAGCCTTCTTCAATTTGGCTTCTGCGCTAGTGGCGCTGATGATGAGTCTTTCAGTCCTTAAATTGACTTTGGCCCATCTAGAGGCTGATAATGGCGTGAAGTCACTTTTGGCAAATTTTAATTAAAGAAGAGTCCGGGTTACCGGAGGGCAACTTCATCTCGGTTTGGCAAAATCGCTCAATGTAGTTCCATGTCAGCTCTTTCTCTCCTTGAACAACGTCCATACGGGTTGACATGGTCACACCTTGTCCCACCCATAGAACCTCTCCAAGAACATATGTTTGAAGCCGACAAAAGAATAGATGCAGTTGTCCGACAAGTTGCGGTACCAATCGAATGTGACTCCCTCTAATGCCCCAACGAACAATCGTGTAAGTATGGCATCGTCATGCAGCAGATGATCTGTTGTGACCTCAAAGTAGGTCACGTATCGGCTTGCAGATGTCTTTTCGTCATAAGGGTTGATGTTGAATGGTTTGTATCGAGGAGGGAAGGGGACATCTCTCCATGCAGCGGGATACAGTTGTCATATCCTGAGGTCCTAAGAGGTTTCCCGACGTAAAATATTGCCCGGAGCTCCTAGACTTCTCTTCTCGCTTCTCTGGTCTCTTCTACAGCCGTAAAAACTGACATTCCGGGTGGATTGTCGCCCGGGGTTGGTACAGTTATGTTTGAGTTCGCATTGACGGTGGAACCCAAGCTTGTTTGGCCAGGTGCTCTTCCTTGGAGAGCCGGCAAAGCCGCCTTGATCTCGTCTACTGAATTAACCAAGGTATGAAGTATGGCCTCAAGAGTGTCAAGGCGCTGTCGATCACTAGTACTGTCTTGATCATTTTCAGTCATGAATACTGTTCTCACATAAGGAGCAGTAGAAAGAACTGTAGAAGATGTGCTCTCTGAAACATACCCCCGAATAGAGAAGTCGTTGGGGTATGTGCGAATGTTCTCCTCCGGTTCAGACTCAAAGGAAGTGCCACCCCTAGCATAGAAGGTTTTCTCATCTTGGCACTTGTAGACGTCTTCAGGGACGTCCGAATCTGCTGCATTTGTTGGGAAGATTATCTTTCTATGTTGATCTTCTAAGAAGACCAGATTGTTGTAGATGTTCCGGGGAGTGATACCCCCATCTTCGGCTACCCCCAAGGATGTAGATGACGAATTTCCAAGTGTGGAAGATTTCGTCTTCGAGCAGGTGCCTTGAAAAACCCCTCTTGTGGTGGTTGTGGACAACCGTTTGGATGAGAGTTTCTTAGCCGCGCCAGTTGAGATCATCGGGTTGGCAACTTTCTTCCCTCTCTTGCTGGTAGGGACATTCCAAGTAGAATTGTAGGAGGCGAAAGGATGTTCCTCGTCTCCCGAGCTTTGTTCTAGGATCGGTCATGGCTGCTGCAGTCGTTGGAAGACGGACTGTCGGCCCTCTTATACTGCTGCCTTGTTGCAGCAGTAGTTGACAATGACTTGAGTGTAGTGATGTCCATGGAAGGACTCTCTGTACACCAAGATTTCTTCTCTTTCTTTGCGTTTGTGAAGGATCACATCACGCAAGTCAAGTGCTTCTCGAGCAACCGTTATACTCGTTTTGTGGGCCCGGGAGTCCCGAGCACATGAGTGTGTTGGTATCATGTTTGTATTCTGACATGGGACTAGCAAAAGTACTTGCCCCTAATCATTATTGGAAGACTCTTGACCACCCTATCCGTTGGCTGCCGGGGACTGGACACTTGTAGTTTTGTATAACTTTCTATCAGAGGCCCATGTAATAGTTAGCGGTACTCTCTGATGGTCAGAACTTGGGATAGCTGACTGAGCTCGACAAGCCTGCGCTGTCCTAGACTTCTTCGCTCTAATACCGAGGGTGCATAGTAGGAAGAGTCCAAATTGTGCCGCACAGAGTCTGGCACACCCTCATGATAGCTTCTGAGGTCAGGACCGCATGAGAGCCGGTCAAAGACTGAATCTGAGCCGCATAGGGTGGATGGCCTGCGGCTGGGATTGGTGGCCGCATAAACATCCTGCATGCGGCTGGAAATTGTAGGGACCGCATGAGCCTTTCGTATGCGGTTGGAATTTGTGGCCGCATGAGGCTTCTGTATGCGGCTGGAGCTTGTGGCCGCATGAGCCTTCTCCATAAGGCTAAGATTTGTTGCCGCATGAGCCTTCATTCTGCTGGTACCCTTATGCGGCTTCCGCATAGAGTTCCCCTTTGCTTCTGTAAGTCCAGCATCGTAGTGCTTTCCTCTGCCAGACTTGGAGACAGCAGGGTCCTCTGTGGCCTGAAGTGGGGCCGTATGTGAGTTTTCTCCGCTATTATGGGCAACAGAGAACACTTATTCCAGAGCTTGGAAAGGAGCAGCAGTTTTGGGCCTCTACTCCCTGCGGGCCTTCTTCGTGCCAGCTCACTTTTGGATCGGGCTAGCACTCCCGTTAGAGAGCATCTCTTCAAACGCTTGCTGGTCGAAGCGAACAACCAGTATCTGTTGCGTGGAGCCAAGCTTGGCTGCGTCCGATTGTGTCACCAACTTCTCAGCAGTGGAGAATTTAGTCCCCAGCAGAGTCGCCATCGTGTTTGCCATTGATTATCAAAGAACAGAACAGTTTTATGGAAGGACTGAACTTTAATTTATAATTACAAACTCTCTCGTACAAAGAGAGCCTAGAAACAAAACCTAGAAAAAGCAATCTAAGTACAATTGTTTAATTTGGATTCTGGGGGTGACGGTAGAGGCTCGGGAATGTGCTATAAACTCTGCCTTACTCTTTAGATGATCGGACGCAACCTCGTCTCCGGCAAAGAAATGCTCTTTATATCTCTCTGCTCCTCTGTGTATGTGTACAAGGGAATAGAACCTTGCTATTTATAGGAATTTATGATGAGTGGGGTGTACAGCCACGTGGCCACATCCTTGTAACTGTGCCTTGAGAAGTGGACAGTTAGGAATTGGTTAAGATTAATCTTGATCTGTTTGTTACAATAAATCTGGACGGTTATATTGATTGAAATAAATTTAAACTGCCATAATCTGTTGGTTGTAACAAATCTGAGTTGTTTAAGACTTAGTCAACTTTTGCCACGTGTCCCAACTGCTACTAGGTTACGAGCCGCATGAAGGACTGTCCCCCTGTCCGAGCCGCATTAGGGCGGCCTCACAACCGAGCCGCATGAGGGTGGCCTCACAACCGAGCCGCATGAGGGTGGCCTCACAACCTAGCCGCATGAGGGTGGCCTCACAACCGAGCCATATGAGGGTGGCCTCACGACCGAGCCATAAGAGGGTGGCCCCACAACCGAGCCGCATGAAGGTCACTCAGGCGATCCGTATAAAGAACTTTCTTGGAATTTGTGAACTGTGCCAGCTATCACAAAGATTTTTTCGTCATTTTATGAGCATGTCGTGTCTCTTCTTTATGTCAGAGCCATCATGTCAGAGCTATATCAGAGCTGTCACTTTATGTCAGAGTATTAATGGCCAACTGCACGGAGTAATTATGGCCAGCTGTATGGGCCACTTTCGAACCGCATAAGGCCACGTGGCTTCTTCTAAACCGCATAAAACTATCCGAGCCGCATGAAGCTCTTTGAGCCGCATGAAGCTCTCAGGGAATTTTGAGCCGTATGAACCCCCCAAATTCTGAGCCGCATGGAGTTTCTGGGCCGTATAGAGTTTCTGGGCCGCATAGAGTTTCTGGGCCGCATAAGATTTTATTATTCTTTTCCATGCTTCTACAATTAGAGGTTACGTGATCAATACCCCTTCTGTAACTACTTGTGCATAGATGCACCTTCGCCACACGTAGGGTGTAACCTAACCAGATACTACTTGAGTAATAGCTTTCCATTTTGGTCGGCCTAATCTCCAGGTTTACCTGTGCTTGTTCTTGGACATAGCCGGTCAAATGGAACAGCCTGGTTTGGACCCAAGCCGATGACATAACGCTCTAGTATCTCAAGCCATCATTTATATTTATATTGTACATCAGATTTATATGTACTGCTTACACATTTTTACCTTATATCTCATACTATAACATGATATTCAGTCTAGTTTTGTAAACCCACAAAAATTTTGAGTGTTTTTAGTCTTAATTTATTTACTTGTAAACTATTTTAGATTATGGATTTTTTAAAATTTATGTATTATTCTAATAATTTAGTAGCAAGTTAAAAGCTATAATAAATATTTGCGTCGATAAACTTTTACAAACTATATGAACAAACCTTTCAAAAATCTATTTTGTTATTTTGAAAAAAAAACCTTTAAGGCATTTTACTTTCATTGGACAGCGTTTTATACTTTTAAAAATGAATTACAATTAATTAATAATTGTTATCAATTACTGCAAGTAGCATACACTTGGTTCACCATATAAAATTGATAGTGTAGTTGTGCTAAATATTGACTAGAATATTTTAGGACTATTTTTAAGGTTTTTAGGAATTTCTATTAATTTATTTACATTTTTCTATAATATGTAAATATATATATAAAGAGGTAAGAAAAGAAAAAATTCCAGGTGAACAATACCTACGGGGGGGGGCACTATTCACCCGAGCCCTTCCGCAACAGCAAGCCCGACCAACCTATATATATAACCAAAAAAATAAAACCCTAACACCCCAGCCTCACGCAAGCCTCTCCAACCACTCGACGTGCCGTCCAGGCAACCGCCGAAGGTCGACCGACCGCCGTCCCAGACGCGGCCAGGCCGAGGAGGCCATTAAAAACAGCAGCAGCAAGCGGAAGTCCTCGGCCTACTTCACAACATGATTGTTTTCGATGTAAAAAGTAATTAAATCCAGTAGGAATCGATGCCAAAATCGATCAAAAACCTGTTCATAAATAGGGGATCGAGCAGTCCCAAACCCTCTATTCGAAGGAAGGTTGCGAAGACATTAGCAACAATTTCTAAAATCTACTTGAACACATTCCAAGCCAACTTATAGGGCTTCAAAAACCTTTTCATAGATTTGAATATCATCAAATGAGTGTCGAGTGATCGATCGCCCAAAACTGGCAAAAACTTATTTTTAAAACTGTCCCAAACTCTAAAAACCTCCGATACAACGTGCGTCCCCCCAAACCGGACGACGTAGTCGGGAACCGAAGGCATCGAAAGATGCGTATCGACTTCGCGGACGTGTGGGCTTTGACGGAATTCAAATTGGTCGCGTGTGCACGACGAATTTGATGCGTATCCATCAAAATTCACCGTATCGGCCCCTTTGTAAAATTCTCAATTACTTTGTGCACATTCGTCAAATCAAGATGAAACTTACGCCAGCAGGACCATATAATTTTTCTGGTCTTGTATGCCAAGTTTGGTCCGATTCTGAGAAGGTCGACCGGAATGCCTATTTGGCGGGCCTGCGACCTGCTCCAACGGGCGAAATTGTGCACAACCCACTGGAATCCATCTTTGGACATACGTTTGGGTTCGCCTTCTCAAATCGGACCCGAAATTATAATTTTTCCCCTGTTCCAGAATTGAACTTTTGGACAGGCGTTTCTTCGACATATCTGATATTTCGAACACATTTGTGGTATCTATTTCAGCATCCGAGGACGTATGCGGGATTTGGCTTTCATCGTATCACTATCAGACAGTTCGAGCAATTGGACGTCGCCCTTTTCCACACAACCTCAGGCAAGATACCTTGCCATATTTACTGCTTATATTTAGTCTGTATTTTTATTATTGCATATCACTGTTTACTTATTTCCAGTTCTTGTAGCTGTACCATTATTACAGTTCCTGATTTATTGCCTGCTCACTGATATTAGCTTTACTTTACTTATTATCATTTGATTGCATATGGACCTAGGGTTAAGAGACTACCATTTGTAGTGTATAACATAAACCTTGACACAGTTGTACCATGAGGTATCTGTGAGATGAGTAGCATGAGGTATCACCTGTGTGCATGCGTTAGGGCTAGCTGCTAATAAAGGCATGTTAGGAGACTTGGCTGTTAGTAGTGGTATAAGATTCATAGATGTGACTCTACTAGGCATTGGGTGGAAAGAACAGTTTCTTAACGTGCGGGCCACGTATGCACTTTCCTATTATTGTCGGTTATCTCTGCTAGAGATACGGTCCTGGATCTTGATACCTGATTTCCTGCTGGCCTCTGACATTCGATGAATGTTATGCTTTGAGGTCCATGGCATCCTGATGGACAATACCTAAGTTCCTTCTCCTGTAGCCAGAGCGTCCATGCATTGAAGGTTTGTTCTTACTGCATAAACACATTAGAATGGTCAGGTAACCATCGTCAATGTCATATCACCCCGTTCCATTAGTAGCTTGGGACAATATAGTATCGCGGTATAGTGTACTACCCCTTGTCCTTGTTTGGTTGTAGGGATAGTCTACTGTTTCGATGATGAGGTATTGGATCTTGTTGCAATTGGGAGTATTTACTTTACTTGTGATTTATGACATTGTATATATATTCAGTTATGTGCATGTTCTTTATGTATCTTGTTATGTCCCTCTGAGGACCTGGTTATCTCTCCAGGTGTGTGCTTTGGGACTTTTTGCAGGTGTTCTAGCCAAGCCCGTGATCTTCTCCAATCCTTCGAAGATGATTGCCCTTGGTTCGTCTTGTCATTTTCATCTATCCTTTCCTTGTATATTTCTCTCTTTTAAAATAGTTGGTAGTGGATTTGTCTCCGTCCAACTACATGTATAAGTGACAAATTTTTGAGTTGATTCATATTACTATTCTTTAAATTTTTGTGGATGAGATTTAGTTATCATAGATTTACTACATTTTACAGCTTATGTACACGCACGAGATTTCCATATATTAGAGTATACTTCTTATGTGTACAGCTGGCATGGATACGTACTTATTCCTAAGTATTTTGGGATTGGGCATTACATATTTTTCTGGTGGCCCATGCAGGTCTAGTTCGTCACTTCGGTTACATTACTGTACCGATGTGAGCCTGCAAGATAGGATTAGAGTCTAGAATCTCATCCACATACTTGAATTTTCTCCCTTGAAGTCCATTTTTGTACTCTCGTTTGACCACCTTGATATGCCTTTTATTTGACCCCCTTTCTACCCTGAATCTTACATTTTCCCTTTATACTTGATAGAGAGGTTAGGAATATGATTCATACAAGATATACGTGTTATATTGTTCAATCACCCTAGTAGTTAACTTTTATAAGTTGGGTAGTATGACAACGGCCTACCACCCGTCTTCTTGTAACCTATTAATAAGGTGTAACTTGGTGACAACGATTATATACTAGTGTAGGATGATATTTTCAGCTAGAAGATAGAGTTTAGTAACCTATACCCCCATTGGTCAACCAAGGCCTGATACCAGAGACAGTAGAACGACTATATATATAGGAACCCCGGCCATGACGTAGATTATTGTAAAGCCTGAACCACTTATAACTGTTTTTATTATTATTCTCCGTACTTATACTTTGCACTACCTCGAATGATGATGCTATTTATAGCCTAGTTTTGCAAGCTTATTCTTTACCGAGCTTGTTCTGGACATATGTATACTTGGGACGTCCACAAGCATATTGTCTAATTAGAATCAATGTATTATGGTCTGATCAACCATTTTGCATTTGGTTCGCTCTTCATATGATTATCCCACGTGGATTAAGATATAGAGGTACCTAGGATCTCATCCGTGACTGCATTGACAATTCCTCTTGAATTATACATTCGCCTTTGAATTGCATAATTATGCTCGACGACATCTTTCTTGAACTCTTTATTGCTTTTGTCTTTCACTAATTAGAAAGGCGAATGCTTGTATTTAATAGATATGTACAGAGTATCCTCTATGGCCATGATAATTGTGTACACAAGTACAGTTGCCATCGGCTGGCTATGTGACTACAACCTTGCCTTGAGTACTTGTCCTCCCCTCGACCCTAAAATTTATATCGTGACCTTCTAGTCATTTGAAATTGAGAATGATTAGGATCTTACCATTGGTCAAAACACCAACTTAGGAGACTGTTTATCTTCAAAGAACCAATTATTGTAGTCTCTAATTATTTATCTTGATTCTTGGCTTAACTAGCAATCCGTATGCCTTAACTCAACCCTTACTTGACTAGGCCCCATAATTTAAACACGAAAGGTAGAGAGAGAAACAAGGAAAAGCAACTACAATAACTATGATAGACATCTATCCCGAGATTTGGGATCCAGTCGGTATTATTCTAGGTATAAATTTTTTTTATAAGGAAGTGACTTAGAACTAGAAGGACACCTTCACCAGCTCAGCCAATATTTGTAGCATGATGTCCGTTATTATTTTATACTAGTTATCAACTGAAATGCATGAGCACTACATTCGATACCACTAGAACCCTTATGACCATAGTTTAGCAGGCTTGACAGAAACAAATTTTTTTTGACTTAGTCGTTGGAGATCTTTCATATGACATTCCTTAAAGTTCGTTACCCTATTAATAAGCTCTCGTACACTATAGAAGAGTGGGTCCTTCGATTCTATCGAATCATGTATCATTATACACACTCGTTTCCCATTTATTAGAATCGAGGAACGATCCTTGAACTTGATTCATATCTTTACGCCGTACCTTATTCTTTATTACCAAGTGTCAAGGTACAATATCACAACTTTAAAATTTTCTAACCTCGTCAATCCTAAAACCGTGCCTTAGCTTCTAGAGTGAGTAATTGTAAGCCATTCTTAATTTTAGGAATTTTGGGATCACCGGCTGATTGAGGTAAATTAGTTTATGTTAGGAGGATAAATTAGTGACTTATGAATTCCCACTTTCTATTTAGATCATTTTATGTCCCCGACCATGACTTTATTCGGAGCACGAGACCAGCCGTTACCTTCAAACAAATTTCACGTACAAGATATAGATGACTCCCCCTTCATGTAGATATATCATGTCCTACTAAAACACATCCCATTGTACTCTATTTTTATGATACGACTTTCAGGTCAAAATGACTAGCTATAAACCTTACCATAATATTGATATACTTCCCGATTACAATTAGAGACTCAACCTCGACTCAAACATTCCGACCCAATATATGGTTGTGATCTACACGAAGCCCACAATGCACATTCCACTAGTATGTCACTCAATGAAGTCCACGTGTGCTACTTAAACCCAAAAGTCACAGAAGGCGTATCCTTGGGCTTAGGAACCTGGTTAACTAATCCGGCTGAAATATTTGCCTAACCACTTGACTTGGAACCTATATAAGATTATCCTAACCTACTAGGAATGACTTAGATTGATTTCGTAGCAATCTCGTCCAGTCAATATAGAATACAATCTATGATTCGTTCAATCTAAGATCGTTGTCCAATTTGAGAATCCATTAAGACCCAGTTAAACCCATCCTTGCATATCGCCATAATTGGACCATAAAACTAAACTTGAAAAATGGGTCCCAACACCTATAATGTAAGTCCCCACCTCTTGGCCCACTAACTCTCCTTCCATAAATTTTGTAACCGTATCTCTTGGTAGCCGATGTTATACAATGAATGGAATCCCGTTGTACTAACCTGTTCCCGGTTGTGTTTGACTAAAGACCTCCCCTATTGCCTTCATAAAACACTAGCAATATATGAGCAATGTTAAATAAGTAATGCTTAGGCTCTTCAAAGAGTCCACGACTACGACCAGAAGTAACTCATATCCTCAATATTTTCTTGGAATTTGAAACTTCTTAGAAGTCCTGTTACCATGCACTCTATGTTTAACCAATTTCCATAAGCTGCCTAGAACAGTGAATTTAGTGTATCCTACCTCTTAGAATTAGATTCCAAATGTAACTGTCCTTTCATCTGTTTAAAAGTTGTAATACAATCTTCGTATTACATTTTATCACTTGCATGTGTCTTTAGGTAACCGCGACAAATGATCGCAACCTTGGTTCAACATATTTTGTTCTATCATAGAATCGTGCCCTAGTTTCTACTTTGGAATGGAATTTCTAAAATGTATAGGCCAGCCCCTCTAAGGATTAGCAAATGATTAGAAATGATTGGCTCCAAATTGGACCAATAATTTCGTTGTTCATAACATCTACTTTTATATGTACCACTAATACCCTCTATCATGACTTTGATATTTGAAGTACAACACTAATCTTTCCCTTCCAACAATTTCCACCCTTCCGAACTAGACTAGTCAACCTGCCCGTATGACATGCATGTGTCACTCTCCGTTCCCGGAATGCATATTTTTATATATGAACAACTCATGTGTATTTATTTAGTATTTATCATGTATTATTCTGTATTTAAATTCCTTTAGTTTGATGTTAATAAATTATCTGCTCTTTAAAATTTTTATGTTAATTAATTTCCTGCAATTTTATTTCTGCAATTATATTTCTGTAATTTTATTTCCTGTATTTTATTTGCTGCTTTAGTCTTATTGGGTTTCGGTTTGCTGAATCCCCTTAAACCCGGCCCAACACCCCACCTACCACCATCTTCCTATTTAAAGCTTCCATTTTTTTCACTCTCCTCATTACTTCATTCTCACCATTACTTCTTCTTCTTCCTCTCATTACTCCCCACCACCTACCAGCAGCAGGAGAAGGCAAGTGCAAACTTGCTTCTCAATCACCCATTTTTATGGTTCATTTGCCTTCTTCTCGTGATTCCAAGAGAGATTAGTTATTACCATTTTTGATTTCTACGGATGGTTTTCTCTAGATCTAAGTTGTAGTATTTCGACTGTTCATGGGTTCTTAGTCCATCAACTTTGGGTGTATTTCTCTGGCACTGGAGCGAAGGTTCCATAGTACTTGGAGTTCGGGAAATGTTGTACGCACACGTTCTTACGTGCTCGCGTAAAACATCAGCCCAGTCACGCATGCGTCTTTACGTGTTTGCGTGTATTTTCAGTCACGCACGCGTCTTTACGTGTTTGCGTGTATTTTCAGTCACGCACACGTCTGTACGTGTCTGCGTGTATTTTCAGTCCCGCACACGTCTGTACGTGTCTGCGTGTATTTTTAGTCATGCTCACGTTCTCATGAGCGTGCGTGTATTTTCAGTAACGCACACATCCATGAGCGTGCGTGTATTTTAGTCACGCACATCCTTGCGTGCGTAGATTTCTTGTCACCTTTTTACGCTCACTAGAGTCTGCGTGAATTTCCCTTCACGCTCACGCTGTGCTTGCTTGCGTGACTTTTTACGCTCACGCTTGCTAGCGTGTATCACTTTTCACGCTCACTATTCACGCCCATTTTCCACGCTCACCCCAGCTAAACTTAGCGTGACTTGTTGGTCTTAAGCATAGACTTCTTGCGTGACTTTTGGCCTTAGCATAGATTTGTTGGCGTGACTTCTTGACCTGGGTGTTTTAATTGTCTTATAACATTTAATGATGGCATGATAATTCTTCTATTATATCCTTATGCCTTTTTGCATGAACTTGATAAATCATGACATGTTAATATTGTAAATATGGATTGTTGTGTAGAATGTGTCATATGTCTTAATTAATCCATGGATACCCAGTATGACTAGAACTTAATTCTGAGGAGTTATGGACCCGACCCCATGTAATATTGATGACTTTCATGCCTTGTCACCATTGATAATGATTATGATATGGACTAAATAATTGATCATGTGTTCCTTGTTGGAACTAAGAGACTGGCTAGTTGTCTTATTGAATGAAATGAATGAGACACGTTCATGTAATAAACTATTATACTCGATTAGCCGATCCCGAATATTGGCATACAGGCACATGCAGGCTTCAAAGTAATTATTTATTATTTAATTTTCTATTTATCTTACAAAGACATCATGTGTACTTTATGGTCAAGGCATGATTATTCCGTGGTTAAATTGATTGTTGCATCACGCTATGTAAAACTTACAACCTAGCCGCACGGGTATCGTTATAGAGTTGCGCATATCGTACCCGTACGAAAGTACTCATTCGAATGACCATGATCCACGGCATGGAACTTCACTCAACGTAGAGACCATTAAGTTAAATAAAATAATGATGGCATGGAGAGAATGGATTCCCGAGTTCTTACATGGCAGCCCCCTTGGGACTATTAAGTGCCCGACGGGCCGGCTGGTTCCCACAGATACTGTAGATCTGTCACACGGGCAGGGAATGATATCTGCTTATATTATTGTACATGCTATAACGGCGGGCGTCCCGCTGGGACTCGTCTAACTACATGATTGGCGCAATTGATTGATTAGATAGACTAGCCTTGCTTGCACATAGTAAGAACTGAGGAATCCCTAATTGCATAATTCCAGGATAACTTGGGACTCATAATAGCAAGCCGTAGAATTTGATTGGCCGTTCAAGATGATTTGTTTGTGTACTGTACTACTCTGTTACCTAACTTGGATGATCAGAATGTCAGGACATGACGGGCCAACTTCTGTCCTTGTTTGGTTGGGAGGTTGGTTCGAAGTGTCGTGATGTGATGTGAATCCTAGTAGCAAGCAGAGATCTATTATTATATTCTTTTACTTACTGGTTTATGTCCTTCATCTCGTCCTTCCTTGTGGTACTTGCTATTAGAGGTCTAACCTCTCTGGTTTTGCATGGCCAGATTTAGAGCCGGTTCCCGAGGATCCAGCGTACTTCTACCTCCAAGATGGTCAATACTAGAGGCATGATTGCAGGAGGACTCGAGTGGGTTCCTTACTTCACCGCTCGTTTTGTTATTTACCTTTATACTTAGCCGTTTGGCACCGACATGTTAGTCGGATTGTCTTGTACTTACTTTTACATGATTGTAATTAAGTCAGACTGCAGCTGATAACAATTGTGTATACTTGCTATATTATCTGGCTATATTTTGTAAAGTCAGGTCTCAAGAACATTTTAACTGAGCGTTTGGGACGCCTTACTGCTTTATCTTACATGTTCTCTATTACTGTTTCCTTGTTTGAATGATTGAGACAATAGATGTGAAATAACCATAGTAAGACCTTTATGTAGTATGCACCCCCTCGTCTGGTTAGACAACATTGATCGTATTATACGGTATTCATCTACCTGTAATACGTAGCTGGCTGAGTCATTCCCCCGCTCTCCAGTATTCTGGTTCTGGGGCGTGACAAGGTTTTAGTGGTAGCCCATGCAGGTCTGATTTCAGACTTGTGGGGTGTTTTGATTTATAGGATGTCTCAATCACACATGTTTCCCCTTGATCTCCTGATTCATTATTCTCAACTCTTGCTTGACATTCCGATATCCTTTGACTTCATTGATCCTTCATGTCCGGTCATTTGATTGTTCTCTTGTCCCTTTTCTTAGGGGCACCTCGTCCACACCTGTCAGAGCTGGACAACCGTAGGAGCAACATGGACCACCTGACCCTGTTGGTCAGCAACAAGGGCCAGTACTAACTCAAGAGGCTACCCAGGAAGAAGTGATAGTGGAACCAGCGGCTGAATCACAGTATCCGGATGTTCCACCACCACCGACAGTTCCACCTACCCAAGTGGACGCACCAGCCCTTCTGGAGATCATGAGAGGAATGATGGCTACTCAGTAACATCAGATGTTGGCCCAATAGCGCATGCACACTCAGCTACAAGAGCAGAATGTGTTGCTTAACCAAGGATTGCAGACGGCTTTGGAAAGAGGAGTGAGGGCTGATTCAGGAGCATCAGCCAGGTTTTGCAAGTACAACCCCCGCCGTTTCGAGGGCACGAAGGATGCCATTTCAGCAGATGCATGGCTTAAGGATATGGAGACTATTCTGACAGCAGCTAAGGTACCGGCAGCAGAACGTGTGGATCTAGTGAAGTTGTTATTTCAGGATCTCGCACGTGATTGGTAGGAATCAGAGGAAGTGGGCATCAGACGTCCTGTGGCTTGGGACGATTTTACAGCAAGATTCAAGACCAAGTACTATGGAGTTGTGGCGCAGTTTGAGCTACAACAGAAGTTTATCAACCTCAGGCAGGCCGGCAAGACTGTAGATGCTTATGCAGCAGAATTCGGCAGATTGAGTAGATTCGCCCCAGAGATGGTAGCAACAGAGCGCCATAGGGCCATGAGGTTTCAGCAAGGGTTTCATCTTGAGCTCTTGTAATTAATAGAGGGGCACAATTACCAAACTTTTGACGAAATATTAACGGCAACTCGAAGGCATGAGCTCACCATTCAGAGGCTTGCGACCAGGACTGGGGGTCAGAAGAGATCCCAAAGTCAGATTGAAGGAGGAGGGAGAGCAGCGCCCCGAACAACAGCACCATCCCCTGGCATTCGTATCCACGATGTGGCGATATGAGGACCAGCACCACCCAGGCAGCAGCAGCAACAGCAACAGAGGAAGAAACAGCAACCCCCAACGGGATGCACTTATTGTGGAAAGATGGGACACACTAGAGATGTGTGTCGGACATTGAATGGACTATGTCTGATATGTGGAAATCCAGACCATCGGGTTACCACATGTCCCATGAATTCGAGGTCAGAAGGACCAGGACAGCAGTTTCCTGCTCTGCCAGCACCAGGGGCATGCCAGTATCAAGGACCAGCAGTGGCAGTAAGGCCGTTGGCACAGCGTCCGTTAGTACCGCAGGCTCAGATGTTTCGGCAGCAGGGACCGCCGATGCAGCAACACCAGCATAGACCACCCCAGCATCATCAAGGAAGGGGCCAGCAGCAGCATCAGGCTAGGCCGCAGCATAGAAATCAGCAAGGAGGTCGAGGGCAAGCATTCGCTTTGTCCTTGGATGAGGCATTGGCATCGGGAGATGTTGTGGCAGGTAACATTCTCGTCGCCTCATATCCCGCAGTAGCATTATTTGATTCGGGAGCATCCCATTCATTTATATCTGCACAATTTGCGACACGACTAGGAATGGAGTTCGAGGCATTGCCAGGGAGGTTGAATATACTCACTGGTAATGGGCTCGTAGGGGTTAGTAGAGTTATTCTAGCGTGTAGCTTTATAGTTTGCGGGCATTCCTTACCCGCCCGATTGATAGAATTTCCTGTTGGAAATTTCGACGTTATCTTAGACATAGACTGGCTGAAAGACAGTCATGCGACAATAGATTGTCGAAGAGGGAGTGTATCTTTTGATATTCCAGGCATGAAGAGATTCACCTTAGTCAGATCAGAGGCAACTCAACCAGAGCAGGGAATAGTAGCGGCAATGGAAGAAGTTCAGATCCCGAAGGTAGTTGAAGAATTCTTAGACGTATTTCTCGAAGAACTTCCAGGTCTACCACCGGTTAGAGATATTGAGTTCAGCATAGAATTGGCACCAGGAACTAAACCAATATCAGATCGGGTTTACAGAATGGCAGATTCAGAGCAGGCCAAGGTTTATCAGCACATAGAGGAACTGAAGGAGAAGAAATTCATCCAGGCTAGCGCGTCACCATGGGCAGCACCAGTGGTACTTGTGGAGAAAAAGGATGGGTCATCCAGATTGTGCATTGACTACAGAAAGCTTAACGCGACAACAGTGAAGAACAAGTACCCATTATCCAGGATCGACGACTTATTTGATCAGTTGAGCAAGGCTAGAGTTTTCTCCAAGATAGATCTTCGTTCGGGGTACCATCAGGTGAGGGTTCGGAAGGAAGATATTCCCAAGACAGCATTCAGGTCAAAGTATGGGCATTATGAGTTCTTAGTAATACCGTTTGGTTTGACCAATGCTCCAGCAATATTCATGGATTTGATGAACCGCATCTTTATGCCATACTTAGACCAGTTTGTCGTTGTGTTTATTGACGACATACTCGTGTACTCTGCTAGTGAAGAGGTGCATGAAGACCACCTCAGGAAAGTGTTGTAGGTTCTGAGAGAGAACCAGTTGTATGCCAAGCTCAGTAAGTATGAGTTCTGGACGGATCATATTTCATTTTTGGGTCATATCATATCAGGAGCTGGAGTAGCAGTAGATCCCAAGAAGGTAGAAGCAGTAGAGAGTTGGCCAGTACCCAAGACCGTAGCGGATGTGCAGAGTTTCTTGGGATTGGCAGGATATTATAGAAGGTTTGTGTCAGATTTTGTAAGGCTTTCAGCACCCATGACCCGCTTGACCAGGAAGGATGTGCCATTTGATTGGTCGGCAGAATGTCAGACATCATTCGAGACTTTGAAGCATAAGTTGATATCAGTACCTATTCTTACGTTGCCAATTGGACCCGGAGGTTTTACAGTATATTGTGATGCGTCAGGTAAGGGACTTGGATGTGTCCTTATACAACATGGGAAAGTGATAGCATATGCATCTAGGCAGCTTCGGGACCACGAGAAGAATTACCCAACTCATGATTTGGAGTTAGCAGCAGTAGTGTTTGCTCTGAAGTTATGGAGGCATTACTTATATGGTGACCGAGTGGAGATGTACACAGATCATAAAAGTCTGAAGTATATCTTTACTCAGAAGGAGCTGAACATGAGGCAGAGAAGATGGTTGGAATTGATCAAGGATTATGACGTGGAGCTTCAGTATCATCCAGGCAAGGCTAATGTAGTGGCAGACGCTCTTAGCAGGAGAGATGGCGCATTTATATTGACAACACAGAGGTATATCTTAGAAGACCTTCAGGAGATGGGCATCGAAGTTATACTTCCTAGTGATGTAGGAGTTCTAACTAGTCTACAAGTTCAATCTGACTTGGTAGATAGGATCAAGGCAGCTCAAGCACAGGACCCAAGGATTCAGAAGCTTAGGGAAGAATGTGAGTCAGGACTCAGAAAGGAGATGAGGATTCACGAAGATGGTACACTTAGGTTCGGATCGCGTTTATGTGTGCCTAGTGGAGATATCAGACAGGAGGTCATGGCAGAAGCTCACAGTTCTCAGTATTCTATTCACCCTGGAGGGACCAAGATGTACCAAGATATCAAGCAGCATTTCTGGTGGAACGGGATGAAGAGGGAGGTAGCTAGATTCGTTTCCCGTTGCTTGGTATGTCAGCAAGTGAAGACAGAACAGCAGAGGCCAGCTGGGTTATTACAATCGCTTTCTATTTCGGAATGGAAATGGGAGCATATTACAATGGACTTTGTGACCGGTTTACCGAGATCACCAAGTGGTAAGGATGCTATTTGGGTAATAGTAGATCGGCTTACGAAGGTAGCACATTTTCTTCCTTTCAGAGTAGGGCAATCTACAGAAAAGTTGGCAGAGTTGTATATGCAACAGATAGTCAGGCAGCATGGAGTTCCTTTCAGTATTGTGTCGGATCGGGATACCCGCTTTACATCATATTTCTGGAAGAGCTTACATCATAGTCTGGGTACCAAGTTAAGATTTAGCACGGCTTACCATCCGCAGACGGACGAGCAATCAGAAAGAACGATTCAGACTTTAGAAGACATGTTGCGAGCTTGCACTCTAGATTTTGGAGGATCTTGGGAGAGCCACCTGCACTTAGTTGAGTTTTCATACAACAATAGTTATCAAGCCAGTATCCAGATGGCACCATTTGAAGCACTATATGGTAAGAAGTGCAGATCACCGCTTGCATGGGATGATATCGGAGAGAGGAAAATATTAGGCCCAGAAATGATTGTTCAGACGGTTGAAGTGGTTAAGGGAATTAGAGAGCGACTTCGAGTTGCACAGGACAGGCATCGTCATTGGGCGGACCAGCATCATAGGCCGTTAGAGTTCTCTGTTGGGGACCACGTATTCTTGCGGATCTCACCTACTCGTGGGGTCATTAGATTTGGCGTTCGCGGGAAATTGAGTCCGCGGTACGTGGGCCCATTCGTTATCCTTGATCGGATAGGCGATGTTGCTTATCGTTTATCCCTCCCACCTTCGTTACGAGAGGTGCATGACGTGTTTCATGTATCTCAATTACGTAGGTATGTATCGGACCCAAGTCATGTCCTCGATCATTCGGAGCTGGTTGTTGGTACCAACCTGTCTTACGAGGAACAGCCTGTGTCCATTTTGGACCGAAGAGAGAAGATACTCAAGAACCGAACAATTAGTCTTGTCCGTGTTGCTTGGGGTCATCACACCTTGGGAGAGTCAACGTGGGAACGTGAAGATGATATCCGATCACGGTATCCACACCTGTTTGACTTACAGGGTATATCTCTTTCTATATACATTGATTGTCTTGATTTCTCATGCTTATCGCCTTATGGATAGAACTACTTGATATCGTAGATTGATGGATTTACTTATATAGTACTTGTTTTTAATATGGTAAAATGATTGCTTGCTCACTAGAATTGCTTGTATTAGTTTAGCTCTGATATTTCTATCCGGCTTGGATTTGAAATTTCGAGGACGGAATTTTTCTAAGGTGGGTAGAGATGTCACTCCCCGTTCCCGGAATGCGTATTTTTATATATGAACAACTCATGTGTATTTATTTAGTATTTATCATATATTATTCTCTATTTAAATTCCTTTAGTTTCATGTTAATTAATTATCTGCTCTTTAAAATTTTCATGTTAATTAATTTCCTGCAATTTTATTTCTGCAATTATATTTTTGTAATTTTATTTCCTGCATTTTATTTGCTGCTTTAGTCTTATTGGGTTTCGGTTTGCTGAATCCCCTTAAACCCGGCCCAACACCCCACCTACCACCATCGTGCCTTCGTCAAATCAACCATAAAACTATCGTCTTCCTCGCCATGCTTTCCCATGATAGGAATCGGGCGAGGGGATAAGGATATAGCAGCCGAAATCTTCTCCGTGGCTTCGGTATTGAGGGGTCCTGAGATGCAGTTCCCGCCATCATGCTGCTGGCTGCAGCCGCCTCAGGCCTCTAGGCACATCGAGTTTTTATCGGTTGTATGGACCGCTTCGAAGTCTTCGACTTTTCATCAGAGAGGGGAGCTTCAAAATCTTGCTGGTTGAAGCGTACGACCAGCATGTCTTGGGAAGATCCCAGCAAGTTGTCGTCTGATCGGATCACCGCCTTCTCGTTGGAGGAGAAGGTAGTCTCCAGCAGAGTCGCCATTTTGTTCGACATAACAAAAGGTTGAATGAACTTTTTGCTTTATTGAACGTATAAGGTATACGTATACAAAGAATGAAGTCCTAAACAGGATATCTAAGTACAGGGAGAAGAGATTTATAGAAAAGTATGATAGTGGAGATGGAGCACTTCAACGGCTCTTTTACTCCATTGACGATCTGATGACGAATCAACCTTGCTCTGGCTTTCTAGCGCCTTTGATGGAACTCTGGGGTCATCGATCAAGAGGCTGTCTGGAGAAGAAGATCCTTTAGAGGTGGTTGTTCTTCTGTTGGTTGGTTGGTGGATTGTTCCTTCTTAAATGAAGGTTGTCTTTTTTTAAGTGGAAGGAGAACTCCTTCTATTTGTAGAGTTTCGAGCACATATGCGATGTGCATTAGGGTTTCGAAGATATGAACGAATCTGTTGTCATTGTACGGTGCGGGCTTCTGCGGTGCTGACATGTGGCGGACATCGAGATTTCCCTCAATCGAGATCTCTAGTGGTTATCAACATAACCGAAGGAGGTGACACGTGATACATGTCGATTTGCTCTTTCGGATACAGCCGAGTAAATATTAGGATTTCATCGTAGATTTGGAGTCTAATTAATCCTCGTCTAAGATTTAAATCAATCTGATATGATATCAAACATGATTTAATCACAATATTTTTTGTAATAGGCGGTTTAAACAAACTAATTGGGGTGGACCCATGCTTCCTGCACCTCTGGTGAGGACTAAGTATGGTTGTGCTTCAGGAGCGACGAGTAGACCGTACTTCTGGAGACAAGGAAGCCTTTGTACTTTCAGGCGACGAGTGGACTTGGCTTCGAATGACGATGAGACTTTTGTATATTTAGAGAAACGATGAAGCTGTGTTTCAGAGCAACAGAGTTATCGTGCTATAGGCGACAAGTAGGCTTGTGCTTCAGGTTGGCGAGGTTTCTATACTTTTTGAGCGACATGCTGACTTGCATTGGTTGCAATGGGAGTTTCCAAGTCTCTTGTAAAGAAGTGACTTAAGCTTCTGGATCGAAGCTGATGACTGCACCATGGGAATATAGATAGTGTGAGTATATCACCATCCTGTGCCTCATGTGGACGCATGTAAGTAGTTGTGCCTCTGAACTTTGAAGGCGTTGGCTTTGGAGGAAAGGATATAACACCCTTGTGTGTTTGGGGTTGGCGCAGGCAGGTAGCTGTGCCTCTGGAGTGAGGATATTGGTTTCTGAAGCAAAGGAAAAGGTGGGGCCTACCACCATCTTGCTTCTGAAGTTGCACAGGCGAATAGCTGTGCCTCTGGCCTGAAGGCTTTGGCTTCTGAAGTAAAGAGAGATAAATACCCACTCTTTAAGGACTTCTCTCTTAATTAACACCATAATATGGTGAATTCTAAGGATCTAAGAGAGACACTCGTCTTGCTGAGTCTTAGGTTCATCCCACTAACAAGGGAATTCTGACTTTCGGCCATGTGGGGTGCACTATGGGCTATTTTTGGTCCTATAAAAGGGGAAGTTCTCCTCTGAAGAGTCGTTGTCTTCTTCTTGGCGTCCTTCACTACCATGCGAGATCTAAACTTAAATTCGAGCGACGATCGGCCTTGTATAAGTTGGTTGATGGTTGAGGCTTTTCTCGTACATAGGAGCCATGTTCTTATAGAAGAAGTCCGTGTAGAAGGATCCATCACTGCCCTTAAGGAGTATGTAAATGTCCTCCTTAGGGAGTTCAACTTGTTGGCCCAATGATTACATCGTATTTTTCAATATGGCTAATCAGTTAAGTTTAACAAAATAATGTCACTAATATTCATATACTCACTATCATATTGCTACTTAAACATAGCAGTGTCCTAATTGTCCTATATTATATTGCTATGCTTGTATCGTACTGCAACATATTTTGCTTAGCATTGTCCTAATTGTCCTATTTTATATTGCTATACTTGTATCGTACTGCAATATATTTTGCTGGCCTAACATGTATTTGTAGACATGCAATAAGCATGATCAAACAAGATCAAACCAGGACATAGGCAATAAAGAATTAATGATGGACCAAAGACGGCGTCATACAAAGAGATTTCTCTGAACCGCCTAGCGACCTATTCGGGGCCTCGTATCGGGGAAAAAGACGTCTTCAGTTCTGCTCAAATATCAGAAGAAATGCGTCATCACAGGGCTCTTGGTTTTTCTAATTGTTCTAAGTCTGTAATCTTCAATTTATTGAGTCTAGGAGAATGTGTATGTTGAGTCGCACTGAGTCATCTCAACCCCTAGACATATCTCTCCAAAGCTCTACCATTCAAAAAAAACAATTCCTGAACCAAGCCCAAGCTCCACAAAGCCCAAAAGCCCAATGGACCAATTCTGTCTTCTAGAGACAGAGTTCGGGCCGAACTCTGCCTCCACACAGAGTTCGGGCCGAACTCTGTCCCCTGATTTCCAGCACCCTAATTTTTAGGGCCTGCTTGCTACAAGCTGTCCAACGTTCGAAAATTTGAATTCTTGGGGCAAAATTCTGGCCGAATTCTGCCTCCCCAGAGTAGTATAAATAGAGCTTGAATTCTTTCATTTCAAATCATCTCTTACCTTCAAATATTCAAGATTTCTAAGCTCTACTACTCCAAGCCTCATTCTTCCATATCTCCTACGCCACAACTCTCCTTAGCCCAAGGTGCTTAGTGCGATATCAGCTAGAAGTTGTGTGCAAGAGGGAAAGAAAAGTCACTTGGACAATTCCAAGTTTTGCCACCTGCGAATCTGTAAGAAGTTGGGGTGCTCTTCTGAGTAAAGGCATGTGGTTGTACACTATTTCACAAAATAGTGGATTTCAATCCTGAGCTAGAGTTCTCAGGCCTGGACTAGTCCTCCACGAGGGAAACCAGGTTAAAACTGCTGTGTTTGCGTATGCCCTTCTTGATCTTTATTTTCTTCCGCATTTCTCTCTGTTTTATTTATTATCTTGATAGTTGTTTGTGGAGGTGATATAGAGTTAATTTTTTATTTGGTGATTATCGACACAAACTCTATTCACCCCCTCTAGAGTTGCCTACACGTTATTTCACAACTCTGGGCGACGTCTGGGGGATCTTCGAGGTCATGACGACCTAGGGCATAGGTGGGTAGCCAACCCAAAGAGCCATAGGTTTGTGCTATGTCCTTTCCATTCAGGGCTTCGTGACGTGCTGTGCACTTTGAAGGCTCGAGCCAATGACTGCTTCAGGAAGCTGCTTTCTTTTGCCGAGTGGCTGATATGCTTCTGGGAGGCTGCGTCCTTAAAAAGATCAGAATATGCCTCGATGGAGGTCAATCTTCTGGTATAAAGAAGAAGGGATGCGCTTTGATGAAGACCAAATCCCTTGTAGACCCTTCTAGGCTCTGTTAAATCTGTACCAGATCCTTTGTAGACGAACAGAATTAGTCTTTTTTTTGTAGTCTCGATGTGTCTGTACTAGACTTTGGTAGACGTGACACATAAGGGACTTCTTTCCATATCCTCTGTTTTATCTTTTTACCACTTTAGCTAAGCCTTTGTATCATCTGCTCTGTGGATAAGGGATGTCATCAGCTGAGATTTTTCATGCTTCTACACTAACAATGCAATGAACTGCCTAGTAGCCAATCAGGATAAAATCTGGCTATGGCACATAAGGCTAGGACATGCAAAAATGGACACTATCTCAAGGCTATGCACCAAAAAGCTGGTAAAAGGATGCCTAAAGATTATATTCAAGAGAGATATAGTATGTGCTGACTATGAAAAGAACAAAGCGACTAGGTTATCGTTTAACTCCATCAACGCTGTAAGTACTTCTAGACCTTTTGCAGTTGATTCATATGAATTTATTTAGTCCTAGCAGAGTCGCTAGTCTTGGCGGTAAACTCTACACTTTCGTGATTTCACTCGCTATATTTGGGTTTTTAATTTATCAAATAAAAGTGATGCCATTTTTGAATTTCAAATATTTTACAAAAAGGTACATGTGGTGGCCCATGCAGGTCGAGTTTGTCACTTCGGTTACGTAATTGTACCGATATGAGCCTGCAATATAGGATTAGTGTCCAGGAATCTCATCCACAAGCTTGACCTCCTTCCTTGCTTCAAGTTTCGAACTCTCGTTACCATCCTTGATTACGTCCTGCTTGAACTCTTTATACCGTAAATTCTTATCTTTCGTGCTTTGTGACAGTTATGAAGATGACTACACTATTATATGCTCATAGGTCAAACACATGGCTAGGAAAATTACATTGACAATTAATGTACAATGAGGTCTTATTTGAGTTATAAAGACATTTTCCTAAAAGTATGATTTTAAGGATTATTTAATTCCAAGTTGGGTAGTAGCATATTACCGCCTTCAAAGGATAGTTGGAATTTTATTTTGCTATTACAAGGGGGTATACACAAGAGGATAGCTAGATCGAGAAAACAAATTTATGATTTTTAGAAATTGTGAAATAGTTTATGATTTATTGGGATATGAAACCGATTTGAGAAACATCTTTAAATTGTGACACATGATTTACGGTTAAGTTCAAGTTTGGATTGTAATATGTTAAAGTTTATTTTGAATTTATTAAAGAGTTTTAAATTATAAGTTATGATTTTGTAAATGACTAGAGAATGTGGAGGGTTTATGATTTACGGTTTATTAGAGAGCTTGAGGTTTTAAATTGAGTCGTACGATTTATAAGTTTATTTAATTTCGAGTTTGAAGAGATGATAGTTAAAAAAAATTCTTTAAAATATTATGGAAGATATGAAATCGACTTTGAAGGAAAAAAAATTCAAATTTCAAATTGTGTCATATGATCTATGATTTATAAAGTTATTTAGATTTCGAGTTTAAATCCTTGATTATGGATATTTAAATTTTGGTGGAAAAAAAATGTTCAACTTGCAAGGACTATTTCGAGATTGATTAGAGATTTAAATTTTGATTAAACTTGGCAGCCTAAGATAATTAGAAATTTTGGTAAAGTATCTTGAGAATGTTATTGAGAAACTTTTGAGGAATTTAAACAAAAAACTTTAGATTAGATCATATATTGTTGAAAGACCAAGAAGCAAGCAAGGTCGCCCTAATGAGATACAAGTATTCCACAATAGGTTGCCATACCACCTATGATTATGATATGACATATACACAAGTATAGTTAGTCATCGACCAAACTGTATAACTAGATCTTTATCTTGACCCACTCGACCTTCCCTCAAATCTAGATCTTTTATCATGACCATCTAATTATTTGAAACTTAAAAATTATTAGAATCATTCCCTTTACCATACCCTTATCCATGAGACTATTTTTTCTCTAGAAACTGTGTTTCTAACTTATTATACCTTGATCAACGAGATTTCCTAATTATCTTTATTTAGTGCTTTAACTGTATCCTTTTGTGTATTAATTAGTACAACATGAGAACCCACTTTCTACTTTGATCTTGTGGGGTTCCCTATCACGACTTTGATATTTAGAGCACAACAATAGACTTTTTCTTCCAACAAATTCCATATACAAGACCTAGACGACCCCACCTTTATGTAGGTATATTACGTGCCACTAAAACCTGTATTCTTGCACTCTATTTTCTTGATATGACTTCTGGTCAAAAAGACTAAACTACAACCCTTACCATGATACCAAAATATATTTTGCCTTCAATTAGGGTCCAACATTTACTAAATTCTTTCAACCCGATATATGACTGTGATCTACTTAATTCCTTAAATGCTTAACTTTGTGCCTTACCCATTGTCCCATCACACCACTAGTTTAACTCTTATTCCAGTCACATTTATTGCAGGATACAACCTTTTTGAGGAGTTTGACAATGGTCTCGTTGAATGCCTTGGCTAGTCCATTAACTGCCGTATTGTAAGCTGTTGATGCCATATTCTGAATTCAGCTTTTGTCACAGAACTGATGGAATGCATGGCTCACAAACTGAGGACCGTTGTATTTAATAATTCTTCTGGGAACTTCGAAGTGGTAAATGACGTGATGTTTGATGAAACTGATCACGTTGGAGGTCTTCACCTCTACGAATGGTACTGCTTCTGTCCATTTGAAAAATAATTCGTAATGGCGAGGATAAACCTGTATCCTTTAGAGGAGGGCGGGCTGACAGGCCCCACGATATCCATTCCCCGTGATTCGAATGGCCAAGTGGCTATCGTGGAGTATAAATATTATGAGGGGTGATTGATGAAGTCTGCATGAAACAGGCACGTCCGATATTTTTTGCATATTCAATGGCGTCCGCCATCAGAGTGGGCCAGTAATAGCCCATACGGCGCAGTCGATCTTGTAGTTTGGAGCCCAGCTTATGAGCTTCGCAGGTTCCATCATGCACTTCTCTGAGTGCTTTTTGTGCCTCTGTACGAGACAAACAACGTAAGAAAAGTCCGTTGTATGAGCGACGATATAGCATTTTAGTGGCTGTGTCATAGAGGAAATAAAGAGAGCGCCTCCTGATGGAAGATGCTTCTCTTGGGTCTTAAAGCAGGATCCTATAAACTGTATAGTCTCTAAAGGGGAATTGCCAATCTCGAGTGCCTTCATCAGTACCTACCTGTAGTGAGTAGTTTTGACATGTGTGCAGGACATTCTTTGGACATACCAACTTCCGGCCCATTACTGAGACGGTACGCTGGATACAACAGAGGCGGCAAGAAAAGCGGTAAGACTGGCTACTACGTCGGCTTCCAATTTCTATAATCGTGGCACATGTTCTATAAAGAATCCTATGAAAATAAAGATAATGTCGATCGTCGCCGGTGGTAAGGGATCAAGTCCTTATGTCGAACCTTGTATTGTCTTTATACCTAACTGATGATCAATTTCTTGTCTCCATAGGCCTCGATATAGTCAACCTCCAGCTGTTTGGCGAGTTGGAGCCCGATAATGAGGGCATTATACTCGGCAGCATTATTGGTCCATGACTCCATGAGAGAATATGCACGATTGATAACTAGGCCGTTGGGAGTAACAAGGACGATCCCAACCCCTGCTATGATTTCACCCTTTGGCCCCGTTCTTGCGGCTCCATCGAAGAACATGCGCCATACTGAGGCGTCCGAGACTGCGTTGGACTCCAACACTTCATCGAGGATTTACTTGTAAAGTTTTAAAGTTTCTGGCACCGGATGTGCTACCAGAAATCTACCAATGCTTGGCCTTTGATTGCCTTCTATGGGACGAACACCATGTCGTAGGGAGTTAGAAGGATTGCCCATGTGGCTGGTCGTAAATTTAATGCCCCTGGCTTGGTCATAAGAACTCTGAGGGGGTTGATTCTGGATACGATATGGATCGTCTATCCTGTAACATAGTGCCGTATCTTCTGAATGGCGAAGAGAAGGGCAAGACATTCCTTCTCGACAGGGTTGTACTGATGCTCGGCTCCAACCATGGTCCTACTAAAATAATGTATCATCTGCTAGTGGCCTTCATTATTCTTTTGAGCTAATAAGGCACCAAAAGAATGATCAATGGCTCGGACGTATAGCAGGAAGGGCTTCCCCATAACTGGTGCCACCAACACAGGAGGGCTGGTAAGGTATTTCTTGATGTTGTTGAACACGTGCTGGCACTCAACAGTCTATACAAAGGTGACCCCTTTCTTCATTAGTCTGGTGAAGGGTTGACATTTACCAGAGAGATTTGCTATGAACCTCCTGATGTACAACAATCGCCCCTGTAAACCTCGAAGCTCTTAGAGGTTATTTGGAGGAGCCATGTCCAGAATCGCCTTGGTCTTCTCCGGGTCGATATGAATCCCTTTTGCCGTGATGATGAAGCCTAAGAATTATCGATGGAAATGCCTAGGAAGGACTTGGTCGGGTTCATCTTTAGCTGATGTATCCTCATTAGATCGAACACCGTTCGTAGATCATCCAAGTGGTTGGATTTGTAATTGTTTTTAACGACGATTTCGTCAACATAACACTCCACCATCTTTCAGAAATGCTTACGGAATATGGTACTCATAGCCCTTTGATAGGTGGCTCATACGTTCTTTAATCCGAAAGGCATCACTGTGTAGTAATACACCCTTTTTGGTGTTCGGAACATCGTCCACTTTTCGTCTTCAGGGATCATCTTAATTTGGTTATAACCGTAGAACCCATCCATGAAGGACAACTCGAAGCCACAGGTGTTGTCAATCATTACATCGATGATCGGAAGTAGGAACTCATCGTTGAGGCAGGCCGAATTAAGATCTCTGAAGACTATGCAAATTCGTATTTTCCCGTTCTTCTTAGTGACCAGGACGATGTTTGCGACCCAATCTAGATGCTGCTCTTCACGAATGAAGCTGCTCTCGATGAGTTTGTCAACCTCCTCCTTAATAGCATCCATTATATTAGGACAGAACCGACATTGTTGATGCTTCATCGATTTGGCATGGGGCAGGATATTGAGGCGATGCATGGCCACTTGCGGGTTTAGACCTGGCATTTCTTCGTAGCTCCAGGAAAAGATGTCGATATATTCGTGGATGAGGTATATCACAGACTGCTTGTCATCTTCTGTTAGACTTTTGCTGATAAAGATGGGCTTAGGTGAGGCCTCACCCCCTAATTTAACCTGGACGACTTCAACTTCTGTAGAGGGTTCGTGCTGCTCAAAATACCACTCCCACTTGGATCCTAAGCGTTGTGCCCAGGATCCGTCTTCGAAATACTCGAATGTTTTTTCTTCGTCCTCGACTGGAGGGTTTAGAGAAACTATGTTGGCGGATAGTGTCTTCTCAAATTCCTGACCGGTACTGGTATCAGAGTGTGGGGTATGCCCTTGCTCGTTGTCTGACGCTAGTGGAGGGTTGGCCACTTCTACTGCTGCCTCTGGGACAGGGATGACATCGTCTTGCGCCTCAGTGGCTGGATACCTCTCAGACTGGAGAGCAACCATATTGGCCGTGATCATCTTCTCTTCATAATCCAATAATATGACGTTAGCGTTGATGAGGCGATGGATTTTCCTTTTCTACAGATGGCAATCTCTTATTGAGTGCTGGACATACTGGTGGTAATAGCAGTACATGGGATGGTCCATCTTTTCCACTTTATCAGGACAACTGGGTGACGGAAAGGACAGTTTGCCACTCTTCGTAAGCATCTCGAAGAGCTCTAGAGTATCCTCGTTATTGATGGAGTAAGTCTCCCTTGGCCTCTGCGTTTCTGCAGACTTGGGGTTCACGGATGGTGAACCTTTGGAGATATTGACGATCATGGCCTGCTTGCCTTTTCTATCTTTGGGGTTGCTGCTGGATGAGCGTCTCCTCTTATCTTCAGGTGCAGGAAAGTGTAGCCCTAGGAGCTGCGTGTCCTGGGCTTTCCTATATGCGGCATCTGCCTCTGTAATGAAAGGCATCCACTCTGTACAGGGAGTACTGTGCCACAGTTTGATTGCGGGTATCATGTTCTTGCGGCATAAGTCCATAAGCGTGGGCTCAAGCATGTCGGGTGGTAATCTAAAGGCGGTCTGGCGGAAGCACTCGATGTATGTGCGGACAGGCTCCTTCTCCCTCTGGACAATTTCCATGAGGGTCGACATCGTCATGTCCATCCTTTCTTCGTAGAATCGGTCCACGAACAGAATCTTCAGGTCTTCAAATGACGAGATACAATCGTCCGGAAGACTACAGAACTATTCGAAGGCTACCCCCTGCAAGTCTCCTATGAATATGTTGGATAGGAGGGCGTCATACTTTGGCAGGTGCCCAGTTACCAAGACAAAGTACCTCAAATATTATCGTGGAGATCCCTTTCCTTCGTAGGGTGTAGCGTATGCAGATTGTATTTAGAAGGGTAGACGATGTTGTCCCACTAGACAAGATATGGCTGACGGATATCCATCTTTCAGAGTGCTGCTTGCTTCTCCTTAGCAACATAATGATCATACAGCTCCTTGATGGCCTGTTGTATCTCGGCCGGTATTGCAGAACCTGTAACCGATGGAGTAGACGTGGAGGGTCCTGCCTGGTGGATGGCAGGCAGCCTGCTGAATCCGTCATTGGTTGGCGGATCAAGTCCAGTTGTAGAGGCAGTGGGGGCCATATTTCTCTTGAGGTCGACCATGACCGAGGACAGAGTCTTCATGGTATCCGTCAACATATCTAACTTTGTCTTGAGGGCTTCGATATGTCTAAGAGCTTCGTTGTTATCTTCCTTGTTGCCATTGGCCATGAACACGGACCAAGTGTGAGGATGGGTCGAGGGAGCCGTGGATCCTTCGCTCTCTGGCTCAGACGCCTAAGCCTCGCTGTCTAGAGGATACACCGTAAGATTGTGATCTTCCTCAGCTTCAGCACGGTTGCTACCCTTAGTCTGGTGACTGGCTACATCAATGGAGGCATCCGTATCGTATTGCTCCTCCTCAGATTGGAACACAGGGTTGTCATGCATGGTAGGAGGCTGGCTACCACCAGTATTTGGCATGGCACCCAATGCAGATCCGAAATGGGTGCCTTGGAACATACCTACATCGGGTACCTTGGCTTTGCTGCTCTTCGGCCTCCCCTTCAGTTTAGCGACCGATACGTAAAGATTTTGGGAGGGCTTCTTGAAAGCTCTGGAAGCCTACACCGTGTAGCATATAACGATACGGGGTTCATCTTCTCTATGGCTCACCGACCCCCTGTTGAGCCTCTGGCATGGGGTCGACGTGGACTGAAGTATCTGGAAGACGAAACGTCGGCTCGATGATGGCACGACCGTCTGGTGGCAGTACCAGTTTATGGAAATCTGGGTGCAAGAGTGCCTTGATTTAGGTACGTCTTGTGTCCAAGATTCTTCTTTCGCTTGGAAGAGGGTCGGATCCTCTGCCATGGCATCACCATTGTGCGTGCAAGGAAGCTGCACGCAAGTATGTTTAGAGCGGGTCTGACGGGAAGCCTCATGTCGCTTATCCGGGAACGATGCTCACGTGGCTCCCTCTCCGTAGGACATACACCCTGGCATGGCTCTCGGAGCCGTACATCCTTCGCTCTCAACACAGGCCTCTGGTCTGCCATAGGTATCGTGCGCTTATTGTTCGAAGCACGAACAACCTGGGATCTCTTCCTACTACCCCCAGCGGGTGAGTAGTATTCAGAGTCCACCGAAGGCTCGCCTGAAGGGAAAGCGATTCTATTGAAGACAGTTCATCTTACCGACAATGCTTCCGTCGTGAGGGGTTGGACCGGTATGCACTTCCTTTGGCGTCATGCTTTCGTCAGATCAACCATAAAACCACCGTCTTCCTTGCCATGCTTTCCCAGGATGGGAATCGAGCGAGGGGATAAGGATATAGCAGCCAGAATCTTCTCCGTGGCTTCGGTGTTGAGGAGTCCTGAGAAGCAGTTCCTGTCATCGTGCTACTGGCTGCAGCCGCCTCAGGCCTCTAAACACATTGAGTTTTCGTCGGTTGTATAAACTGCTTCGAAGTCTTTGACTTTTCATCATAGAGGAGAGCTTCAAAAGCTTGCTGGTTGAAGCGTACGACCAGCATGTTTTAGGAAGATCCCAACAAGTTGTCGTCCGATCGGATCACCGCCTTCTCGTTGGAAAAGAAGGTAGTCCCCAGCAGAGCCGCCATTTTGTTCGACATAACAAAAGGTTGAATAAACTTTTTGTTTTATTGAACGTATAAGGTATATGTGTACAAATAAGGAAGTCCTAAACAGGATATCTAAGTACAGGGAGAAGAGGTTTATAGAAAAGTATGATGGTGGAGATGGAACACTGCAACGGCTCCTTTACTCCGTTGACGATCTGACGACGAATCAATCTTGCTATGTCTCTCTGGCGCCTTTGATGGAACTCTGGGGTCATCGATCAAGAGGCTGTCTAGAGAAGAAGATCCCTTAGAGGTGGTTGTTCTTCTGTTGGTTGGTTGGTGGATTGTTCCTTCTTAGATGAAGGTTGTCTTTTTTTTAAAGTGGAAGGAGAACTCCTTCTATTTCTAGAGTTCCGAGCACATTTGCGATGTACATTAGGGTTCCGAAGATATGAAAGAATTTGTCGTCATTGTACGGTACAGGCTTCTGCGGCGCTGACATGTGGCAGACATCGAAATTTCTCTCAATCGAGATCTCTGATGGTTATCAACATAACCGAAGAAGGTGACACGTGCTGCGTGCCGATTTGCCCTTTCGGATACAGCCGATTAAATCTTAGGATTTTATCGTAGATTTGGAGTCTAATTAATCCTCGTCTAAGATTTAAATCAATCTGATATGATATCAATCATGATTTAATTCTAATATTTTCTGCAAGAGGCGGTTTAAACAAACCAGTTGGGGGGACCCATGCTTCCTACACCTCTAGTGAGGGCTAAGTATTGTTGTGCCTCTGGAGTGACGAGTAGACCGTACTTCTGGAGATAAGAGAGCCTCTGTACTTTCAGGCGACGAGTGGACTTGGCTTTGAATGACGATGAGACTTTTGTACATTTAGAGCAACGATGACGCTGTGTTTCAGAGCAACAGAGTTACCGTGCTGTAGACGACGAGTAGGCTTGTGCTTCAGGTTGGCGAGGTTACTATACTTTTTGAGCGACAGGCTGACTTGTATTGGTTGCGATGAGTGTTCCCAAGCCTCTTGTAGAGAAGTGACTTAAGCTTCTGGATCAGAACAGATGACTGCACCGTGGGAATAGAGATGGTGTGAGCATATCACCATCCTGCGCCTCATGTGGACGCATGTAAGTAGCTGCACCTCTGAACTTTGGAGGAAAGGGTATAAAACCCTTGTGTGTCTGGTGTTGGCGCAGGCAGGTAGCGGTGCCTCTGGAGTGAAGATATTGGTTTCTGAAGCAAAGGAAAAGGCGGGTCCTACCACCATCTTGCTTCTGAGGTTGGCGCAGGTGAGTAGCTACACCTCAGGCCAGAAGGCTTTGGCTTCTGAAGTAAAGAGAGATAAATACCCGCTCTTTAAGGACTTCCGTCTTAATTAACACCGTAATATAGGGAATTCCAAGGATCTAAGACTGACACATGTCGTGCTGAGTCTTAGGTTCATCCCACTAACAAGGGAATTCTAACCGTCGGCCATATGGGGTGCACTATGGGCCATTTTTGGTCCTATAAAAGGGGAAGTTCTTCTCTGAAGAGTCGTTGTCTTCTTCTTGGCGTCCTTCACTACCATACGAGATCTAAACTTAAATTCGAGCGACGATCGGCCTTGTATAAGTTGGTTGATGGTTGAGGCTTTTTTCGTTCATAGGAGCCATGTTCATATAGAAGAAGTCTGTGTAGAAGAAGACATCATTGCCCTTAAGGAGTATGTAAATGTCCTCCTTAGGGAGTTCAACTCTGGGCGACGTCTGGGGGATCTTCGAGGTCATGACGACCTAGGTCATAGGTGGTTAGCCAACCTAAAGATCCACAGGTTTGTGCTATGTCCTTTCCATTCAGGGCTTCAGGGCTTCGTGACCTGCTGCGCTCTTTGAAGGCTCGAGCCAATGACTGCTTCAGGAAGCTGCTTGCTTTGGCCGAATGGCTGATATGCTTCTGGGAGGCTGTACCCATAAAAAGATCAGAATACGCCTCGATGGAGGTCAATCTTCTGGCATAAAGAATAAGGGATGCGCTTTGATGAAGACCAAATCCTTTGTAGACCCTTCTAGGCTATGTCGAATTTGTACCAGATCCTTTGTAGACGAACAGAATTAGTCTTTTTTGTGTAGTCTCGATGTGTCTGTACTAGACTTTGGTAGACGTGACACATAAGGGACTTTTTTCCATATTCTCTATTTTATCTTTTTACCACTTTGGCTGAGCCTTTGTATCATCTGCTCTGTGGCTAAGGGATGTCATCAGCTAAGATTTTTATGCTTCTACACAAACAATGCAACGAACTGCCTAGTAGCCAATCATGATAAAATCTGGCTATGGCACATGAGGCTAGGACATGCAAAAATGGACACTATCTCAAGGCTATGCACCAAAAAGCTGGTAAAAAGATGTCTAAATATTACATTCAAGAGAGATATAGTATGTGCTGACTATGAAAAGAATAAAGCGAATAGGTCATCGTTTAAATCCATCAACGCTGTAAGCACTTCTAGACCTTTTGCGGTTGATTCATATGAATTTATATAGTCCTAGTAGAGTCGCTAGTCTTAGAGGTAAACTCTACACTTTCGTGATTTCACTCGCTATATTTAGGTTTTCAATTTATCAAACAAAAGTGATGCCATTTTTGAATTTCAAATATTTTACAAATATGTACATGTGGTGGCCCATGCAGGTCGAGTTTGTCACTTCGATTACGTAAGTGTACCGATGTAAGCCTGCAATATAGGATTAGTGTCTAGGAATCTCATCCACAAGCTTGACCTCCTTCCTTGCTTCAAGTTTTGAACTCTCGTTACCATCCTTAATTACATCCTGCTTGAACTCTTTCTACCGTAAATTCTTATCTTTCGTGCTTAGTGACAGTTATGAAGATGACTACACTATTATATGATCTTAGGTCAAACACATGGCTAGGAAAATTACATTGACAATTAATGTACAATGAGGTCTTATTTGAGTTATAAATACATTTTCCTAAAAGTATGATTTTAAGGATTAGTTAATTCCAAGTTGGGTAGTAGCATATTACCGCCATCAAAGGATAGTTGGAATTTTATTTTGCTATTATAAGGGGGTATACACAAGAGGATAACTAGATCGAGAAAACAAATTTATGATTTATTATTTTTAGAAATTACAAAATAGTTTATGATTTATTGGGATATGAAACCGATTTGAGAAACATCTTTAAGTTGTGACACATGACTTACGGTTAAGTTCAAGTTTGGATTGTAATATGTTAAAGTTTATCTCGAATTTATTAAAGAGTTTTAAATTATAAGTTATGATTTTGTAAACGACTAGAGAATGTGGAGGGCTTATGATTTACGGTTTATTAGAGAGCTTGAGGTTTTAAATTGAGTCGTACAATTTATAAGTTTATTTAATTTCGAGTTTGAAGAGATAATGGTAAAAAAAAATATTTAAAATATTTTGGAAGATATGAAATCGACTTTGAAGGAAAAAAAATTCAAATTTTAAATTGTGTCATATGATCTATGATTTATAAAGTTATTTAGATTTCGAGTTTAAAGCCTTGATTATGGATATTTAAATATTGGTGGAAAAAAATATTCAATTTGTAAGGACTATTTCGAGATTGATTAGAGATTTAAATTTTGATTAAACTTGGCAGCCTAAGATAATTAATAATTTTGGTAAAGTATCTTGAGAATGTTATTGAGAAACTTTTGAGGAATTTAAAAAAAAACTTTAGATTAGATCATATATTGGTGAAGGACCAAGAAGCAAGCAAGGTCGCCCTAATGAGATACAAGTATTCCACAATAGTTTGTCATACCACCTATGATTATGATATGACATATACACAAGTATAGTTAGTCATCGACCAAACTGTATAACTAGATCTTTTTCTTGACCCACTCGACCTTTCCTCAAATCTAGATCTTTATCATGACCATCTAATTATTTGAAACTTAGAAATGATTAAAATCATTCCCTTTACCATACCCTTATCCATGAGACTATTTTCTCTCTAGAAACTGTGTTCCTAACTTATTATACCTTGATCTACGAGATTTCCTAATTATCTTTATTTAGTTCTTTAACTGTATCCTTTGGTGTATTAATTAGTACAACATGAGAAACCACTTTCTATTTTGATCATTTGGGGTTCCCTATCACGACTTTGATATTTGGAGCACAATAATAGACTTTTTCTTCCAACAAATTCTATATACAAGACCTAGACGACCCCACCTTCATGTAGGTATATTACGTGCCACTAAAACCTGTATTCTTGTACTCTATTTTCTTGATATGACTTCTAGACAAAAAGACTAAACTACAACCCTTACCATGATACCAAAATATTTTTTTGCCTTCAATTAGGGTCCAACATTTACTAAATTCTTTCAACCCGATATATGACTATGATCTACTCGATTCCTTAAATGCTTAACTTTGTGCCTTACCCATTGTCTCATCACACCACTAGTTTAACTCTTGTAAGTTGGGTAGAGTACCTCACAACCTAAGAAGCCCTTGCCCATGTGACCCATATGGATAAGCTTACTTAGATTGTAGAATTTGCTGGACTCTAACCCATTTAACCAACCAAGTCATAAATATGGGAAACACTAGAGCCACTGCGTAGGCCCGAACTTCGGACAAGACTCAATTTTAAAGGATCTTGGACTATTTAATTTTCTTCATCATCCACTGCTTATATTTTGACTATCTTATGTTGCTATTATAGTCTAGTTTTGCAAGCTTACTCTTTATCGAGCTTGTTCGTGACACATGTTTATTGTGGGCGCCCACTAATACATTGTCTAATCAGAATCGACGTATTATGGTCTGATCAGCCATAGTGCACTTGGTTCGCTTTTTGTATATTGTTCAACGTGGATGGAGACATAGTTAAACATGGCCCTGGAGTCTCACCCGCGACTGGCTTGGCAATTCTTTTTGGAACTTATACAGTCGTCTTTTAACCACGTATTCGTACTCGATAATATCGTCTTTTGAACTCCTTATTGTTTTTGCATTCACCTATTTTAGAAGGACGAAGGCGTCATACTAGAACTTTCTCTAGCCTGCCTATCGATTATGAATATTAACACTCAATGTTGCTATATCTTCATCCTAAAACTACTCATGACCTTCTAATCGCTTAATTTAGGAGTGAACTTAATTCGTTCTTTAATCGTGCCATCAACCTACCATATCTTCTAAATCCCTAAATTTATTTCTGTTGATACCATGTTATTCTTTTTACATGTTATCTTGATTAAACTTTAACCCTAATCATTTTTCCTTCTGGCGTTAGTTAGGCATATCCATAATTTATTTTTGTAATTATTTGAAATTATGATTTTCTAATGCATGTTTGCATTGAACGTCGTTTCTTTGCCTCGTCTAGTGACTTGATCGTATTCATTACCGATACACCCATGCGACCTTCTCATCCACCTCCAACTAATTCTTAATTTCGAGGACGAAATTATTTTAAGTTGGGTAGGATGTAAAACCCCTAAATTTCTGCTATTTTTTTAAAAATTAATTTGGTATTGATTTTTTTTATTTTTTGTATTGTACGTAGCATAGTTGTATTGTACGTCGTGTGCGAAATTTTATTTTTTCGTAATTGTTCGACGAGAGCGAATATGTGCGAGCATACATATTTTTTTGAAAAATATTTTTCTATTTTTATAGTTTTAAAATAATATATATAATAATTATTTTTCGCTATCGTACCAAAATTTTCAAGTTTATGATTTTATTTATGAAAAGCCTTTCATTTATACAGTTATAATAAAAAATAATATTCTTATAAAATGGTATACTAGAAAAGTATATTCATGTAAATATTATTTGTGTATACATATATATTTTGTAATTATTTATTATTTTTTAAAATAATAATGTAATTTTTGAAATTATTATTATTAGTATTTTTGGAAAATATATTTTTGTGGCAATTCAAATCATGATTATATTTTATGGATTTGATTTAAATAGTTTAAATTTAAAGATAGAATTTATATTTAATTTGAGTTTAGATTAGTTAGATTTAAATTGGAATTGAATTAGAATTTAGATTTGATTTTATTGATTTAAATATTATAATTGAATTATCTAATTGGGTTTAAATAAATCCTAATCCTTACCAACTGGGAATTCCCACCTCCTATATAAGGAGAGGTACTCATCCATATTATTATTCCACAATTTCTCCACCACCACAACTAGAATTTGTGTATCGTGTCCGTGTCCGTGCCTTTCCCGTCCACTATTTATTTTCTTTTACAAATATATTATCTTCATCGCGTCCGACACACCTGGACGCATCTTCTCGTCACCATCATCGTGTCGGACACATCTGACACGTCCTGACAACATCCTAGACTCAACCCAAATCCAAAACCTAATCCAAGCTGCATGTCCCAGCGGCCTCCGTCAGCGACGTAACAACCCCAACTCCCTCAACCAACCTCCGTCTCTGCCATTGCAGTGACCCATACTCTGGCACTATCCTACACCAAACGACCAACAACGTCGAACCCCTGATCCTACACCCTCACCACCGTTCTCCACCGCACACCCGCTGCCATCACCACCATCGCCTGGCCAGACCGACCGACCGTCCACCACTTCGGCTAACATGCACGTCCCTACCAACACCATTAATACCGCCACATCCGACACCACCCAAACCACCACCAGCACACCACCACCACCAGCACACCCACCGCCGCCACCGCGACCGGCCACCATACCGACCGGCCGCCCAGCCAAAAACCCATAAAAATAAAAACACACACACATACCCTCACCTCCCGTGGCCGCCGCCTTCCGCCATCGAGTCACCTGAGCTTTCGCACTTTTCTCCACCGTCGACCCAAGGCCGCTGCCCCTTGCACCGGTGATCCCCCTACCACCGCATCACCATCGGCGGCGAGATCCGTCGCTCCCCCACGCTACAGCGCCACTACTACAGCACCCGGCGAGCTCGCGGTCGCCATCGACCATCGACGCCTAGCCCGTCTGCCCCGTCTCTTCCTACTGCTTCATCTCTCCATCTCTCCCGACCGGCCAGCCCTCTCGTTCTACTCTTCTTCCGCCGTCGCGCCCCGCGCCAAGCCGCCGGACACGCGCCCATCGAAACTCCCTTCCCACTGGCGCTTCCCTCCGATCATCTCTCCCTCTCCTTCCCTTTTTCTCCCTCTCCCTATTTCTTCGGCTGTGCTTCTTCCCTAATTTATTTTTTGAACAAATGAAGTTCTCTTCCTTTGAGGAGAGAACAGTATAAGTACTGTTGAATTTTTGTTATGTTTTATGTTTTTTTATTATATATATATATATATATATATATATATATATATATATATATATATAAAAATATATATATATATATATATATAAAAATATATATATATATATATATATATATATATATATATATATATATATATATATTATAACTTTACCGTTGTTATATACATTATTTTTAGTAGGTGTTGTTTTGGTTTGGTTTTGGTTTTGTTTTCATTACAATTTTTATTATTATTACTATTATTATTATTATATGTAGTAGTAGTAGTAATAGTATTTCTTTGTCATTATATATCTTGATACTGTTGTAATGCTAGGTATTGACAAAAAATTTATTATATAATTATTTTATAATCAAATATAATATATTTAATAATAGTTCTAGCTATTTTTAAGGAGTTTTTGTCCAAACTATTTTATTTTGATAAAAGTAAGATTGTTAGCCCAAATATATTTGTAGACTTCCAAAATATTTATTTAAAATATTTTGGTTTACAATAATGTGTGTAGTCCACGCCTTTTTTCAAAATATATTTATAAACCCTAAACTGTTATTGAATTATTTTACTTATTTAAAAATATAGACCTTATTTTCAAAACACTATCCTGGCAAACTTAAGGTTTTTGCCTAAAAGTGATTTCTGTATTTTTTAAATATTATCCTAGAAACTATTTTTACTAATAATATATATTTTCAAATGTTATAATTGATTCTCTAAAAGTAAAAGTAGTATATATTTGATTTTATCAAAATTTTCTTGGATTTTCCTTTTCCTTCTTGTCATGACTAATCTTATTAGTCCTATTCCCTCGCCAATCCTTTACGTTCTCCTATCATCCCTAACTAATTTGACCGTTCTGGACCCAATGGAACTGTCCATGCCACCATCAGAGGTCACCATGTGTAGTTATTTCCCGAAGTCGCCGTTCATGCTATATTGATCATTGCAGTACACTAGGCGTCCTACCAGGCAAGATACCTTGCCATTAAACTGTTTATATTTAGTCTGCATTTATTTTTTACATATCATTGTTCATTATTTTTGGTTCTTACAGTTTTTGATTTACTACCTGCTCAGTAATTATTAGTTTACTTTGTTATTATCCTTTGATTACATATGAACCTAAAGTTAAGGGACTACCTTCTGTAGTGTGTCGCATGCACCTTGACACAGTTGTACCATGAGGATGTATGAGATGAGTAGCATGTAGAGGTTCTTGCATGTGGGCTGATCCCCCATGCGTATGCATTATGGCTAACTGCTAATAGAGGCATATTAGAAGACTTAGCAGTTAGTAGAGGTATATGAGTCATGGATGTGACTCTGTTAGGCATTGGGTGGGAAGAACAGTTTCTTAACGTATGGGTCACTTATGTACTTCCTATTACTGATCCTGCTAGCCTCTGACGTTCGAGGAATGTTATGCTTTGAGATCCCTGGTATCCTGATAGCGCCATACCTGAGATTACTGCTCCTGAGCCAGATGTCCATGCGTTGGAGGTTTGTTCTTAACTGCATGAACACAGTACTGTTAGGTACCTTATGGATGTCTTGTCACTTATTTTGGTTTGTGACATATTATATATTCAGTTTATTATGGCATGTTCTTTATGTATCTTGTTACGTCCCTCTGAGGATATGATTAGCTCACCAAGTGTGTGCTCTTATCTTTCGCAGGTGTTCTAGCCGTGGCCATGATCATAGCTATTCTTCGAGAAGGATACACTACAAGAAAAATGACCTTTCTTGACGGTCAATTTATTGACGTATGGTCAAAACCGTCAAGGAAAGCAGTTATCTTGACGGTTTTAGACATACGTCAACAAAATTTTGAAATTGCTAATCCTCGTTCAATGCGACTAATTTCTACTACAGGTACATTGCTATTCGTTCCTCATTTTTGTACTTTCTTGTTATAGTTTATGATAATCACCCGCCACGTGACTGAGATTGTTCGCCAGAAGCTGAAGATCAACAAGAAGCAGTTCAGAAAGTGCTGGGATGTTCTCATCTATCTCAACCTGGATTCCAAGAACAGCAGGTGTATCGAAAACTTCAAGGCTTGTATCTCGGACCATGTTAGAGACGACATCCTAGATAAGGAATCTGAGACTAACGGGAAGCGTTTGATTGAAGTGCCTAATGGTTACGATGAAGAAACGAGCGAATCGTTAGTATATCGGTCTGTATCGGCCGAGCCAAGAACAATGCTAGGATGAATAAAGTACTGTGCAGCCAGGGGTGGGTGGCTTTTGGAACTATGTTTTTTTTGGGTGCATAGGTGCCAAAACTTCAGGTCAGTAAGGTTCTAAAAAAAACCTGGAGACCCAGGTGGAAACATGTGACCTCTCTTGGATACAACTTCAGCTCGGTTATGATGATGGCTGGCTTCTTCCTCTCCCTCTCTGTCTGTACACTACACCATTGCCCAAAGCCCAGAGATCTCAAAGAAAATAGTTTGACAAGTTTTTTTTTTTTTGGGTTAGTGCTTAAACTCTTTGTATTCACATTTGTATACTTTGTATATATCATTCTTGGATGTTTGTGATGTACAAACTTTGTATTTGTGATCAATAAAAAGTTTGTGTATTATAATATTATGTGTGTGTTGTAACTGGCATATATTGATATTATGTGTGTTTGGTAATTGGATTCTGGAATATATTGATATTATTGTAAACATGTTTATCTTGACGATTGCAAAACGTCAAGAAAATTCATTTCTTGACGGTTTTTAAACATCAAAAAATATTTTCCTTGACGGTTTTTTCCCGTCAAGAAAGACTTTTCTTGACGGTCATTAGCCGTCATCTAGGCCCCCGTCAAGAAAAGTCGACACTTTTCTTGACGGTTTTTTTTTGTTTTCTTGACGGTTTAAAATCGTCAAGACAAGCTTGTTTTCTTGACGGTTTAAAACCGTCAAGAAAACAAACAAAAAACCGTCAAGAAAAGTGTCGACTTTTCTTGACGGGGGCCTAGATGACGGATCCAAAACCGTCAACAAAAGTCTTTCTTGACGGGGAAAAACCGTCAAGAAAAGCCATTTTTCTTGTAGTGATTGCACTTTGATCGTCTTTGCTTTGCTCACCAAACTTTCTTTTGTTATGTATTTCTATTCATAGTTGGTAGTAGATTTGTCTCCGCCCAACTACATGTACCAATGACAATTCATAGTTGATTATATGACATCTTTTATTCTTTTATTTTATGGATGAGATTAGTTAGCCTTGGTTTATCTGCATTTACAGCTTATGTATACATACGATTGTTCCATATATTAGGATATATTTCGTTTGTATACAGCTGGCATAAATACGTACCTAGTCCTAAGTATTTTGGGACTGGAGCGTTATAGTACAAAATAAAAAAGGCTTCATGATTACTCGAATCCGAAGTGATCATCGTAGCGAGTTCGTAAATGCTGATTTCAAAAAGTTTTGTGATGATAGTAGATATTACCATCGTAGCGAGTTCGTAAAGGCTTCATGATTATGGAGCGGAAGAATCAAACTCTAAGCGAAATGGCTAGAGTCATGCTGAACCGGCATAAAATTTCTAAATATTTTTTGGCAGAAGTTGTTAAGTATAGCATGTCATGTTTTAAATAGGGTATTAATTCGTTATATCTCGAAGAAAATCCCTTATGAAATGTGGTTTGGAAGGATTCCAAACATATACTATTTTAAGATTTTTGGGTGGCATTGTTTTATCCTGAACACCAAGGATAACTTGGGTAAGTTTGACTCGAAGGTAGACGAAGGAACATTTTTTGTGTATACTGCCAAGAGTAAGGCATATAGAATTTTTAATAAAAGGTCTATGATTGTTGAAGAATCGATTAACGTTACTTTTGATGAGCTCAATAGTCAAAGATCTAGTGACAGTGATGTTGAGGATGTACAAAACAAATCTAAGACATCTGAAGATACTGCTACCAATGAGGGCTATTTGGAAAGTCTACCTAAGAAAATGAAGTTCATGGCAGACCATCCAGAAACACTGGTAATAGGTGATGTATCTAAAGGATTAAGTACACGTCCTTCTACTAGAGATATAGCAGCAAATGTAGCCTTTATTTCCTAATTAAAACCTAAGACAGTAGCAGATATTTTTAATGATAAATTTTGGATTGATGCCATACAAGAGGAACATAATCAATTTGAGAGAAACCGAGTTTGGGAACTTGTTCCTAAACCTATTGGTCAATCAATAATTGGTACAAAATGGATGTTCCAAAATAAACTTAGTGAGTATGGACAAGTTCTACGTAACAAAGTACGTCTATTAGCACAAGGTTATAATCAAGAAGAAGGAATTGATTATGACGAGACATATGCTCCTGTTGCTTGACTAGAAGCCATTCGTATGTTTTGTGCATTTGTATGTTTTTATAATTTTAAACTTTTTTAAATGGATGTGAAACGTGCATTTTTGAACAAATTTTTGAAGGAAAAAGTTAATAGCCCCCTGGTTTTGAAGATTTTCAAAAACCTGACCACGTATTCAAGCTTAAAAAAGCTCTTTATGGTCTCAAAAAAATACCGCGTGCTTGGTGTGAACGCCTATGTGCTTTCCTACTTGAAAATTGTTTTTCAAAGGAAAGAGTTAATACAACTTTATTTATAAAATCTTGAGTTGATAGTATTTTACTTAATGCAAATCTATGTAGATGACATTATTTTCTGTTCTAATAATGAAAGACTTTGTCATGATTTTGCTAAGTGTATGCAGAGTGAGTTTGAATGACTATGATGGGAGAACTCAACTACTTCCTGGGACTTCAGATCAAACAGCACTCGCAGGGAACATTCATCAATCAAGCCAAGTACACGAAGAATTTACTGAAGAAGTATGACTTCGATAATATAAAGCCTATCAGCATGCTAATGGCTACATCAACAAAACTTGACATTAATGAAAGTGGCAAACTAGTCGACTAGCACAAATATCAAGGTATGGTTGGTAGTTTGCTTTACTTAACTGCTTGTCGCTCTGATATCATGTTTAGTGTTTGCATATGTGCACGATATCAAGCTAATCCAAATATATCATACCTATGCACCGTTAAATGTATCTTTCGATAACTTAAAGGAACTTCTACAGTCGGTTTATGGTATCCCAAAACTACATCGTTTGACCTGATCGGTTACTCAGATGTTGATTTTTCTGGATATAAAGTAGACCATAAAAGTACCAGTGATACGTATTATTTCTTAGTAAAAGCTTTAGTCTTTTGGTTTAGCAAAAAGCAAAACTCTATAGCATTATCAACAAGTAAGACTGAATATATTCAGGACGTTGTTGTGCTCAAATTTTGTGGATGAAGCAAACACTAGAAGACTATAATTTATACTACACAAAGATTCTCATTTATTGTGTTAACACTAGCACTATCAACTTGACTAAAAATCCAACATATCACTCACGTACAAAGCATATAGAAATACATCATCATTTCTTGCGTGATCACCAACAATACGAGGATATCTGCTTAGAATTTATTGTCATAGATCATCAATTAGCAGACACTTCTACAAAACTACTAGCTGATGATCGTTTCAATGATCTGCGTCACGAGTTAGTCATACTTGAATTTTCAGAGTCATAATGTGTTATGGTTAATAAAAATACGTAAAACTTGATATTCCTAGATTTATTAGTTGAAGTTATTTTGGGTACAATCCGAAAGGGCCCTTCTGTCATGCAAGCATAAATAGCATGAAGCGACAAAGTGCATTAGTCTTCGGACTATCGCTAGCTGTGATCCGACCCCTACAGCTAACCCAAAGTAATAAATATTAATTAAATCAAGGAGTTAAAAGTTATTAAGTACGTTTATCATTCAATATTCATAAATGAATAAAAATTCAAGTATCCGAACATGGACCGAGTTCTGACCGAGTTTGGACCGAAATCGGTTGCGGGTTTTTATTTAAACAACATCGTTTCAGTCGACCCTTTCATCTTCTTTTTCTTCTTTCTCCTCAAACGTACAGCCACCTAAAAGCTTCAAATCCTAACCGTAATTCTTAGGGAACCTATTTCCAAGGCTCAACACTCCATCTTCTCGGATCTATCGGCTTTGGAAAGGCATTCTCCACTCCATTTCAAGCTTATTTGAGGTATATTTCTCACTTTTATCCTATTTCAAATTTTATGGCTCCTTAGCTTATCAAAAGAAAGAAAAGCGACATTGCCTCATCCTCCAATTCGGAGTATGAATCGATTAACATGTTTAGTCCTTCTCGTCCCAATGATGATGAGAATTTTGACCCTAACCTATTTTCGTCCTCCGAGATTTTAATCTTTTGGTTTACCCAATTTCGATACCAGAAAATTTGCCCAAAAAATTCGATTAATTTTACTGTACTCTCAGAATACACAACCACCTTTAATAACCTAAGACTCCTAGACTTTTCAGAAACTACGAGCCAAATTTATGAAAATGTTGAATAAATAATTCATTATAATTTACAAGAGGCAGACGACAACAGTTATTCTTGTGTCAGTGGAAAAGAACTTGAGTTTAACTCAACAGACTTGAGCGAGTGTTTTCATCTGCCTGACAACGGCAACGCTCTCGTTGACATCAAAAAAGTTCAATTCCCTCATGACAAGACACTTGAGTCTTTCAAGGCATCACTGTGTCATCTGAACTCGGTTCCCCGGACAAGGTTGTTCATACGTTACCTAAACCAGCATTTCTATAAAATCCATCGCATTATTTATTCTGCCTTGCTACCAAAGATGGGATCTACTGACGAGGTTGCCTTCTTTGAGTTATCTGTCATTTACCACATCCACTTTGGAGTCACTTTTTCTGTTTCTAAGACCATGATTGCTGGTATGGTCAGTTGCTGGAGAGCAGGCCGCAACCTCCTATACCATATGCATCTCGCGGTTATCTTCCAGCAGTTTGGAATCAACTAGACATCTGTCATATTTTTGGATCGCCTTCTAAGCTGTGTAGTTCTAGAAAATACACTTATCCTCCACCGCCACCTGATGGTGCTCTACCTCCTGCTAATCCAGCCACAGCTCTAGCAGATGCACCAGCACCTGCCCCTCTAGACCATCACTTCGAGGAGTTCTTTCAGAGGTTCGATGTGTTTGTCACTCGCCAGGGACAGTGACATGAGACCTATATGACTCGTTCACCGACGCTGAGTATCGTCACATTTCTCAGGCCCAGGTCATGAGAAATGGTATGGCTGACATTCAGTGGACTTTGGCACATCATCTCACTGCTCCATCTTCTATCCTCTGTCATCCCGACTTCGACGGACCGAAACTAGAGGATCCTCCCATTTTAGATTTTTCAATCCGACAACAGCTTATGTTGATCCCCAGCCTCCTGCCGATGGCCCTGGTGATGATGTTGATGCTTGATGCAGTTTTTGGCTTAGTATTTTGTGGACGTGTTCTGGTGATGATGATCTTTTATAGTGACATTTTTTTATTCAATATTTGGACTATTTTTAGTATGTTATACTTTGAACTCGTTTTCAGCTGTAGTTGGCTTTATGCTATATTAATTGATTTCATCTTTTACTTTTTTTACTATTGCTGATGTTATCACACTTGAGATGCTTGTAAACCCCCTAAATTTCTACTATAATTTTTTTAATATATTTGGTATCGATTTTATTTTCGTAATTTTACGTCGCGTACAAGTTCGCGTTATTCGTATTTACACGTCACGTGCAAAATTGTGAAATAGTATATATTTTTATAATCAAATATTTTAAAGATTTTTCGTATAAAAAAATAAGCATTTAATATTTGATTTATTGCATCACGTCGAGTTTTGGCAAACGTTATTTAAAAATGTTATTTTTATTAAATGGTGCAAATATAAATCCGAAAAAACTATTATTTCACGTAAATATGTTATTGTGTGCGAGTGATGTAACACCCAGTTTTCCAAATGAGGGTAATTTTGAACTTTTGTAAAAGTTTATTAATTAATAATAGGATTTATGATTTATGGGAATTTTTTAATTAATTTAATACTATTTAAAATTGGTAAATTATAATTTTGAAGTGTTAACTGTTGAACTCTAGAACTGTTGAGCCTAGAGACTAACCATGACCATGGGGACCTAACCATGTGATTAGAATGACTATTTACAACTCTTAGGCTAAGGGTATTTTGGTCATTTTGTGACTTTTAAATTATTTAATATTTTAATTAATTGGTGAATTTTAGAATATTTTAATAATATTTAAATTGATGTATTATAATTTTGGTCATTTTTATATTTTAATATTTTTTATTTTTATATTTTTAATATTATTTTTATTGGATTTGTTTAGTCGGATTTGAGTTTCGTCTCGTTCCGAGTTGTATTGTGACCCGGGTAGCTTAAACTCTAAATGGGACCCAATATTAAGTTAAGCATGGCTCACAAGACCCAACATTTAAGTTAGTTAATTAAACTAATTTTTATCATGTTAGAATGGTTAAGTTGGAGACTCAAAACTAGATTATTTTGACCCCAATCTTGAACCTAGTCTAGACTTAACCATATGAGACTAGAGAGGGGAAATTAGGATATTTTCCATTAGCCCTAATGGACTCTTTATGGCAGCCACCTTTAGGGGAGAATGATTCATTTCATTCATTACAATCTTGCCTCCTTTATTTTTCTTTTGTTCTTTTCCAATTTTAGAGAGCCTTCCCATTGATTTGATCTCCAAATCAAATTATTCCTTCACCAAACCTTCCCTCAATCATTCCCATTCTCCAAGAGAAGGGTGCTACCAAGGATTGGAAGAGGAGTGCAAGGAGGAGTGTCCACTTTGAGGGATCTTCGTATCGAAGCCGTGTCCTAAAGGATTTTATTGGGATTCCACTCCCAATAGGTAAAATCCATCCCCTAAATCAATTTTCTTTGCATATAAATTAGTTTTGAATCCGTAGGATCCATCCTCATGAATGTATCCTATTTAGATTCAAATTTGAGGCCATTTGGAGCTCTCTTGAGAATTTTAGATATGTGTCTTGTGTCCTACTTGATAGATCCCAAATTAGGACACCCCATGTGTATGTATGCGTGATAATAGTTTAAATAGATATTTAAATTCAGTTTTAGAATGGTTAGAGAGTGAATTGATCTTAGTTAGGATGGTTAGAATGAGTTTCATTTGGATACCTATGTTTGTATCCAAGTATTTTGGCCTATATGTGTTCTTTTGTCCAAAACAACTCAAATTTGTCATAATATTCATCCACTTTTTTATTAACCAAAGCAACTTAGAAATGTCATAACTTTTAGTTTAGAACTTTGATTTCTCTTCTGTTTTTTTAAAAGAACCGTATCGAAGTTAGCTTTCCAAATATATATTTTAATAAGCCAAATTTTCTGTAACTTTCTGTAGAATTATTTGAGTGTCAGTTGTATGAAAGACGAACGTATTTCGGTATTTTTGTGATTTCGGGAGCTTTCGGACACGAAAATGCGATCCGTTTAAAGTTTCGGAAAGCTAACACGAAGGGCTACAACATACTTTAATCCTAGAATTTAGTGAATGCCCAATTGGTACAGTATTGATTTTAAGTAGAAGAGTGACTATACGATATATGCATTTTGTGTAACCTATGAGCCTATGTAGTATGGATATTAAATGAATATAGAGTATGTAATGCATGATATGTTAGATGAATGAAATAATATATATATATATATATATATGATATATATTCTCTTTATATTAATGTATATATATGGTTGAATGCAAGCATGTAGGAATGTAATTAATACAATGCATATAAGCAATGCATGAATGAAAGAATGATATACAATGTATGCATGAAAGTATATAATGAATGCTAGATATGAATGCAAGATATGTATGTAATGATAGATATGAATGCATAATGTATAAATATTGTAATACAATATATAATGATAACATGTATGGTAATGTAGAGTATATGATGCAAGCATGAATGAATGGAGAAAATACATGTATATAGGTAATATAGAATGTAATATATGAATGCAAGCATACAAGATAATGTATTATATCCATATATAATATATAGATGCATGTAAGTATGTAAAATGCATGAATGACATGTATGTAATAAAAATAAGTATATGTATGCAACTTAATGATATGTGAATGGATATAATGCCTGAACTGAAATATGCATGCATATGGGATATGAATGAATGTATAAATGCATGAATGAATGTCATATATGAATGAATGAATCAATCAAAGGTATAAGTAAAATATAATGCATTGTAATGAATGTTAACATATATAATATATAAAAGTATGTATGTAAATGTGCATGAATGTATATATCTATGTAACTATGTAAATATGCAAGATGTAACATATGCCTATATATATAAATATGTATGTAATGTGGATATGCATGTATGTATGAAGGTATGTATTTATATATATTATCTATTTTATATTATGCATTGTTGTGGTTCACATTGTCTTGTGATTGTGTGAGTGTAGCCTAGGCTTGGTTAGGCTTAGTAAGACTTGTTAGACTTGTTTGGACTAGGACTTGACCTAGTTAACCTAGTTTGACTAGTCTAGTTGACTAGAGTTGACCAAGAGTTGACTTTAGTCCAGTTTAACCCCAAACTTCATGTAGATACATTGTAGCAGTCCGTTATATCATTTTAGACTTATGGTGATTGTACTGTTCTATAGGAGACAGACACCACTCCTCGGACAGTAGATATTCTTCAGATACTCAGGATATAGGCGAGTACATTTTCTGATCATTTCATATCTTGTTTAGGATTATATTCCAGTTTTAGATTAAATTACATGATGCTGACACGTTGGTAACACGGATTAGTACTATATGGATCTTGTTGTACGATGTTATCCCCTTAGCGGATACATCGGGTATTCGGGTTCGTGTACTTTATCGTGAACATCGTGTACTCCTTGTATTTGTGACATTTGTGTACGAAATGTGTGAATCATGTATAATCATGGATTCACATGACCTTCGTGTACAATAACATAACTTAACTAGATCCTTGTGTATTGATTGGGACGGGGGAGTAGAAGTGGTTATGTAATCAATCCAGTAGATTACTCGTGTACAAACCTCTGTAGATTACTCGTGTACAACATCGTGCCATTTACATAACCATCTTGTGCTCTGAATCACTAGCACTGTTAGTTCTCTATATACTGTAGCTATTTACTTACAGTCTCTCTCTTTTTATCATGTTATTTCTTCAGTTTCATGTATCTTACTGTCTAGCATGTTTATATTTCCTAACCTGTTATGATTTTGTTGAGATGTACTATACTCGCTCCCGTCCTGACTGGACCTGTTGATAAATTTTACAGATAGCCTGGAGGTTGCCTGCTAGCCTAGAGGAGACACAGTAGAGGTTGTATAGTTAGTTATTTCAGTTGTATTCACTACAACAAAAAATTCTTTTAATGACGGCTAAAAAGCATCATTAATGACGAACCATGACGCTTTTCTTTTTCACAGCAACCGTTATGAAAACGGGTGTTATATATGTTTTTTAAAAGCGTCATAAAATAACCGTCATGAATAGTTTCTATAAAAGCGTTATGAGTAGTTAATATATAGTGCACAATTCAGAACAATTTTAAAACGTCATGTATAGATAATATGTACAGGCTCAATGCAGCACATTTATAACACTTTATACTATTCAAATTAGCACATTTATAATGCTTTATACTGCACAGTATATATTACATTCCAAAAACTTAACATTATATATCACCATCTTTATTACATTTCTCAAAATAGAGTACATATCAACATCTTCATTACCTTCAATATCCAAATACAGAATGTACCCAAAAAATTGGAATAAATCTCTCTTTTGCTAACCAAATTATTAGAAATATTTACTTATGTAGATTCTGACCATGGATCTTCTCTCTGCCATCTCTTGAAGATATCGGGAGTCCCAAAGAGAAGTAGTGTCGCAGCTGAGCGACGACTTGGTGCTGCTGCAGCCGGCGCAGTCGTGGGAGAGCCTCAATCCCTTACTCTCGCCTGAACCCTCACCAGCGCCATCAGTACATCTACTACAGATGGCAACTAACTCCTCTTGGCCAGCATCTTCACAGATATCACAGACATTGACCTACAACCATATTGCATTTGGAATGTCACACTTCAAATAGGAATAACATCATGAAAGGGTAGAAAATTAAGTTGCATACACTACTCTGTAAGCTGGAAGACAGATGGAGAAATCACCATTATCAGAGAATTAAGGTATAATAAAGTAGCTTGCAATAAAGTAAGGAACCTGCAGGGGCTTTTCCCACCAACTACAAATAGATATCTCATACAGCTGCAAAGTGCAGCAAAAACCAGTAGCAAACAATGAACTTCCAATAGTCCTCCGTTGCAATAGTCCTCCGTTGCTCAAAAACCAAAAAAAAAAAGCGAAAGAAAATTTTATGAGCTAAAGAATGTGGACATGATCAGTTAAAGAAAACAAGCCATTCAAGCTTTGAAGTTTCAACAAGATATCATCTTTTGAAGTTTTAGTCCATTTTAGCTATACTGATGTTAACGTGGGCCTCCAGACATAAGCAATTCTTCTTACTGGTCAGTCCACACATAAAAGATGAGGACAAAGCTTTAGGTTTTACTTTTTTAAAAGTGGAAATCTTCGAACATTTAACGTCAAATCTTCTTAATTTGTGAACAAAATGAGTTCTTTCTATTACCAGTAGTTGAAACAGATATTTGTTAGAAGAAATTAACCCAAAAAAATAGACTTTTCTATGACAGTAACTTGAGAAAATCTAAGATTGTGCCCAAATATAGACATGCTAACCTGCGCCAAGGAAAGGAAAGACAACTTTGAGTAAAAAACAGATTTAGGGAAATCAACAGAGAACGAACATACAGTAATTAGAGGAAGAGCATAGCAGATTTATATGTGCTAACGTGCGCCTCTCAAGAGGGATAACGTTATCAAACACTCTCAAAGTGGAGACATTGAAGAAATTTGATAATATATTGGTAATCAGACTATAATAAACAAATTTCAGCGAATAAATTGAAATTTTTTGATAATATCCCATGAAAATCCACACAAAGATGTCGACTTTCCTCCAACTTTAGTACCAGTCATCGAAGAAATTGAGATATATTTTCCAAAAGGACCCAAAGCTAGAAGGAGCCAGACAAAAAAGTAGCAGTTCTCCTCTTCAAAAGTCCAAACAATAAACTAATTTAGTTAGAAGAAAACTGAAGAAATTCAAAAAGTAAATCCCGTCAAAATTCACAAAAGTTGTAAAGTTTCCAACTATCGTACCAAATCGAACAAATTTGGGAACTTCCCAGAAAAAAAAACTCGTAACGGTTTATCAATAGAACGTGACCGGACTCGAATTCTTTCTTCAAATCTAAGGGAAAAAAAAAGAATCAAATCGATTAAGAAGCAAAGGATCTGCGGCTACCTATAAAATTATAGAGAGGTCCTTCGGAAAAGGGGATCGACGACCAGCGGAGTGGGGGAAGGAGGGAGAAGAAGGGGAATCGACGACCAGCGGAAGCCAAGAAGATAACTGCTTGGCGGATCCCACTAAACCCGATCCGAAGCCGACCCGCACCGCCAGCTCCCTCCCCATCTCCTTCTCCCTTTCTAACTAGGTTTAGGGTTTTGTATCTAGGGTTAGGGTTTTGGAGTTAGAGAAAAGGAAGGAGAAGAAGAGGAGGAGATGAGGGTGTTGCTAAACTAGAGTTAGGGTTTTGGATCTATGGAATTTTGGAGTTGGGGGAGAGGAGGGAGAAGAAAGGATCGGAGAAGGAGAAGACCAGAACCAGAGGGAGAGAAAAAAATTTGTTGAAGCGCAGAATTTTGTCAAAAAATGAACTTAACAAATATTACAAGTTTGCCACCGCTCTAAACTATTAATAACGCTTTGTTTTATAAACATTATAAAAAGCCCAGAATTAGCCCAAACCATCATAGAAAAAAGGTATTTTTTCAACTTTAAAACGCTTATGTATCAGCCGTCATTAAAACTCCTTGTCGAGCGTCATTAAAAGGGTTTTTTGTTGTAGTGATTGAGTTGTATTTATTCTATGGATTACTGTATTGAGCTTTGACATATTTTCTGGGTTTGTGTATCTTAGACACTTAGACTTCTATCTGCTGTATCTCTTTTGGATTTTAAGTTTTACCTATCTTTTATCTTACTCTACCTTAGTTGTGATTGAGACTGTATCTGCTATGTCACCTCCATTCGGAGAGTATATACTGTACAGGTACCTTTATATTGTTAGATGTTTGACCTAGGACAGCGTTCTACCGCCGACACTGCGGCGTAGGCTGGACGTACCCACGTCTCGTGCCCTTACTTTAGGGTACGGGTAGTCACACGTTTTTAGTGGTGGCCCATGCAGGTCGAGTTTATGTAGTGGTTTATGTAGTGGTATTCGAACTAGAGTATCACTACATCCTACAGTAGGATTAGGATATTTTGAGGGTACTCAATCACACTAGAAAAACTCTTAATCATATTCTTTTTATCTAAATTATTGCTTATTGACTTCCCTTGAATATAAACTGTCCTCCTTTGTATTTTTGCTTTATTCTCAGAAACTACTTCTTGTTTTGATCTGTCTTCATGATGGTTATGGAGACACGATCCTATAGCTCCGGTTCGGGGAATACTATCGAGATACTGGCCACCTCTCGTCCTGTTCATCAGGGCCTCGAGACCGCAGCTTCTGTTGTGCCGACTCAGGTTGGCATTTCTGCTACATTGGAGGTGCACCTCTGTCTGTACAGAAACTTTTTCCCATCATTCTTGATTTCTCTTAGCAGCAGCGGTTCATGCAGCATCATGAGCAGACCAGGGGAAACCAGCAGAGCGAGCTATCGTCAGGACAGTCGCGGATGCACAGATCATTAGAGATCTTGCTGCAAGTTCCGTTCTTCTCTATTCCATTCCCGCAATTGTATCTTATAACTATCTTGAAATTTGACTCCATCTGTTCCTTCTTGACTGATCAATTTGTTCTGTTGTTCCTGTGTTATGTTTGATTTTTTTCTTCTGAGAAAAAAATCATATGGGCTAGGTCATCTCAGTTATGGGATCTAGATTCTTCGATAGTCATGTTAGCTGGCATAGTGGGGACATATAGTCAGATTTTGGATCTATTTCTCGGGTGTGAAAATTTAAAGTTTTCGCCGTCGCATGCGATAATGCAGAAATTTTAAATACCATGAACCTAGAGGTATGTACCTTAGTCAAGGACTCTGTGATTATTGTAGTCTTGCTTACTAGCATGACGAGGATTTAGAGCACCATGATTTTGGATAGACGCATATGATTATCAGATTGTACCTTAAATGCTCTTGAACAAGTTTTCTCTACTTTTGTTCAGTCTTTCAAAAAAAATTATTTTGTTTGTTTTGTTTCTCATTATTTAAGTTAGAAGTAGGAGTAGCTTTAGCTGTATTATAAACCCTTGTGTAACTTCTTACTACGAATCTCTTCTTAAAATAATGAATCGATGATTTTGCTAGACCTTATCTTTGATTTGATATTATAGCTATGGTTTCAAAATGGTTCCTTCTTTTAAACTGATAAGCAGAACAGATTTTATCATTATTTTCTTCTTGCTATTATTCTTGTATTAAATAATAATAATAATAAAACTGCCTTGATAACATCAATCACCTGCTTTACAATCTTGGTAGGAATCTAAATGTTGGTCTTGATATAGAATTTGATTTTTATATTGGGACATGAGAATATATATAGTGGACACAGACACTTTGTCTGACACGTATGCATGCTACACTTTGATTACCAACCCATCTAAATGCATATTAATATGTTGTTGATGTTTAAATTCTTAAAACCCTAATATTCTGATACAGTACATTATCAGAGACTGGTTCTCCACTTTTCCAGTTTAAATTTGTAATTTAAAAATAGATTTTATGTTATTAGTTTTGTTTACATCACTGTACATGTATTTTATACACAGGGTTTCAATTCTTAAAGAAATTGGTTGAGTTTTATGTTTGAACTTGTCAAATCTGAGACTATGTGCATATTAACCCTTAATACTGGATTCTAAATGATTAGTTCAATTTGCTGTTTTTTTAAATATAATATTTTGAGCTATATACATTGTTGTATGTAGGGATATAATGTTAGGTTTCATATTCTTACATGTTAGGTTGTGATAAACATTGGGTTGGTTTGATGTTCGAATTTCTCCAAAATCCTAAAACTGAATACATGTTAACATTTTCACGTTGATTTTAAATGTTTAGCTCAATTCCAGATTTAATATGTAATATTGAACTGTATTCATAGCTAAATGTATGGATAGTATATTAGGGTTTCATCTCTACCATTTTAGGATGTGTTGGGAGCATTGAGTTGGTTGTGATGTTTCAAACCCTAAAATCTGAAACAGCATTATGTTAATATTACATTGGTTTAAATGTTAGCTTATTTCCAGATTTTGTATGTAAATGCTGAACTAAAACTGGGTTTAACCTTTCAATACTAAAGCTATAACCCTGTACAAGGACACACACACCCTAATTTAGTATACACTGCCATGTAAACCTAACCCTTCCTCTCTATGTTATGTTCATATATCTATATAGAAATATATACAGTTTATGCATACATGTTATAATGTATATAGATACATAACTAAATCTCTACCTCTTTATATATATATATATATATATATATATATATATATATATATATATATATATATATATTTATATATATATATATATATATATATATTTAGCATTCATGGCTAACCATATATATATACATATATATATATATATATATATGTATATATATATATATATATATATATATATATATATATATGGTTAGCCATGAATGCTATGAGTAAATAGGTTGTGCATTGTAGATTGTTAACCAATATGCCATGAGAAGTGTAACTAGATAGCTATTGTTTTGAAACCCAAATCCTCATATACACTTTCATGTATATTTCACATACACACATGCCTACTATCTAACCATATGAACATGTCCACATACACCGATACACACATGAACCACATAACCTTTACATAATGCTAGCTTTTTCCCTTCTAACACTATATATATATATATATATATATATATATATATATATATATATATATATATATATATTGTGATTAGATTTTAATGCTCGACATTTCTGCTTTAAAATTTGATTTTGATTATGCCTTAAAGCCTTGATGATTTGTTATTTCTGTATCTTTTCCAGTTTAACACCTCTGATTGCTTGTAAGTTTTGATACCCTATGATTGTTTTGGTCTAGTGTAACTAGTATACCGAGATGAGACTTACACTACCACCGTATGCTATGACCCTGTATGCCATTCTTTTAAATTATTATTTCTGTATCAGAGACTTTGATTGTGGGGGTTTGACCTAGAAAGAGTATGAACATTTTAATTTCGAGGACGAAATTTTTCTAAGGGGGGTAGGATTGTAACACCCAGTTTTCCAAATGAGGGTAATTTTTAACTTTTGTAAAAGTTTATTATTTAATAATAGGATTTATGATTTATGGAAATTTTTTAATTAATTTAATACTATTTAAAATTAATGAATTATAATTTTGATGTGTTAGCTGGTGAACTCTAGAAATGTTGAGCCTAGAGACTAACCATGACCATGGGGACCTAACCATGTGATTAGAATGACTATTTACAACTTTTAGGCTAAGGGTATTTTGGTCATTTTGTGACTTTTAAATTATTTAGGATTTTAATTAATTGATAAATTTTAGATTATTTTAATAATATTTAAATTGATGTATTATGATTTTGGTCATTTTTTTATATTTTAATATTTTGGAAAAAAATTTATATTATTTTTATTGGATTTGTTTAGTCGGATTTGAGTTTCGTCTCGTTCCGACTTGTATTGTGACCCGGGTAGCTTAAACTATAAATGGGACCCAATATAAAGTTAAGCATGGCTCATAAGACCCAACATTTAAGTTAGTTAATTAAAATAATTTTTATCATGTTAGAATGGCTAAGTTAGAGACTCAAAACTAGATTATTTTGACCCCAAACTTGAACCTAGTCTAGTCTTAACCATATGAGACTAGAGAGGGGCAATTAGGACATTTTTCATTATCCCTAATGGACTCTTTATGGCAGCCACCTTTAGGGGAGAATGATTCATTTCATTCATTACAATCTTGCCTCCTTTATTTTCCTTTTGTTCTTTCCCAATTTTAGAGAGCCTTCCCGTTGATTTGATCTCCAAATCAAATCATTCCTTCACCAAACCTTCCCTCAACATTCCCATTCTCCAAGAGAAGGGTGCTACCAAGGATTGGAAGAGGAGTGCAACGAGGAGTGTCTACTTTGAGGGATCTTCGTATCGGAGCCGTGTCCTAAAGGATTTCATTGGGATTCCACTCCCAATAGGTAAAACCCGTCCTCTAAATCGATTTCTTATGCATATAAATTAGTTTTGAATCTGTAGGATCCATCCTCATGCATGTGTCCCATTTAGATTCAAATTTGAGGCCATTTAGAGCTCTCTTGAGGATTTTAGATATGTGTCTTGTGTCCTACTTGATAGATCCCAAATTAGGACACCCCATGTGTATATATATGATAATAGTTTAAATAGATATTTAAATTCAGTTTTAGAATGGTTAGAGAGTGGATTGATCTTAGTTAGGATGGTTAGAATGAGTTTCATTTGGATACCTATGTTTGTATCCAAGTATTTTGGCCTATATGTGTTCTTTTGTCCAAAACAACTCAAATTCGTCATAATATTTATCCACGTTTTTATTAACCAAAACAATTTAGAAATGTCATAACTTTTAGCTTAGAAATCCGGTTTATCTTCCGTTTTTTTTAAAAGAACGTATCGAAGTTAGCTTTCCAAATATATATTTTATTAAGCCAAATTATTTCTGTAACCCTCTGTAGAATTATTTGAGTGCCAGCTATATGAAAGACAAACGTATTTCGGTATTTTTGTGATTTCGGGAGCTTCCAGACACAAAAATGCGATCCGTTTAAAGTTTCGGAAAGCTAACAAGAAGAACTACAACATACTTTAATCCTAGAATTTAGTGAATTCTCAATTGGTACAGTAGTAGTTTTAAGTAGAAGAGTGACTATACGATATATGTATTTTGTGTAACCCATGAGCCTATATAGTATGGATATTATATGAATATAGAGTATGTAATGCATGGTATGTTAGATGAATGAAATAATATAAATATAATATATATTCTCTTTACATTAATATATATATATGGTTGAATGCAAGCATGTAGGAATGCAATTAATACAATACATATAAGCAATGCATGAATGAAAGAATGATATACAATGTATGCATGAAAGTATATAATGAATGCTAGATATGAATGCAAGATATATATGTAATAATAAATATGAAAGCATAATGTATAAATATTGTAATGCAATATATAATGATAACATGTATGGTAATGTAGAGTATATGATGCAAGCATGAATGAATGGAAAAAATACATGTATATAGGTAATATAGAATATAATATATGAATGCAAGCATGCAAGATAATGTATTGTATCCATATATAATGTATAGATGCATATAAGTATGTAAAATACATGAATGACATGTATGTAATAAAAATAATTATATGTATGCAACTTAAGGATATGTGAATGGATATAATGCCTGAACTGAAATATGCATGCATATGGGATATGAATGAATGTATAAATGCATGAATGAATGTCATATATAAATGAATCAATCAATCAATGGTATAAGTAAAATATAATGCATTGTAATGAATGTTAACATATATAATGTATAAAAGTATGTATGTAAATGTGCATGAATGTATATATCTATGTAACTATGTAAATATGCATGATGTAACATATGCCTATATATATAAATATGTATGTAATATGGATATGCACGTATGTATGAAGGTATGTATTTATATATATTATCTATTTTATATTATACATTGTTGTGGTTCACATTGTCTTGTGATTGTGTGAGTGCTAGCCTAGGCTTGGTTAGGCCTAGTAAGACTTGTTAGACTTGTTTGGACAAGGACTTGACCTAGTAGACCTAGTTTGACTAGTCTAGTTGACTAGAGTTGACCAAGAGTTGACTTTAGTCCAGTTTAACCCCAAACTTCATGTAGATGCATTGTAGCAGTCCGTTATATCATTTTAGACTTATGGTGACTTGTAATGTTCTATAGGAGACAGACACCACTCCTCGGACAGTAGATATTCTTCAGATACTCAGGATATAGGCGAGTACATTCTCTGATCATTTCATATCTTGTTTAGGATTATATTCCTGCTTTAGATTACTTTACATGATGCTGACACGTTGGTAACACGGATTAGTACTATATGGATCTTGTTGTGCGATGTTATCCCCTTAGCGGATACATCGGGTATTCGTGTTCATGTACTTTATCATGAACATCGTGTACTCCTTGTATTTGTGACATTCGTGTACGAAACGTGTGAATCGTGTATAATTATGTATTCACATGACCTTCGTGTACAATAACATAACTTAGCTAGATCCTTGTGTATTGATTGGGGCGGGAGAGTAGAAGTGGTTATGTAATCAATCCAGTAGATTACTCGTGTACAAACCTCTGTAGATTACTCGTGTACAACATCGTGTCATATATATAACCATCTTGTGCTCTGAATCACTAGCACTGTTAGTTCACTATATACTGTAGCTATTTACTTACAGTCTCTCTCTTTTTATCATGTTATTTCTTCAGTTTCCTGTATTCTACTCTCTAGCATGTTTATATTTCCTAACCTGTTATGATTTTATTGAGATGTACTGTACTCGCTTCCGTCCTGACTGGACCTATTGATAAATTTTACGGATAGCCTGCAGGTTGCCTGCTAGCCTAGAGGAGACACAGTAGAGGTTGTATAGTTAGTAATTTCAGTTGTATTGAGTTGTATTTATTCTATGGATTACTGTATTGAGCTTTGAGATGTTTTCTAGATTTGTGTATCTTAGACACTTAGACTTCTATCTGCTGTATCTTTTTTGGATTTCATGTTTTACCTATCTTTTATCTTGCTCTACCTTAGTTGTGATTGAGACTGTATCTGCTATGTCATCTCCATTCGGAGAGTATATACTGTACAGGTACCTTTATATTGTTAGATGTTTGACATAGGATAGCGTTCTACCATCGATATTACGGCGTAGGCTGGACGTACCCACGTCTCGTGCCCTTACTTTAGGGTGCGGGTCGTGACAAGTGACGTGAAATTTATTTCATGTCCACTTAATTTTCAAAAACTAATTATAATTAGTTTAATTATTTATAAAAATATATTCCAATATTTAAGTAATTATCATGATTTTTGAGATTTAATATTATTATATTTTAATATTTACGAAAAAGATATTTAAAATTTTAGTTTGATTTAATACTTGACTAAATACGATAATTTAGATTGAGAAAGATAATATTGAATTTATTGGCTTTATCTTAAAATAGCTTCTGGATTTTATCTATATTAATTTGGATCGAGTCGAATAAAGGGGTGATTATCCACATGGTATTTTTTAAACTATTCTAATCCATATCTAACTAGGGCTTCCACCTCCTATAAAGGAGAGCCCTCATTGCTCCTTCTCATGGAAATTCCATAACCCACAAAATTCTCCACAAAAAAATGTGCATCGTGTCCGTTCCCCCTTCCTATCTACTATATTTGTTCTTTTACATATACAGTCCACCAACTCCCTCCACGTCCGATATGCCGGATGATCGCCACCCCCAACATTATTACTGTCGCCACCCTCCATAGTCGGGAATCCGTCGAGCCATCCTCGACTAACCACCTAATGCTACCGTCTCCCGTCCATACACAAACCCTTGCCGCAACCCGTCTTCACCCGACCGCAAACAACATTCCCCCATCAACAACCACCACCGGCGCCAAATTCCGGCAACCCCCAAGAACCACCATCACCGCCTTTCCCCCATCAACAACCACCGTCAGGAAAACCCAAAACACCCATCGTGTCCACCCCATATACACCAAAACCTTCTTTGCCGTCGCCGAAAAATGGCTATCGCACACCCAAAAAATAGCAAAGGAAGGGAACCATGGCCTCACCTGTCAGCTGCCTCGTCGCCTCGACCTCGACCACCATGCCGGCACCGCCCCCATGCCTCCGCGTCCACTATCCTTCGATCCGGGTGGTACGCCGGGCCAGGTCCGGCCACTCGTCGCTCACAAGAGCTTCCAGCTACTCCTCCTTGCCCACCAGCCCGATCTCTGCGACCACGTCATTTCGGTGACTAGCTCCTCACCAGATCTACGCATCGACGCACGCAGAGCACCGCCGTTGCCGAATCTACCCCCTCTGATCAAGACGTTGCCGCGTGTCGAGATCTCATAGCGCCTCCCTTCGTCGGCGTCCTTACAGGCAACCGACCACGCTCCAATGGACCTGCACCGCTACGAGCCTTCAGCATCCCCAAACTCCGTGAGCCTCCTCTCTTGCTCCCCTCTTCCTCCACCTTCTTCTTCTTCACCTCTTTCTCCGCTTCTATTTTTTCTTTCATTTCCTTTTTATTAGGTGGTGTGTTCTCTCTCTTACGAAGAGGAGAAGCACAGCTAACCACCCATTGTAAGTTGCCCTTTATTATTGTATTAGTCTACTCATCAATTGACTAATGTAGCAGTAGGTGTATTACTAATTTTTATCATCATTATTATTATTACTATTGTTGTCACTAATTTTGTTGTTATTATCCTTCATATTATTATTTGTATTATTAATACTTTTGTTTAATATTATTATTATTAGTGTTATTGATAACAATATTTTGGAGTGTTTTATACATATATATATATATATATATATATATATATATAATGAAATATAGTTTACAAAATTATTATTTTAAGTTACTAAATTTATTTTGACTAATAAACAAGTATATTTTTCCAAGGTATTATAAATGATTTAATTGAATTCCAAGTATTTATTTAAAATGATTTTGTTAACTAAATAAGTATAACTTTTAAAAAGTATTGAGAATATTTCCTAAAATAGTTTATCATACAAAGTTCCTTCAATCATCAATCACAATCACGACTAACCAATACTCCCTAATTTCTTGCGGATTCGGACCACGTTTGCATGGACCTCGACGATTGGAAAAAGCATGACATCACGATCATCGCACCCCCACCAGGCGACACAGTAGGCAAGATATCTTGCCATAATTTACTGTTTATAATTAGTTGGCATTTTATTTATTGCATATCACTGTGTAATTATTTTCAGTTCTTCTAGCTGTACCCTTTTTACAGATCCTGATTTACTGCCTGCTCAGTGATATTAGCCTTACTTTACTTATTATCCTTTGATTGCATATGGACCTAGAGTTAAGAGTCTACCATCTGTAGTGTATTACATAAACCTTGTCACAATTGTACCATGAGTATGTGTGAGATGGGTAGCATGTAGAGGTCCTTGTATGTTGGCTGATCACCCGTGCGTATGCGTTAAGCTTAATTGCTAATAGTGGCATGATAGGAGACTTAGTAGTTAGTAGAGGTATATAGTTGTGGATGCGACCTAAAGAAGAGCATTGGGTGGCGAGAATAATACCAGACGTATGGGCTTCTTTGCACTTCCCTGATTACCTGTGCGCTTCTCTGGAGACGCAGGCTCCAGGTGCCATCTGAAGTTTCGCAGAGCGTTATGGACGTACCCCTTTGCACATGATGCCCTCTCACGATCTTCGGACGTTACGGACGTAGGCCCCTAGTGCCCTATATGGTGACTATGTCGATCCCATTTACAGCCAGGGCTCATGCGTCGAAATGATTGTTTCTCAACTGTATGTTCACTTTCGTATGATAAGGTTACCTTATTGATGTCTTGTCACTTACTTTTTGTGGCATATTTTATATTCAATATTTATATGGCATATTTTTTTATGTATCTTGTTACGTCCCTCTGAGGACCTTTTGAATTCTCCGGGTGTGTGCTTTTGTGTTGTTTGTAGGTGTTCCAGCCAAGGCCATGTTTTCCTCTCTTCTTCGAGGATGATTACACTTAGATCGTCTTCGCATCGCTCGACAAAATTTCATTATCATGTATTTCTCTCTTTTTCGTTGGTAGTGGATTTGTCTCCACCCAACAACATGTAAATGATAATTTATGAGTTTATTATAAATTCTTTCTTCTTTATTTGTGGATGGGATTAGTATTATGGTTTACTGCATTTTACAGCTTATGTATTCATACGATGGTTCCATATATTGGAGTATCCATTGTATGTATGCAACTGGTTTGTCGATATACTTAGTCCTAAGTATTTTGGGACTGGGGCGTTACAATGCTGGCTTGTTAGTTCTTATTTTTCGATATTACTCTGCTTTTTCTTTGTGATAGACTGCTGGCTTCACAAATTACGGGGGAGCCAGATTTTCCGTACTTGACAAAGGAGGGGAAGAGCCATACCAATTTTTTTTTCGATCGATTCAGAACAAATTAGGTATATCTTTTAAAGTTATATTTTTATTATATTTTGGTATGACTCAAAGTTTGTCAATTATCAAAATAGGGAAGATTGTTGGCCCATTGGTTAATGATCACACCTGATTTTGATAATCAACGAAACCTTTGGTCGATATACAAAATATACAGACTTCTACAGGATTACTGGTTTCAAATAAGAAGAACGTCTGCATCCTACTTCTACAAATTATAGACATCGCATCTTCACCAAGAACCAATCGCACTGGAAGCAAGATCAAGATTGATCAGGATTGGTACTGGCTTAGGTTTTTAAAATTTAAATTTTATCGAGTCTAGAAAATATATGCAAGGTCGATCAGAATTGGTACTGGCTTAGATTTTTATCAGTCCAGTATCCAAAAAGCCTACATATCCATACTTCCAAGTCCACTATCTAAAAATCCAAAAAACCTAACAAAAATTTGCCCCAAACAAACAGTTCTGACCCTGAAAGAACTCAAGGCAAACTCGACATGAGTTCGGCCCGTGTTTGGTCAAGGTATTTTCAAAAATTTGTTTGGTCTTCCACCATATCTTCCTACAACGTTCGAATGTGAGATTCAGGCATCCGAACTCAGCCCTAATTCGGTCTACAAAAATACTATAAATAGAGAATAATTTTCACCATTTCAACTCACTCATTCACCTGCTTCTCTATCTATTTTGAAGTGTTTTCTACGACCAAAACTTTCAAGTAAAACCTATAACACTCTTAGCCAAAGCCAGTACAAGTTATGTTCAATCTAGAGTTCTGGTATTAAAGAGTTGTATCAGAGGCATCATTCAAAAAATATTATAGTTTTCGAAATCAAGTTGTGGAGTCGGTCGTGCGCTCGTCACCAAACACAATGTTGTAAGAGTCTACAAGCTCTCATTTAGCTTGTGCCACACTAGATTAACATCGAACAAGAGTACTCGAGACTAAAATAGTCCTCTCGGAGGGAAAACAACATGCGTCATTGTGTCACTGAGTTTGAATTATTGCCTCTTACTTTACCGTATTTTATTTACTGTCATTTACATGCCATAATATATAGCTTCTTAATTTTTAATTGGTGATAATTTCTGCTGCACATGCACACAGTTTATTCATCCCATCTCTAGAGGTGCTCAACGGTCCTACATATATGAGATATGATACATGGTATGCTAAATGGGGTAATACCCTTATATATATATATATATATATATATATATATATATATATATATATATATATATATATATATATATATATGGGTGGAGAAAAAAAGAAGGAGGAAGGAAGGAATAGGTGGTTGTAGGATTGATGACACCTCTAGAGGGGGGTGAATAGAGTGCAGCGGAAAATAATCACCAATTAAAAATTCTAAGCAGGTGAATAAAATGATTAAAAAAACTTAAATGTAAGTAAAGCAGTAAATAGTGGAGGCAAAAAAGCAGTACGCAGGCACATCAGGTTTATACCGGTTTTCCCCTGAGAGGACTAGTCCAGTTTGCGAGAACTCTTGCTCGCTATAATAAACTATTTTGAATAGAGGTTACATCGCGTGCTTTACTCCGAAGAACACGCCAACTTCAATACTGTCGTATTTTTATTCGAAGCCCACGATGAAACTTCAACAATACCTTTCTGAGAAAAGCTTTTATACGCCATGCTTTGTGCAACTCGAATACTCCTAATCGGAAAAAACCGGCACTAGAGGATCTGAGTTGTCTTGGAAATTTGAAGATTGAAGCTTTCTAAATAGAATAGAGAGCTTAGGAATAGATAGAGAAGATGAAGATTGAATGAGTGAATAGAAATAGAAATTTTTTCTCTTTTTATAGGAATTTATAGGACAGTTCGGGCAGAAATCGGTAGGCTAACGTTCATAATTTTGAACGTTTGTGATCCAAAAGAATAGAAAAAGCTGCTGACCAGAAAAAATCCTAGGGGACCGAGTTCGGTCCGAGTTCGGGCAGAACTATGGACGAGTTCGGTTACCAGGGATCCTGGTCAACCTGATTTGGTTTAGGCTTTTGGATATGGGTTTCGTTTAGGTCAAAAAATGGATCAAGGATTGGTTTTAGGATAGAACTTATAAATGCCGATGATCCCGACTCATAATATAATCTAGACTCAATAAAAGAAAAATACAGAATAAATATAAAAAATTCAGTGGGGATGAAATCTACGATCTTCGGTTTCTTTTCGTATCAAGTTTGGAGTTTTAGGTTAATTGTCGAAATCGGTTTGACAATGGCTTAATAGGCCAATAATCTCTCCCATTTTGATAATTTGATAAAACTACGATTGATACTTAAGAATATGTTCAGCTCGATTTGGAAGTAGACTTGATGTGGTTCTGAGGGTACGGTAGTATTTGGCCGTCAATATTGGTAAAATATAGTTGCTCCCCCGTAATGTATGGTCAAGTCTTGTTACTCCTCCGTAACAAAACTTATCGGCTGAATATCTGTAAAAGTCCAGAAGAACAACAAGATCTCCAAACAGATTTTTAGTCATAAAAATATTTGTAAGCAACATTTTAAGTATATATCATATTACTCCCCGGTTTTGTCATATAAAAAAAATGACTTCAGTAAATTAATAGTAGTACTTAGCACAGAATAGAACAGAATATAAATAAGAGAATGCATAGTGCTAAAAATTGAAACTATAACATAAACTGAAATAGATACAGTTCATAAATCACTAATAAAAAAATTGATAATGCTTGAAAGAAGTAATTGTCCCTAATACATTGTCACAAAAAATGAATAACATAACTAGTGGTAAACTATCACAAGGAAATATATCCTCAATTGTCATCCTCATCATCATCATTAGCAGCAGCTTTGGAAGTACCGATCTCAGCAGAACGGTTGGGATCATATCGGGCAGCAGTAGGGTCAAAGTTTCATTGAGTCTCTGGATCATCAATGCGGTAGCCAAGTCTTGTGGGATCACGAACCATAGGGATGGGACCACTAGGATTGTGAGCAAGACTGTATGACATATCCCAAACAGAGTTGGATATGGCCTGGAGCTGGAGGGTGGTACGAAAATCCATGGGCCAAAACTGATCCATTATAAGAGCCTGAAGTGACTCAAGGGTAACGCCACCAGAAGGATGAGGATGATGGGGATCAGCAGCTAATGGGTCAACTGGAGGAGGTGGAGCCTGAACAGTAGGAGCAGGAGCAGAACGACGATGCTCATAAAGATAAGCAGGAGCAGCATCCTCAGGACAATCCTCAAGTCCAACCTCGAATTACTTAAATATGTACGGGAGATACATCGCATAAAGAAGATGTGGCAATTTCTTGCGACACTATTCCATAGTGGCGATAATAGTCTTGAGTAGACTGAAGGGGTCGTGAAAGTGGAGATAATAGATAGCTGAAAGCTCTAAATAGGAAATCTCATCAGTGGCAGTATTCTTTAGAATGATGGTGGAGAGTACCATTCTATGAAGATCATAGAAGTATTTGTTCAAATGCCTAGGGTGAAGAGTGCCTTTCGGTCGAGTATTTAGTTCACATAACGAGTTACGAAATGAATCAAAAGTTATCCCTTCGGGAAATTGGATAGAAGTGATATCGACTAATGCTTCCCCAACATTAGGAATTTTAATTGTGATAGCTAAATCATCAGCATCAAACTCAATATCGATTACACAAACTTTTGATTTTACTTTCCCGTTAGTGACCGATAAGTTGCAATAAAACATACGAATAGCATTGGCATATATAGGAAAACTAGATTGAACTAAACCTAGCAACTGATGGTATTAAAAAATGTTCACATGATCAGAAAATAATATGAAATTGATAGGAGTACCCGGACAAAGTTTTCTTTTATGAAAATCATTAAACCATTCATTTGATGTCTGATCTTGAGACACAAATATAAATTCATCAAAGAAATCTCTGTCGGGTTTGGAAGGAGTGAAAAGAGAAATTGAGGCCGCGTTGAGGAGTAGAGGACGAACCTTCATCAACTTTCCTTCTTTTTCGAAGAAATAGGAATTTTATTAGCCATTGGAAAATAAGAAAGCAGTGGAGATAGTAAAAATATACCAAAATTGAAGATGAACAGTTGAAGAGAACTTCGAGAGACCTCCGATTCCAAGATTTGAAGGCTTGAGATGCTTGGAGTAGGGAGAACCAAGAAGTTATGGTTAGGGTTTTGGTAGTATTTAGAGGCTGTGATGAGGAGGAAGATGATGTTTGAGGGTTTAAATAAAGAGTAGGCTCGGCTGTCCATCTTCTGTTTGAATTCACCCAGACCGAGTTCGTTCCGAGTTCGGCCAAAACTCTGACCGAGTTCAGTCACTTGGGAATCAGAACAGATGTTGGAAAGAGTGTGATAGTTTTTAACATAAATATGAAATTAATTAGAAATAATTGTGTTGAAATAAATAATTAATATTAGTCAATTAATAACACATAAATTATATTGAATATTTTGGGTTAGGTGTAGGGGCCGGATCCCAGCTAGCGGTAGCTCGAAGACTAGTATACCATGTCACTTCAGGCTATTTAGACCTGTGTGACAGAAGGGCCCTTTCGGCTTATAACCAAAATATTTTCCCCCAATTCATGAGTATTAACCAATAATATTTAATTATATTACTTCAACATCCAAAATTCCTAATTCCTTTCGTATAAAGTTAAAACGATCTTCCACAAAGGACTTAGTGAAGATGTCAGCTAGTTGATGTTCAGTGTCAACAAATTCTAAGTTAATATCTCCTTGTAAAACATGATCTCTAAAAAAAATAATGTCTAATATCTATGTGTTTAGTACGAGAGTGACATATCAGATTCTTCGTGAGAATAATGGAACTAGTGTTATCGCTGTAAATGGGGGTGTGATGAAATGATCGCAGATATTCTTCTAAGGTTTGCTTCATCCATAAAAATTTTGCACAACAATGTCATGCAGCTATATATTCAGTCTCAGTTGTTGACAATGCAACAGAATTTTGTTTTATAGAAAACCAGAAGACTAAGGACTTACCTAGAAAATGACATGTGCTACTGGTACTTTTACGATCGACTTTGCATCCGGCAAAATCTGCATCCGAGTAACCTATCAGGTTAATCGAATCGGTTTTGGGATACGAAAGACCAGTCATTAAAGTTTCTTTAAGGTATCGCAGGATACGCTTAACGGAGCCATATGTGATTCTTTAGGACAAGCCTGATACCGTGTACATAAGCATGCTGAGAACATAATGTCAGGTCGACTAGCAGTTAAATATAGTAAACTCAATCTTACCTCTATACACACGTATGTCAGTTGGTGTACCACTTTCATCTATATCAAGCTTTGTTGATGTTGCGATAGTTGTGCCAACTGTTTTGACGTTACCCATGTCAAATTTCTTTGGCAATTTTTTTATATATTTTGCTTGATTAATGAATATCCCTTGTGAACTCTGCTTGATTTGTAGCCCGAGGAAGAATGTTAGTTCTCCCATCATGCTCATTTTAAATTCACTCTACATACACTTAGCAAACTCGTTACATAGCATCTCATTAGTTAGATCTAAAAATTATGTCATCTATGTATATTTGTACTAATAAAATATTCTTATCCAAAGATTTTATAAAAAAAGTAGAATCAATCTTTTCTTTTAAAAGATCATGTTCAAGCCAGAAGGAACTAAGGCGCTCATACCATGCACGAGGTGCTTGTTTGAGACCGTAGAGAGCCTTACGAAGCTTGAATACATGATCAGCATTTTTTAAAAGCTTCTAAAATATTTTTGCATTCTATTTTTGAAATAAATGCAACATTAGCTATTACTAACTCTCTTGTGCTTGAGCGAGTACTTACATTTCTTGATATATTACCTATTACCAGTTCTTCAGGATGTTCTGGCGTAAACCGCATTCGTTTTGGCAGACTTTCCAGATAGGATATGGATGGTGTATCACTTGGTGGCGTATCATCTGCTGTTCTATTGGTGGGAGTTTTCTCTTCTTCATTGTTACTATCTCACTTCGTTGATTGTTCAGCTCATCTAATTTGACATTTATTGACTCTTCAACAATAAGTGACCTCTTGTTGAATACTCTGTATTCTTTACTTTTTTCAGCATAACCCAAGAATATTCCCTCATCAGCTTTTTTGTCGAATTTTTCCAACTTATCTTTTGTATTCAAAATAAAACATCTACAACCAAAGACCTTGAAATAGCTGATATTAGGAGTACTATTTAACCATAATTCATCAGGAATCTTTTTAGAGATGGGTCTAATCAGAAGTCTATTCAGAACATGGCAAATCGTATAAACATCTTCTGCCCAAAAATGCTTTGGAAGATTATACTGGTTAAGCATAACTCTGGCCATATCGCCAAGAGTTCTATTCTTTCACTCCACAGTGCCATTCTGTTGAAGAGTTCTGGGGCAAGAGAATTCATGTGATAGCCCATTTGAATCATAAAATAATTTAAACTCTGGTTATTGAATTCTCCTCCACGATCGCTTCGTATTCGAGTAATCATGAATTCTTTCTCATTTTGCACCTTTTTACAAAACGATAAAATTCAAAAAAGGCCTTATTCTTATTTGCTATAAAGTAAACCGAAGTATATCGTGAATAGTCATCAACTATCACATAAGCATATAGCTTACGCCAAGACTAGCGACTTTACTTGGTCCAAATAAGTCCATATGAAGTAACTGCAAGGGTCTAGAGGTACTTACAGCATTTATTGATTTGAAAGGTGATCTAGATGCCTTATTCTTTTCACATTCGGTACAGGCCATGTCTTTCTTGAAAGTTTTTTCAGGTAAGCCTCTTACCTGTTTCTTGGTGGACAACCTTGTAATAGTATCCATGTTCACAGGTTCAAGATGCATATGCCATATCTGTTGGCCCACTAAGCCATGGTCAAACCGATTTTCATAATTGACTTAAAGTCCAAACTTGATATGAAAAGAAACAAGTGCGTAGATTTCGTCTTCACTGACTTTTCACATTTATTCTGTATTTTTTTTTTCATGAGTCTAGATTATTTTGTGAGTCAGGATCACTGGCGTTTAGAAGTTTATTCCTAAAACCTATCCTTGATCCATTTTCCTGACCGAAATTTAACTCAAACTAAACCCACATCCAAAAGCCTAAACAAATTCAGTTCGACCAGGATTTCTGGTAATCGAACTCGGCCAGAGTTCTGCCCAAATTTGAACAAAACTCGGTCACCTGGAATCGCTCCTGGTCAGCAGATTTCCCTATTCTTTTGGATCACCAAGATTCAAAAATATGAACGTTAGCCTACCGAGTTCTTCCCTAACTATGTCTCAAACTTACCTATAAAAAGAGAAGTAATTCCCATTTCTATTTACTCATTCATTCTTCATCTTCTCTATACATTCCTAAGCTTTCTATTCAAGTTATAGAGCTTCAATCTTCAAATCCCCAAGACATCTCCCATTCTTCAAGTGCTGGTAGTTTTCGATTAGTAGTATTCGAGTTGTACAAGCTTGGAGTATAAAAGATTTTCTCAGAAAAAGTGTTGTTGAAGTTTGATCGTTGGCTTCAGATAAAAATACGATGGTATTGAAGTTGGCGTGTCCTTCGGAGCAAAGCACGCGAAGTAATCTCTATTCAAAATAGTGTATTATAGCGAGCATGAGTTCTCGAGAACTAGACTAGTCCTCTCATAGGAAAACCAGTATAAACCTGCTGTCTCTGCGTAATACTTTCTTGTATCCTCTACTAAATTGCTTTACTTGCATTTACATTTATATTTCTGCTTCACCTGCTTAGATTATTTTTATTTGGCAATTATTTTCCGCTGCACTATATTTACCCCCTCTAGAGGTACCATCGATCCTATAATTGGTATCAGAGCACAGTTATCTCTAGTCAAAATTTACACTCCTTGAGATTTGGCATCCCTATATCCAAGCAATGGTGAAGGCCAATCAATAAATAGGCCACCCCTATTTGATGGAACAAACTACACGTACTGGAAGACACAGATGAGCTTTTACCTTAAGCCTCTTGATTTTGATTTATGGTCGATTGTGATAAATGGTTATAAGAAACCACTACCTATTACAGTAGATGGCGAACTCATTAAGAAACCATTTGATAGATATACTGACGGTGAAAAGAAACAAGCTAGTCTTGATGTAAAAGCAATCAATGCTTTATTTTGTGCTGTAGATAGAACTAAGTTTAATAGAGTTTCTATATGTGTCACGTCAAATGAGGTTTGGAAACTTCTTGAGGTTACTCATGAAGGTACTTCACAAGTGAAGGAATCTAAAATCTCATGACTCACATAAGAGTATGAGGCATTCAAAATAAAGTCTAATGAGATTATTAAAAATATGTTTACTCGGTTCCTAGACATTGTTAATCCTCTTTCTTTCCTTGGAATAGAATACAACAATTATGAGAAGATTCGGAAGGTGGTTCGCTGGCTAACCAAGAACTGGAATCCAAAGGCAACGATAATTATTGAGAGAAATGATCTCATAACGATGACTCTTGAAATCCTTATGAAAAAGCTTATGACACATGAGCTGGACCTTAAAGACTTCGAAGAGTCAGTTTCAAAAGAGAAGGAGACAACATTTAAAGCAAATCACAAGAAAGTCTCCGATGATGAAAGTGAGTCAGATAGCTCAGACAACGAGCAAATGGCCCTCATGATAAGAAACTTCAGAAGATTCCTCATATATGAGAAATTGAACAAGAAGAAGAAAGATTTCAAAGATGACGAAGAACCTATCTGCTTCAGCTGTAAAAAAACGGATCATATAAAAAAGGATTGCCATGTCATAAGGAAGGGAAGCAAGCATGATCAGACAAGCAAGAGAATGTCAACAACTAGAAACTATGCCAACACTAGCATCTGGTGTGAGAGCGAAGATAGTAATTCTGAATAAGAAGAGAAACCTCGTAACTCAGTAAACCTATGCTTCATGGCTGCAGATACTAGGGTAATAACAATCCCTCTCTATGAAGAATTTACTTTTGATGAATTATGTGATACTTTTTCTAATTTATTGGCCGATTAAAAGAAAATGATAGATATGTACGAAAGTGCTAAGAAAGAGCTAAAATTTATACAATCTGCGTTTTCAAGCAATCTAAGAATGTTAGAAGATATTAAAGATTCTTCTAGTGACACCAATGTGATATCTTCGCTAAAGTTCAGCTTACATTAAACTCTTCAGAAGCTTGAAAAGGCAAATCAAGAAAATGTAAAACTTAATGATCTCTATGAAATAGAGAAAAAAAGTATAACATTGCTGTTCAGAGAGCAGATGCACTCACGTCCAAGTACAATGAAGCCTATGACAGCTCTAAAAAGTTAGAGATTAAACTGGGCAAACAGGTTGCTAAACCTACTGCACATGTAAACACAAGTCAGAAGACTAAACACAAACACAACACGACCAACACTGCTAGATATATTAAAAGGCATGCATATATGTATACCTTTCTACACAGTAAGAAAGCACACACATCTTCAAAAACTCATGATTTTTAAATGACACCTCGCACTAACACTTTTGCTACATATCATTATTGTGGATTGAACGTGTCACGACCCGCACCCACTGTGAGGGTACGAGAACGTAACAACGCCCAGCCTATGCCGCAGTGTCGGTAGTAGAACGCTGTCCTAGGTCAATCATCTAACAATATAAAGGTACCTTTACAGTATATACACTCCGAATGGAGGTGACATAGCAATATACAGTCTCAATCACATCTAAGGCAGAATGATAAAATAGGAAGATAGATAGAGAAATAAATATTGAAATGAGGAAATCCACATAAATACAACCAGAAAGTCTAAGTGTCTACTGACATAACAACAGAACATCCAGCTCAATACAAGTCTCTAATACTGAGTATGATAAAATATATACAATCCAGACCTCAAATGACAGAAATAGTAAACCTAGACTAGGAAGCCTCAGTCTCTAAGCTAGTGGATCAGGCTAGAAATCTGGGTCACACGAGTCATCTACAGCTGTCCCATAGAAGGTGTCTGCGCAGGCCTCATCCTCTGTAATATTTTTAACAGATTCAGTCAAGACAGGAGCGAGCACAAAACATCTCACGCAGTTCATATCATGTTAGGAAATAGAAAGCATGCAATAGAGTAAGGTACATGAAATACTGAAAGAAGAATGTATATAAAAAATAGTAGAGATTTGATAACAGAAAATATATATATATGATAAGTAAGAACTGTAAGCTTACTGTGACTTAGAGTACAATATGGTTATGTAAACGGTCTAGGACAATGCAATAGTAACTCCATTGTACGTGAGTGTACAATAGACATATACAATAGTTATACAATATTGTACAATAGGATTTGAGTACATAACCAATTCTACTCCTTCCTCCCCAATCAATACACAAGGAACCACTCCAGTTACATTATCTTGCACAATAGTGTACAATATTATACAATAGATGTACAATATTATACAATAGATGTACAATATTATACAATAGTTGTACAATGTTATACAATAGTGTACAATGGTCTATCCCTGGAACTCATGTGATAATGAGAGTACAATATGCACAATGAGTGTACAAGGATATAGGTATTCAATAAATATAATATGGAAGTGAAACACACATCACAATATGTATCTAGTGAATACAAGGGGGATAACATCCCAAAAGAATCTCCATATAGTACCAATCTGTGATAACAATCGTATCAGCATCAAGTACAGTAATCTAGAGCAAGAATGTAAATCCAGACAAGTATAAAACGGTCAGAGAATGTACTCGCCTGATAGCCTGAGTGTCTGAAGAGAATATACTGTCCGAGGAGTGGTGTTTGTCTCCTATAGAACAGTACAAGTCACTATGAGTCCAAAAATGATAATAAGATGCATTACAATTCATTCTAAATGAATTCTAGGTCAATCTAGGTCAAACCTAAGTCACACCAAGCTAAACTATGTCATACTATGTCATACTAAGCCAAACTGGGTCACACTAGGACAATCAAGGTCAAACAAGGTAACAGGAAATCAATCCAAGTCGAACTAGGTCAATTTGGATCAAGGGTTGACTCACAGTTGACTTTTAGTCAAAAAGTCAACTTTGGTCAACTCTGGTCAACACGGAGTGAACCCTAGGTCAAATAAGTCATATATTGACCAACTGTTGACTTTCAGTCAACTGGTCAACTCTGGTTTGGTTTCGGTCAAATCTAGTCGCTTAAAGGCTAAGTTTGACTCTCGGTTGACTTTTGTTGACTTTTGGTCAAAATGGTCAACTGACGTCAAAACTAGTCTATGAGCACTATATTTGATCATTACCAACCAAGGGAACCAAGTTCTAACTCTATCTTAGACTCCAAACTCAAATACCTATATTACCCTTACCAAGGTAAATACTAATACCTTGTCCAATACCACTCTAACCTAGGAATATAGCCTAGGTTTCCTAGGATAGCTAGATACTATCCTATACTAATATTACCTACCAAGAAATCTTAGTATCTAGGTCATCTAAGTCATCTTATGGTACATGTTAATCATTTACCCATTACCTTACCTTTACCCTTGTACCATTCTCACATGACACTCATGATACCACACTCACTCACTTACAACACCCATATAGACATACATATAGGCTAACACTCATGCTCACACCTATAGGCTAGTAGCTATATATATATAGGCTCACTATATCCATATCTAGACTCACATAATACCCAATAGCTCTCACACACACACAAATACATATATACTCTCATACATATAAATACTTATCTAAATTCATATATAAATATGGGCTCACATACACATACACTCCTAGGCTCATAACACACTAATCTCTCTCATAAACACATACACACAAGCTCATGAAGGGACTGATTTTGGGTTTGCTTAATGGCTGATTGTAGGGGACACATTAGAACTGATATGGCAGCTATGGCATGGTTAAGGACTGCTATGTAAGGGCTGTCCTTGAGATAATATGTGGACTGTCTTGGGATGATTGGGGACTGGTTTGTAGGCTGTACAAGGGGGTGGTTTTGGACAGCAATATGGTTATTTGGACAGCCACTAGGTGGCCAAAACTGGACTAAATTGGGAGGGGGTAATGACAGGTTTACATGGGCTGTTATGGTGTGAATTTGGGTGACAGGTTTGACAGTTCAAGGGGTCATTTGTTGGCTGTGTTAGGACATCAAATAGCTGTCAATGGGGGGAAAACTATATAGGCTGATTTGTATTCTAGATTTGGGCTGTTATGGACTGGTATTTGGGGCAAAATAGGACAGCCCTATAGGCTAAAATCTGGACTGAAATGGGGCTATCATTGGACTGGGTTTGACAGCCAAGGGACTCAGATTTGGGGGGTAGTTTTAGGACAGTCCAAGGGACTCAAATGGCTGGTACATAAGCTAAACTCCCCATCCCCTCCAACCTGCTGTGAGAGCAATACACACTGCTGCTATGCTGCTGTTAGCAACAGCAGTACAAACCCCCATCCCCTGCACTCTAATTCACACACTCTCTAATTCTCTCACACTCTCAAATCCCATTTTCTATATCCCTCTAATCTCACACATACCCTAACTCTATACAAATATAGACACATACATAACACCCACTCTACATTTCCCCAAATCTTAACCACAGTTAGATCAAGTTTAGGAGAATAAATTTAGGGACTAAAACCAATATTTTAGCAGTAAAAAATAGGTTAAAATAGGTGACAAAGTCCACTCTCAAAAACTGGAATTTCAGGATACTAACACCCCATTTTAGAATTTGGTAAATTGCTAAAAACCTAATGAAAATATATTAACATACAAAATAAAAGGTTGATAATTAAAATATACATTATATATGTGTCATAAAACATGTTCGTGTCCCCCAAAGTGGACTCAACCGTGTCCAGATGATACAATACTCAAAACAGTGCACACAGGCACTGTTTCAGTGCACTGCATCATGCACGTGTACACGCTGGTCGTGCACATGACACAGTCCAACCCAGGACTCATGCACACTAACCTAGGTAGACCACCTATAGGGCTACCCAATAGGCTAGCTAACCCGTGTCCAAGTCGTGTCAGTGAGTGACACGAAGCCCGTATCAGTGCCAATAAATTCCCGACTGAACTGTCAGCCCCGACCAGTGCAACATGGATAACTCCCTCGACACACCACGTGGGCCCCAGAAATTTGACACATGGCGTTTCAGTGAGTGCCCCAAGGGGTGTGTCAAATCTCGTGACAAGTGATCGAGTATCGTATCCTGTGGAGCCCCCGCACAGTAGGACACGCGCACAGCCCCGCGCGGGCGCGCACCCGCGTGTGCACGTGTTGAATCCGACACGATGCGACACAGGGACACCCCCAGACCAAAGGAAAAGTGTAAGCGACAACAAAAACTAAATTCCTATTCAATTAGATTTCGAAAATAACACAAAAACTTTTTTTGTGGCATTTTCACAAACACTATCATAGGGACACTGATACGTGTCCAAATAGGACACAAAATGGACCCAAATTCTAGGGTTTCCTATTCCTACAATTAGATTAGGCCTAGGGCTCCCTAGATATGCAATAAAACCAGAATTTCATGGTGAAAATAGGAAGTTATCTCTATGTATCAAAATCCCCAAAAAGCTTTAAAGAGAGATGTTCCTCTTGATGGTGAAACTCCTCCAAAGTGATTTGAATATGAGAATAAAATATAACAACAGCAAGAACACTAAAATTAAAATCTATTGCAATTTGTTTGGGGGAAAAAGGAGCTAAAGTGGATTTTCTAGGGATTTTTGAAGTAGGGGCATTACCTCTTTCTAAAGCTTGTTCTTCCTTAGAGGCTAGCCCTAATTCTAAGAGATTATTTATAAGGGGGGATCCCAAGGATGGGTTAAGTGGCTGGACAAAAAATTTTAGGGTTAGGGTTGGGCACTTGGCTAATGGGCTTTGGGCTTAGTCAAAAACCAAAGACTTAAAATTCACAAGTCAAGACTTGTGGTCAAAATCTTTCTATTCAAATCTCAATATTCCTAATTGATTTCACAAACTAGAGTATGGTTAACTTAACTTAACCTATGGTCTCATAACTAACCAAGTCCAACTCAACTAGGGTTAGGTCACAAAGTCAAAGTTAGTCAAAGTCAACCTAGTCAACCCTCATTCAAACAATTCCAAAATAAATTCTAAAAGTTTCCAAAAATTCAAATAAATCCTAAAATGACCAAAATATCCTCTAGGCTAAAATGTACTAATCAAACATCCTACTCACCTGGCTAGGCTCTAGGTTAACAGTCTCCAAGGTTACACTAGTCAAACACCAAAATCATCAGTCATGATTTAAATAGTTTAAAAATGATTAAAAATTACCTAAAATCATATTAATATCATAATTAAATAAATTAAAATACAAAATTTCAAAATTACCCTCATTTTAGAAAACTGGGTGTTACAGAAAGGACATGTATCACCTCAATATAAGATTAGAAAGCTAGTAGAAATGAATGTTTATATGTGGGTTCCAAAAACTAACAGTTTAGGACCCTGAAGAAAGTGGTACCAAAGGTTACATCTTCAACTTGTGTTGTAGGTGGACCTTCCTCCTCCCAATAGATGCAAGTAGATACTCGATAACGGTTGCTCCAGGCACATGACAGGTGATAACAAATTATTTGCAACTCTATCGATGAAGAAAGAAGGCTATGTCTCCTTTGGGAACAACCTTAAAGGACATATTATTGGAATTGGTGACATAGGTACTTCTCCCTCACCTATTATTAAAGATGTATGCTTAGTGACAGAATTAAAACATAACCTACTAAGTATTAGTAAACTGACTGATCATGGTTATATAATTATTTTTGTTAAAAATAAATGTTTTGTTTATGATAAATCATCTGGAATAACCTCCTTCGAGGGAATAAGAAAGGACAATATATATGTTCATTATCTGTCAGAAAAGACTAACACTGCAGGGAAGTATTTGTTCATAACCTAAGACGAAAGCTGGATATGGCATATGCGTCTTAGACATGTGAACATGGACACTATTGCAAGATTGTCTACCAAGAAACTGGTAAGAGGCTTACCTTAAATAACTTTCAAGAAAGATATGGTTTGCGTCGAATATGAGAAGAACAAGGCATCAAGATCATTTTTTAGGTTAATAAACGCTGTAAGTACCTCTAGAGCCATGCAATTAATTCATATGGACTTGTTTGGACCAAGTAGAGTCGCTAGTCTTGGTGGAAAGCTTTATGCATACGTGATAGTTGATGACTACTCACGATATACTTGGGTTTAGTTTCTTGCAAATAAGAATGATACCTTTTCTGAATTTGTATCTTTTTGTAAAAAGGTGCAAAATGAGAAAGGATTCATGATTACTCGGATTCAAAGTTGTGAAGGAGAAGAGTTCGATAACCATGAGTTCAAATCCTATTGTGATTCAAATGGGTTATAACATGAATTCTCTTGCCCCAGGACTCCTCAATCGAATGGCGTTGTGGAGAGGAAGAATAGAACTCTTGGCGATAAAGCTAGAGTTATGCTTAACCAGTATGATCTTCATAAGTATTTTTGGGCAGAAGCTATTTATACAGCATGCCATATTCTGAATAGAGTTCTAATTAGACCTATATCTAAAAAGACTCTTTATGAATTATGGTTTAATAGAACTCCTAATATCAGCTATTTCAAGGTCTTTGGTTGCAGATGTTTTATTTAAAATACAAAAGATAACTTGGGAAAACTCGACGAAAAAGATGATAAAGGTATATTCTTAGGATATGCGGCTAAAACTAAAGGATTCAAAGTATTCAACAAGCGGTCACTCGTTGTTGAAGAGTCAACAAATGTCACATTCGATGAGCCAAACAATAAACATAATGACAATAGTGACAATGAAGATGATAAAAATCCTACCGATGGAACATCAGATGATACCCCACCAAATGATACACCATCAAGTGATGCACCGTCCACATCCTATCTGGAAAGTCTCGCGAAACAAATGTGGTTTACACCAAATCATCCCGAAGAACTGGTGATCGATGATATATAAAGAGACGTAAGTACTCGTTCAAGCTCAAGAGAATTGGTAATAGCTAATGTTGCATTTATTTCCAAAATAGAGCCCAAAAATATTTTAGAAGCTTTTTCTGATAAATTTTGGATTTCTGTAATATAAGCGGAATTTAACCAATTTGAGCAGAATCAAGTATGGGAATTCGTTCCCAGACCTATTGATCATCCGATCATTGGTACCAAGTGGGTATTCTGAAATAAGTTAGATGAGAATGGCTCAGTCACATGCAATAAAGCACGTCTAGTAGCTCAAGGCTATAATCAAGAATATGACATTGACTATGATGAGACATATGCTCCAGTTGCTAGATTAGAGTCCATTCGTATGCTTTGTGCTTTTGTAAGTTTTCATGGTTTCAAAAGTGCTTTTCTAAATGGTTTTATAAAAGAAGAAGTTTTCTAAATGGTTTTATAAAAGTGCTTTTGCAACTTTTTTAAATGGATGTCAAAAGTGCTTTTCTAAATAGTTTTATAAAAGAGAAAGTTTACGTAAAATAACCTCCTGGCTTTGAAGATTTCAAAAATCCTAATCACGTATTCAAGCTTCGTAAGGCTCTCTATGGTCTCAAACAAGCACCTCAAGCGTGGTATAAGCGCCTTAGTTCCTTCTTAATTGAACACGATTTTTCAAAGGAAAGGTTGATTCTACTATATTTGTAAAATCTTTGAATAAAAATATTTTATTAGTGCAGATATATATAGATGACATAATTTTTGGATCAACTAATGAGATGCTATGTAATGAGTTTGCTAAGTGTATGCAGAGTGAATTCGAAATGAGCATGATGGAAGAATTAACTTTCTTCCTTGGACTACAAATCAAGCAAAGTTCACAAGGGATATTCTTCAATCAAGCAAAATATACAAAAGACTTGCTAAAGAAATTTGATATGGATAATGTCAAACCTAATATTGGTACACCCATGGCAACGTCTACAAAGCTTGATACAGATGAAAGTGGTGCACCATCTGGCATACGTAAGTACAGAGGTATGATTGGTAGCTTATTATATTTAACTGCTAGTCGACCTGACATTATGTTCTCTGTATGCTTATGTGCACAGTATCAGGCTTACCTTAAAGAATGACATGTGAGTGCCGTTAAGCGTATCATGTGATACCTTAAAGAAACTTTGATGACTGGTCTTTGGTATCCGAAAACTGGTTCGTTTGACCTGGTAGGTTACTTAGACGCAGATTTTACTCGATGTAAAGTCGATCGTAAAAGTACCAGTGGCACATATTATTTTTTAGGAAAGTCTTTAGTCTTCTGGTTTTTTAAGAAATAAAATTTTGTTGTATTATCAACAATTGAGGCTGAATATATAGCTGCAGGACGTTGTTTTGCTCAAATTTTATAGATAAAACAAACTCTGGAAGACTATCAGTTATCTTTCATCATATCCCTATTTACTGCGATAACTCTAGCTCTATTAATCTCACGAAGAATCCTATATGTCACTAACGCACTAAGCACAAAGAAATTAGACATCATTTTCTTAGAGATCACGTTTTGCAAGGTGATATTAGTTTAGAATTTTTTGACACTGAACATCAACTAGCTGACATCTTCACTAAGCCTTTGGCTGCAGATCATTTTAACTTTATATGAAGGAAATTAGGATTTCTGGATGTTGAAGTAATATAATTAAATATTATTAGTTAATACTCATGAATTTGTGAAAATTATTTTAGTTATAAGCCGAAAGGGTCCTTCTGTTGCACAAATATAAATAGCCTGAAGCGACACGGTGTACTAGTCTTCGGACTACCGCTAGCTGGAATCCGTCCCCTACAGCTAACCCAAAATATTTGATGAGACTTTTAGTATTATTAATTAATTAATATTACTTATTTATTTCAACATAGTTATTTCTAATTAAACTCGTATTTATATTAAAAACTATCACACTTTTTCCAACATCTGTTCTGATTCCCAGGTGATCAAACTCGTTTAGAGTTCTGGCCAAACTCGAACTGAACTCGGTATGGGTGAATTAAAACCGAATCTAGAAAATCGAGCCCCCTATTTATTTAAACCCTCTACATCATCTTCAACCTCATCACAGCTACCATATTTCTACCGAAAACCCTAACCCTAACTTCTTGGTTCTCCCTCATCCAAGCTCTTTAAATCTTCAAACTTTGGGTTCGAAGCTCTCTCAAAGTTCTTTTCATCTGTTTACCTTCATTTTCGGTATATTTTTACTCTATCTACTCCTTGTAATTTCATGGCTCCTAAATTTCCTATTTATTCGAAAAAGAAAAGGAAGGTTGATGAAGGTTCGTCCTCTACACCTTATGAGGTGGCCTCATTTTCACTTTATACTCCTTCAAAACTCGATGGAGATTTCTTTTATGAATTTATATTTGTGTCACAAGAGGCATCAAATGAGTGGTTTAATAATTTTCATAAAAAAAAACTTTGTCCGGGTGCTCCTATCAACTTTATATTATTTTCAGATCATATGAGCATTTTCGAATATCATCAATTGCTAGATTTAGTTCAATCTAGTTTTCCTGTATGCACGAATGCTATTTCTATGTTTTATTGTAACCTATCGGTCACAAACAGGAAAGTAAAATCAAAAGTTGGCGGAATCGATATTGAGTTTGATGCTGATGACTTGGCTATCATACTCAACATTCCCAATACCTGGAAAGTTTTTATCGATGTCACTTCTGTCCAATTTCCCGAAGGAATAACTTTTGATTCCTTTCATGATTCGTTATGTGAACCAAATCCTCGACCGAAAGGTAACCTTCGCCCTAGGCATCTTAACAACTATCTGTATGATATTCACATAATAGTGTTCTCCACCATTATTCCAAAGAATACTGAAACATATGAGATTTATTATTTAGAGCTTTCAGCTATTTATCATCTCCACTTTTATGTACCTTTTAGTCTACCCAAGACTATTATCTCTGCTATGGAACGGTATCGTAAGAAATCACGACGTCTTCAGTATGCGATGTATCTTCCGTATATATTTCAGTTCTTTGAGGTCTCTTGAGGATTGTGCTGAGGATGGTGCTCCTGCTTATCTTCATGAACATCGTCGCTCTGCTCCTGCTCCTACTACTCAGGCTTCACCTCCTGCAGTTGACCCATTATCTGCTCACTCCCATCGTACTCATCCTCCTGGTAGTGTTACTCTTGAGTCACTTCGGGCTCTTATGATGGACCAGTTTTGTTTCATCGATTTTCGTACTACCTTCCACCTCCAGGCCATCTCCAACTAGGTTTGGAATATCTCCTATAGTCTTGCTCACAACCCTAGTGGCCCCATCCATATGGTTCGTGATCATACTAGACTCGGATACGGCATTTATGATCCAAAGGCTCAGCGTTACTTTGACCCAGCTGTTGCTCGATTTGATCCCAACCGTTCTGCTGAGACTAGTTCTTCCAGTGCTGCTGGTGCTAATGTCGATGATGATGAGGATGACGATTAAGGATATGTTTTCTTGTGATAAGTTCACTAGTTATGTTTTCCATTTTTTTTGATATGTATTAGTGATAAATGCTTATTTCAAGCATTATCAGTTTATCAGTTATTTTCTTAGTGATATATGAACTCTAGTTATTTCAGTTTATGCTAGTATTTTCTATTTTCCAGTACTATAAATTCTTTAATTTTTTTGCTGAGTACTTCTACTAGTTGATCTACATCATTTTGTTTATATGAGAAAACGGAGGAGTATGATATGACGAGATACTTATTTTTTGCTAATTGTACATCATGTTCCTATTTTTTTAAAATTTCTATTAACATGACTAAACAATTGGTTTGGAGATTTTGTTTGTTTTTAGACTACAGATATTCAGATAACATGTTTTGTTACAGGGGAGTAACAAGACTTGACAATACATTACGGGAGAGCAATTATATTGTACCAATACTTGACGGCCAAAGCTACTACCGTACCCTCAGTACTACATCAAGTCTACTTCCAACTCAAGCCGAACAGATTCCTAAGTATCAATCGTAGTTTTGTCATATTATCAAAATACGGGAGAATGTTGGCCCATTAAGCCATGTTCAAATCGATTTCGATAATTGACTTAAACTTCGAACTTGATATAAAAGAAACAAGTGCGCAAATTTTGCCTTCGCTGACTATTCACATTTATTCTGCATTTTTTTATTGAGTCTAGATTATTTTGTGAGTTGGATCAATGACATTTAGAAGTTTATTCCTAAAACCTATCCATGATCCATTTTTCTGAGCCAAACTAAACTCACATCCAAAACCCTACACCAACTCAGGTTGACCAGGATTTTTGGTAACCGAACTCGGACCGAACTCGGTCACCTGAAATCACTCATGGTCCGCAGCTTTTCCTATTTTTTTGGATCACCAATGTTCAAAAATATGAACATTAGCCTACCGAGTTCTGTCCAAACTCTGTCTCAAAATTACCTATAAAATGAGAAGAAATTCCTATTTTTATTCACTCATTTTTTCTTTATCTTCTCTATATATTCCTAAGCTTTCTATTTATGTTACAGAGCTTCAATCTTCAAATCCCCAAGGCAACTCACATTCTTCTAGTGTCGGTGGTTTTTGATTAGGAGTATTTGAGTTGTACAAGCTTGGAGTATAAAAGCTTTTCTCAAAAAAAGTATTGTTAAAGTTTGATCGTGTGCTTTGGTAAAAACATGACGATGTTGAAGTTGGCATGTCATTCGGAGTAAAGCACGCGGTATAACCTCTATTAAAAATAGTGGATTATAGTGAGCAGGAGTTCTTGCGAACTGGACTAGTCCTCTCAGAGGGAAACCAGTATAAACCTATTGTCTCTGCGTATTGCTTTCTTGTCTTCAGTACTAAATTTCTTTACTTGCATTTACATTTATATTTCTGCTTCACCTGAATAGATAATTTTTATTTGGCAATTATTTTCCGTTGTACTCTATTCACCCCCCTCTAGAGGTGCCATCGATCCTACAATATCCAGCTTCCGTCTTGAGTTGTGAACAATCACTTCCCTGTACTATTAGTCTTTTCTGACAAATATAGTATATATATGTTGTCCTCTCTTATTCCCTCAAAGGAAGTTATTCAAGAAGATTTATCATAAACACAACATTTATTTTTAACAAAATTAATTCCATAACCATGATCAGTCAGTTGACTAATACTTAGTAGGTTATGTTTTAATTCTATTACAAAGTAATCATCTTTAATAATAGGTGAGGGAGAAGTACCTACGTCGCCAATTCCAATGATATGTCCTTTAAGATTATTTCCAAAGGAGACATAGCCTTCTTTCTTCATCGATAGAGTTGCAAATAATTTGTTATCACCTGTCATGTGCCTGGAGCAACCACTATCGAGTATCTACTTCCTTCTAGTGGGAGGAGGAAAGTCCACCTATAACACAAGTTGAAGATGTAACATTTGGTACCCACTTTCTTGAGGGTCCTGATATGTTAGTTTTTGTAACCCCTACATATACATTAAGATATACTACCTTTCTAATTTTAGACTGGTGTTATACATGTCCTTTTATACCACAATAGTGACATGTAGCAGAAGTGTTAGTGCTAGGTGTAGTTCGAAGATCATGAGTTTTTGAAGATGTGTGTGCTGTCTTAATGTGTGGAAAGATATACATATATGCTTGACTTCTAACAGTTCTAACAATGTTGGTCGTGTTGTGTTTGTGTTTAGCTTTATGACTTGGGCTCACCTGAGCTATAGGTTTAACAACCTGTTTGCCCAGTTTGATCTCTAACTTTTTAGAGAAGTCACATGCTTCATTGTACTTGGTCGTGAGTGTATCTACTCTCTGAGCAGCAATGTTATACTTTCTTTTCTCTAGTTCATAGAGATCGTTAAGTTTTACATTTTCTTGTTTCGCTTTCTCAAACTTTTTAAGAGCTTCATGTAAGCTTAACTTTAAAGAAGTAATCTCATTGGTGTCACTAGAAGAATCTTTAATATCTTCTAGCATTCTAGATTGCTTTGAAAAGTCAGATTGTACAAATTTTAGCTCTTTCTTAGCACTTTTGTACATATATATTATTTTCCTCTGATCTTCTAATATATTAGTAAAAGCATCAGACAATTCATCAAAAGTAAATTCTTCATAGAGAGGGTTCGATATTACCTGAGCATCAGTAGCCAAGAAGCATAGGTTCCCTGTGTTGCGATGCTTCTCTTCTTCTTCAGAATCACTAGCTTCGCTTTCACACCTGATGCTAGTGTTGGCATAGTTTCTAGTAAAAGACCTTATATTGCTTGTCTGATCATGCCTGCTTCCCTTCCTTTTGACAGGGCAGTCTTTCTTGATATAACATGTTCTTTTACAGCTGAAGCAGATAGGTCCTTCATCGTCTCTGGAATATAACTTCTTCTTTTTTGACTTCTCGTATCTGAGGAATCTTCTGATGTTTTTTTGTCATGAGGGCCATCTGTTCATTATCTGAGCAGTCTGTCTCACTTTCATCATCGGAGGCCATCTTTTGGTTAGCTTTGAATGCTATCACCTTCTCTTTTGGAGCTAACTCTTCGAAATCATTAAGGTCTAGCTCATGCGTCATAAGCTTTCCCATAAGGGTTTCAAGAGTCATGATCGTGAGATTATTTCCTTCAATAATGGATGTTGCTTTAGGATTCCAGTTCTTGGTTAGCCCACGAAGCACCTTCTGAATCTTCTCATGATTGTTGTACTCTTTTCCAAGGGAAGATAGATGATTAACAATGTCTAAGAACAGAGTAAACATATTTGTGATAGTCTCTTTTCGCTTCATTTTGAAGACCTCATACTCTTGTATTAGTCGTAAGATTTTAGATTCCTTCACTTGTGAAGTACCTTCATGAGTAACCTCAAGAAGATTCCAAACCTCGTGAGATGTTACTCATGCAGAAACTCTATTGAACACAGTTTTATCTACAACACAAAATAAGTCATTGATGGCTTTTTTGCATCAAGACTAGCTTGTTTCTTTTTATTGTCGGTATATTTATCGAATGATTTTTCCACTAGAACAACTCTACCGTAATAGGTAGTGGTTTCTTATATCCATTCATAACAATCGACCATAAATCGAAATCAAGAGAATTAAGAAAAAAGCTCATACGTGTCTTCCAATACGTGTAGTTTGTGCTATCAAATAGGGGTGGCCTATTTGTTGATTGACCTTCACCATTGATTAGATATAGGGATGCCACATCTCAAGGAGTTTTAATCGGACTAGAGATAAACTGTGCTTTGATACCAATTGTAGGATCGATGACACCTCTAGAAGGGGGTGAATATAGTGCAGCAAAAAATAATCACCAATTAAAAATTCTATGTAGGTGAAGCAAATTATTAAACAAACTTAAAAGCAAGTAAAGCAGTAAAAAATAGAGACAAGAAAGCAATACGCAGACATAGCAGGTTTATACTGGTTTCGCTTTGAGAGGACTAGTCCAGTTCGCAAGAACTCCTATTCGTTATAATCCACTATTTTGAATAGAGGTTATACCGTATGCTTTACTCCGAAGAACACGCCAACTTCAATACTGTCAGATTTTTATCCGAAATCCATGATCATGTTGACCCAAACTAGATCATAGTCAACCTAATTTAGAGAATTAACAAAATAATATTTGCCATGAACCAATATGACACAATGAGTTCAAAGTCAAGACCATCGGCTACAACATATCAAGCTCAAGACCGTCGTCATCAACATATTGATCATTGCAATTATACTTGTACGGAGTCTGTACTTTTTATTTTTGAGTCTATGATTATGTATGCTGAGTCGTATTGAGCCATCTTGAGCCTAGACTTACTCCACCAAACAAAACAAGACATCACCAAACAAATCCAATAAATCCAAATCCTATTTCATAGTTCTGGCCCCTACTAAACTTAATTTGGGCTGAACTCTGCCCGAACTCTGTCTCCTAAAAATCAGGATACTAATTTCAAGGGCCTGCTTAATACTAGCTGTCCAACGTTCAAAAATTTAAATATTTGGGACAGAATTCAGGCCGAATTCTGCCTCCTCAGACTAGTATAAATAGAGCTTGAATTCTCTAATTTCAACTTATCTATTACCTTCAAATATTCAAGCCTTCTAAGCTCTACTACTCTGTGCCCCACTCTTACATATCTCCAATGACACAACTCTCCTTAGCCCAAGGTGCTCAGTGCGATATCATCTAGAAGTTGTGTGCAAGAGTAAAAGAAAAGTCACTTGGACAATTCCAAGTTTTGCCTCTATGATGTTAAAATAAGTTGGCGTGCTCTTCTGAGTAAAGGCACGTGGTTGTACCCAATTTCAAAAATAGTGGATTTCAATCCTGAGCAAGAGTTCTCAGTCCTGGACAAGTCCTACAAGAGGAAAACCAGGTTAAAATCGATGTGTTTGCGTATGCTCTCTTGATCTCTATTTATTTTTGTATTTATCTCTGATTAATTACTCTCTTGATAGTTGTTCTGTGGAGTTGATATAGAGTTATTTTTAAATTGGTAAGTATCGACACAAACTCTATTCACCCCCCTCTAGAGTTGCCTACACGTAACTTCAATTGGTATCAAAGCTCTGTTCTCTTGATGTTGGATTAACATCCTAGAGCTGATCCTTGGCAACCACACAACCTTTCTTTACCAACTATGGTGAGGGACAGTCCACAAATAGGCTACCCCTGTTGACCCAAACTGGATCACAGTCAACCTGATCTTGATAATTAACAAGTTTATATCTTTTATGATCCAACTTTACACATCAAGCTCCAAAATAGAACATCATCACATATCAGTTCAAGACAGACATTATCGATGATTGCTACGACAGTGCTGCTGTTTCTTGTACTCTGAGTCTGTACATTTACATTTTATGGAGTCTAGGCTATTGTAAGTTGAGTCGCACTGAGTATCTCAACCCTAGACTCAATACCCAAAGCTCTACGAAACAAACTCCAAGACATACCAAGCCCATCTAGCCCATTTGAACATTCTAGCCTCTAGGAGAAAGAATTTGGGTCGAACTCTGCCCCACACAGATTTCTAGCCAAACTCTGCCCCCTAGAACCTAGGACCTTAATTTTAGGGTTTCCTAGATGCTAGTTGTTCAACAGTCGAAAATTTTGAATTTTGAGACATAATTCTTGCTGATTTCTGCCTCCCCTGACTAGTATAAATAGGGCATGATTTCACTCTCTTTCATTCGTCAAATCATCAAATCAATTCTTCTCTTCTATAGCCTATACATTCTAGAGCTTACTCTTCTCATCTACTAGCCACAAAACTTTTCAAGCCCCAAAGGTTCTCAGTGCGAGCCAACTAGAAGTTTGTGTGTAAGAGTTTCAAAAGAAGTCACTTAGAAAATTACAAATTTTGCCATCGGCGAATCTGTAAGAAGTTGACTTGCTCTTCTGAGTAAAGGCACGTGGTTGTACGCTATTCCATAAATAGTAGATTTCAATCCTGAGCTAGAGTTCTCAGGCTTGGACTAGTCCTCCATGAGGGAAACTAGGTTAAAACTGCTGTGTCTGTGTATTCTTCTCTGATTTCTGTTTATATTCTGAGTATACTTTATTTTGGTTGGACTTGAATAAAGTTATTTTTTAATTTGAGTATTATCGACACATACTCTATTCACCTCCTCTAGAGTTGCCTACACGTACTTCAATTAGTATCAGAGCTTTGTTCTCTTGATATGGATTAACATCCTAGAGCTGATCCATGGCAACCACACAACATATTTTTACCAACCATGGCGAGGGACTGTCCACACATCGGCCTGTAGAAGCATGGAAAATATGGGGTTCATGCGGGTCACAATTTGTTGCATATATACTTTAGGCCAAACAAGTCCGCATAAAGGAGAGCCGCATGACAGATTCAACACCTTATGCGGCCCGTCGACAAACAGACTGATTCAAGCCGCAGAAGAAAGATATGCGGTCAAGTTGATCAGTTCGTCTGATAAAGCTGACAAAAATGACATCTTTGACACTCTGACAAAAGGATAAGACGTGAGACGTGAGCAGACAAAATGTCATGTCTCCAAAAGCAGGGTTTATACGCTTTCATTCGGCCAGAAGGAGTGTTACCCAAGCCGCATGAACCTTATGCAGCTTAAACATATGCGGCTCCAAAGTCTTCGAACTTCATACGGCCAAGGGTGATGTGACCCAAGCTCTATGAGCTTTATGTGGCCCAAAATACAGAATCTATGCGTCTTAAAAGTCCTTAAGCTATATGCAGGCTAAGGAAGATTGCGACTTAATCCGCATGAGTCTCATGCTGCCCCACATGGTCGAAAACTGAGAGACTCGTGCGGCTCAAAATGATTCCTATCCTTCTATAGGACACGTGGCAGGCTGACCAAGTCTCAACCACCCAGATTTGCTGCAACAAAATCCCAACAAATCAACAGCAGGCAGCCAAAGAGCGGGTCTTCATGTACTGATTAGCGACGTGGCCATAGGCCATCTATGCGGCTCAAAATACATACCACTATAAATAGCAGAGTTCCACACCCCTGCAAAAGACTGGCAACCTTCGAAAGGCAATTTCTTCAAGAGCTAAAGACTGCGTCAGATAGTCCACGGAGTAAGACAGAGTTGATACACTTTCCCGAGCCTCCACCGTCACCCCCCGGAATCAAAAACTAAATAATTGTGCATAGATTGTTTCCTAGGATATCTTTCTAGGCTTTTCTTTGTACAAGCGAGTTTGCAATCAATTTTAGTGTTTCTGCAATACCTGTCTTTGATTTTTAATGGCAAACACGATGGCAACTCCGCTGGGGACGTCCTTCTCTTCTGATGAGAAGCTGGTAACGCAATCTGACGCGTCTAAGCTCGGCTCTACACAGCAGATGCTTGTGGTTCATTTTAACCAACAAGCCTTCGAAGAATTGCTCTCTGAAGGGAGCGCCAGCCCGTCATAGAAGCGAGACAGCCCAAAAAGGACTAGCAGGACGTCGGCACGCAAAACTGTTGCCTCCGACCAAATTCTCGAAGAAGCTCCTTCTGCAGTAAAATACGGTGACCAAAGCTCTCCTACGGCTTTGCTTCCGACCGCAGAGGACCCCACTGTCCCCAAATCCAGCAGAGGAAAATACTACGATGCTGAGTTTTTAGGGGCACAAGTAAAATCCATGCGGACAAAGAAGAAGCCGTATAAGAGAGATGCGCAGTCTGTCCTTGCGGCAGCCAACTCTGGCCGTAGGAAGACAATGATGGAAATGGGGATTCCTAAGACCCTTACTTTGGTGTGCATATTGATCGATAGAAAGTTAAATAGATTTAATACTTATTCTAACCCTTCATAGGCGGAAACTAGGGTTCATGAATTATACATGCGGCAGAAAGAAGACAAGTAATTTCTAACAATCTCGAGCGGATGACCCCAAGATCTTCTGTATGTATTCCTTCCTCGAGTAGGACATCGTATGGACGACGATCTCCCAACCTTTTCTTCTCCTTGGCAGCCCTCTCTTTCTCTCCTTATATGAATCACAAATTTAGAGAAAGTTTCAGATTTCTGATCAGTAATTCGGCGGCCAGAGAATAGAGGATATATATATAGGCTATGGCAGGGACCATGAGGAGAGATTAGGGTTAGGCCTCCTATCGGATCTGGATATCTCGTGTTTAGCCCGAACACACAATCCAGGCCCATAACAATAGCTCGGTCCACTAATGAGCTTTTGTTGCACTACCTCCCTAATCCAAATTATGTTTGTGGGCTCCTTTTATTATATGCTCGTCTGGCTCCCCTTGTTAAGATATCGTATGTCTGTCGATCAAATTAAGTTACTGACAATTATATTGATTCGACATCTTTTATCCTTAAGTAGTACCGCTCAACTTTATTTGTCATGTCGGATATAATCCACCTACAGGGTTTACATGACAATCCTTATGAGCTCCTTAAGGGGACATCATCAACCCGATGTATCGGGACATGGATTCTATTTATAATAAATAGTCCATCATACATACAAAGTTATTACCCAATTAATAGAGATTGTTGATCCATAATGAATCTCACTCTTTCATAAGTCAAAGTAATGTACACTGTATATACATGTCTGTTATTATATCCGGATTAAGAGCACAAGCATCCATAATAACATAGGTGTTTGTTCACTTATGTAGTCAGTACAAAGAGCACAACCTCAACTGGTCCTGTTCACTCCACACAAAGTGTACTAGTGTAAACCTATAGTCAAGATAGACTAATACCATATTACACTACGACCTTACTAATAGATTGTCCAAGTCCATCTAGGTTATGAACTATTAATACTCCATTAGGAACTGATAATATGATCTTCTGTGTGACACCACACTCCATATTATCTACAATATAGAATATCAGACATTTGCATTAACACTTGCAACAAATACAATTTGCAACCATTTGCCCATATGATTCTTATTCAAAATTTAAGGAAATAAGGTTACTACAAAAGTGATGCTTTTAGTATATAACCCTAATAATCTCCTACTTATACTAAAAATATTGCTTTTTCAGTATACTGTTACAAATCTCCTACTTATACTTAAAGCCATGCTGCTACACATCTGACTCCCATTCCCTCAACATGACTATCAAAAGCCCTAGCTGGTAAGCTCTTTGTAAAGGGATCAGCTAGGTTGTCGGCTGATGCTATCTTGATCACAGCAACTTTTTCTTTCATTACGAAATGTCGTATCCGGTGGTACTTGCGCTCAATGTGTTTACCGGTCTTATGGGCTCGTGGTTCCTTCGAGTTTTCAACTGCACGCCTATTATCATAATAAAGTGTAATCGACTTAGGCAAACTAGGTACCACATCCAAGTCCAACAGAAAGTTTCTGAGCCGAACCGCTTCTTTGGCTACCTCAGAGGCTGCCACATACTCGGCTTCTATGGTGGAATCAACAATATATTTTTGTTTGATACTCCTCCACACAATGGTTTCACCTCCCAAAGTAAACACATAACCTGAGGTAGATTTCTTGGAATCCCTATCTGACTGAAAATATGAGTCTGTATACCCCAAGGGAACTAAACTATCTGCCTGATAAACTAGAATATACTCTTTAGTCCTTTTTAAGTACTTCAAAATATGCTTTACGGCAGTCCAGTGCTCTTATCCTGGGTTAGACTGATATCTGCTGACCATGCCTACGGCAAAGTAGATGTCTAGTCTCGTACATAGCATTACATACATTAAGCTTCCTACTGCTGAAGCATAAGGAACTGCCTTCATGTTCTCTATCTCTTTAGGTGTCCTCGGACACTGCTCCTTTGATAGAGCAATTATATGTCTAAAAGGTAAGAAACCTTTCTTAGAATTTTGCATACTAAAACGAGTTAGTAAAGTATCGATATAGGAAGCTTGGGTTAAGCCCAACATCCTTTTCTTGCGATCTCGTAGAACTTTGATCCCAAGGATGTGACCTACTTCTTCCAAGTCCTTCATATCAAATTATTTTGATAATCATACCCTTACATCAGATAACACCTTCACATTGTTTCCAATGAGCAAGATGTCACCCACATAAAGTACTAGGAACACCACCACATTGAAGAACAAATAGGCAACTCTAGAGGAGGGTGAATAGAGTTTATGACAATAATGTCCAATTAAAAAATTAAACTCTTTCACCAACAGTAAATAATCAGAGTAAATGCGAAAATAATAAAGTGCAAGAAAGCACACGCAAACACAACCGATTTTAACCTGGTTTCCCTCGTGGACTTGGCCGAAATAGTTTTGAGTTCTGGGTCAAATATTTAAAAATTTGGCCGTTGGAGAACTTGCATCCAGCCAACCCTAAAAATTAGGGTCCTAGATTTTAGGAGGCAGAGTTCGGCTCGAACTCTGTGTGGAGGCAGAGTTCGGCCCGAACTCTGTCTCTAGAGCACAGAACTGGTCCAATGGGTAAATGGGCTACTTGGATTTTTATGGGGCTTTTGGTTTGAGGTATAGGTATAGGTTAAGTCTCAAATTGCTCAGTACGACTCAGTTTACATATGTCTAGACTCAATAAATGTGTAAAATACAGACTCAAAACATTGAGCATTGCAGGTGCGAGCTGTCGTCTGTCTTGTACTGAGTTTAGTCTTCATGTGTCGTATTAAAATATTACAAGTATCATATCGTCAATTGTATCAATATTTGGTTTACTGTGATTTTGTGTCAACACACGTTTTCGTCACACTTTCTGTATACACATGATTCATCCTGACATTGATTAAATCTTTAGAATTTTATCACCTGATCAAAACAAATATTCTAAGATCTAAAAATTTGCTTAAGTCCATAAATGGACTTCTTGAGCTTACAAATAAGATGCTCTTGGCCCTTTTCAATGAACCCGTCTGGTTGCTTTATAAAGATGTCTTCCTCAAGACTTCTATTAAGGAAAGCTGTCTTGACATCCATTTGCCAAATCTCATAATCGACATGAGCTCCAATAGATAAAATAATTCGGATAGACTTAAGCATGGCTACTGGAGAAAAGGTTTTCTCATAATCGATACCCTTTCTTTGAGTAAAACCTTTTGCTACAAGCCGAGCTTTAAAGGTTTCAACTTTACCATTTGATCCTCTATTTTTCTTATGGACCCAGTTGCATCCAATAGCTTTTACACCAACGGGTGGTTCTACAAGCTCCCAGGCCTGATTAGAATCCATAGATTCTATTTCAGATATCATTACTTTTTTCCAAGACTCTGCAAATTAATCTTGGAGTGCTTCATTGTAGGTACAAGGATCATAATCTTGTTCTTCTGGGATGAAGTCTGACGACTCTCCCAAGAACATATATCTATCAGGTTGTATCACGACCCTCCCACTACGATGAAGCACTATCGGTTATGGTATAACATTTATGACACATTGTGCAGTTATTTGTGGTTCATCCTCTTGTATTGTTTGTAGTGAATTACTTGGTGTCTCATCTCTTAGTTCTTCTAGAACAACTCTACTTGTGGGTTTATGGTTCATCACATAGTCTTCCTCTAAGAATCGGGCATTGGTGCTAACAATGACCTTCTAATCCTTAGGACTATAAAATAAACCTCATTTCCTTCCTCTGGGATAGCCTATAAACAAGTGTACTTCTGTACAAGATTCCAACTTATCTGCTTTCCTATTCAGCACATGTGCTGGACTACCCCAAAAGCGAACTTGTTTCAGACTAGGCTTATGCCCAATCCATAGCTCTGTGGGAGTAAGAGGTACTGACTTAGAAGGAACCAAGTTCAAAATATAAGCTGCAGTCTCTAAGGCATATCCCCAAAATGAATCTAGAAAATTCAAATAACTCATCATTGATCTAACCATCTCCATAAGAGTTCTATTCCTTCTTTCGGCTACACCATTCTGCTAGAGCGTTCCAGGTGCAGTCAATTGGGATGCAATCCCAGCCTCTTATAAATAATCCCTAAACTCTCCAAAGAGGTACTTGCACACCACGATCTGATCGTAATGACTTGATACATTTTCTATAACGTTTCTCCGTTTCAGCTTTGTACTCTTTGAATTTCTCAAATCACTCAGACTTACGGCGCATCAAATAAATGTATCCATACCTTGAATAATCTTCAATAAATGTGACAAAATATTCAAAGCCACCTCTAGCTTGGATAGTCATGGGTCCACACAAATCAGAATAAACCAATTCCAACACATCTTTGGCCCTATACCCCTTTGCCGTAAAAGGCCTTTTGGTCATTTTACCATCCAAGCAGGATTCAAAGACTAGTAATGCCTCCACTTCCAATGAACTCAAAGGTCAATCTTCAACCAGTCTTTGAATCCTTCTTAGGTTAATATGCCCCAATCGCATGTGCCAAAGATATGTTTGGTTCATACAAGAAGGTTCTTTTCTCTTATTTAAGTTAGATGACATATTATTCATTTTCATAAGTTGCATTGTGGGCGAAATAGTATTAATGTCATACAGATTTTCAACCAATATACCAGAACAGATAAAATGTTTATTCTTTCTAATAACAATATTGTCATTAAAATAAATTGAATATCCATCCTTAACTAACTTAGAAACAGAAACTAAATTCCTTCTAAGTGAAGGTGTATAAAGACAATCTTTCAATGTCAAAGACTTATTTCTACCAAAAGATAAAGTAACATCTCCTAATGCAACGACCACTACTTTTGTAGCATCAACCATGAATAAGCATATCTCTACATCACTGAGCCGTCTGGTTTTCTGTAGCCCCTGTAATGTATTGCAGACATGATTAGTGGCTCCTGTATCTACATAACAGGTACCGGTAGATAACACCACTAAACATGTTTCAACTACTAGTAATGAGATATATCTTCTTTGTTCCCTTATTTGAGAAGTGGATAATCAGTCTTCCAATGTCTGACCCTTTGCACTTGAAATATTTGCCTTTCGGCATTTTTACCGCACCTTGAGGTCCCATGCCCTTCTTTGCTGAGTTTGCCTATTTCTGAATGTTATTCTTCTTCTTACCGTCTTTTGGCTTAGAAGTAGAAGCCTATTCAAAAACAAAAACATGACCACTCTGCCTAAAGAAAGATTCAGCATCTTGTAGGTGTTTTGTAAGTTCTGCCAAACTATACAACCTTTTGTTCATGTTGTAATTAAGGCAGAAATTATCATAACTTTTAGACAGAGTCCCGAGAATGATATCGACCTGGGATTCCCTATCGATTTCAGCTCCAAGGATCTCCATCTCATTCAGATGACCCTTCATCTTGAGAACATGATTCCTTACTGGTGCACCCTCAACCATTTTTGTATTCATCAAACATTTTATAGCAAACTGTCTAGCTGCCCTACTCTGATGTTCGAAGAGTTCCTTGAGGTTATACATCATGTCATAAGCTGTGGCCATGGCATGATGCTGATGTTGCAGTACATTTGACATAGATGCCAGAATGTAACACCGTTCCATATCATATGCCTTTTTCTACTTCTTATAAGCCTCTTTGACCTCTTCATCAGAGTTAGCATCAGGCTTAGGTGGACATTCCTCAATAAGTACATATTTGTACTCTTCAGCAGTCAGAACAATATCCAAATTACATTTCCAGTCAATATAATTAGGTCCAGTAAGTTTGTTTTCTTTAAGAATCACCATAAGTGGACTGAAAGAACCCATTTTTAAAATCCTGAGAATCATATAACTAAAATTATGTAGGGCAAAAAACTTTCTGAATTAATTAAATATTGATTCCCTCAAAACAATAATAACAAATTCACCAACACCTTGAATACCATGAATTTAGCATGCCACGATAGTGTGGACGTATACAAATTCAACTTCGCTCAAGTAGGTTTTTCTTATTAATTTTATTATCATGTGAACATAACTTTATGACAAATAAAATTAATATGTTGGTCTTGCTCTGCTCATACAAATAATAGCAGTGACTCCGATGGGAAGGATACCATTATTTGTATCTAAGTGTATACCATTACTTAATACTAAGTCCATTACATTGTAATAAGTTCCTTCAAATGGAGAAGTGAACACATACTAGGTAACTTTCTAGAATTATCCCTAAGAAAGTTTGTACTGGTGATCCATAATTATACTCATCCGATATGGAGAAAGGCACTAAAGCCAACGCACAATTATAATTATATCACCTACAAACCAGTAATGGAGACCATAGGATTTATACTAAATAAATACCTCTTCCACTTAGTTATTTAACAATGAGAGTTTTTCTACTAGTTGATATTATGTCCATGTTGTCCATTATTAATGTAGGCCTAGTTTTTTTAAAAAAATATCCACTCAATAATAAACATGCATAATCAGAAAAAGCAAAATGACAACAAATAAGAGAAAAATATCCAACTATTATGGTCATCTTTCATGCTCCGTCCTCAACTATTACTGTCACCCCCAGTTTCCAGAAACAGGGGTATTTTTGTTATTTTTCATTTTTAAATTATTTTGGAATTATTTATTTATTTATTGTAATATTTTGGGGTTATTTGAGTCAGGTTCGAATTTTAACTCATTCCGACTTGCATCGGAGACCCGGGGTAGTTTTGACTCTAGCGGGCCCACACACTAGTTAGGCATGGCCCACATAATATTAATTTTAGTCCACATGATATTAATTTTAGTTAGTGACTAGACTAATAATTTTGGTTAGTATTAATATGGATTAGTGTTTTAGGATTGACCAAACTACCCCCGACTTAATCCCTTACCAATGTATTAGTAAATAGACTAGAAAAGGGGCTTTTGGACTTTTCCTAATAGAACAAAACCACCTTTATAGCCAGCCACAATAAGGATAGGGTTGAGCCTCCCATTTGTCATTATCCATCTATTTTTCTCTCTCTTGTTCTTCCCTAAATTCCTAGAGAGCAATCCCTAGCAATTTCTCCACCAAATCATTCCATTTTACCACCAAATCTTCTTCTTTCCTTCTCCATTCTAGCCAAGGAGGAAGTTACCCAAGTTTAGGAGGATTCGGAGCTCGTTCGTGTCCTTTTGGAATCTCTACGTGTCGGTGTCGCTCCAGGAAGGCTTTTCTTCGATTCGATCTACCGGAAGGTATAAATCCCTTCTCCTTTTCATTTCCTCATACATATAGGTCTATTTTGAATCCATAGGAATGACCCCATAGTTGTATCTCCATTTGTGCCCATTTCGTGTCCATTTGGAGGTCATAGGAGTGTCCTTTGTGTTGTGGTTGTGTCCATGTGGGAAAATCCCAAATTTGGACACACTATGTGTTGTTGTTATGTATGAATGAATTATTACATGTTTAATCTCATATTTTTGTATTGGAGATGTATTTTATAGTGTCTCATATATACATATTAGGGTAGAGAGTGAGTTCTTGATATATTATGTTATATACTTGTGTTCTTTTGTCTCAAACTACCTAAATCCGTCATGATTTTTATCCACGTTTTTAATTTCAGCCCTAACTTAGAAATGTCATAACTTCTAGCTCAAAGCTCGGTTTAATCTTCTGTTTTTTTTAAAAGAAGCGTATTGAAGTTAGATTTCCAAAAACATGTATTAATAGGCCTAATTCTTTCTGTAACTTTCTGGAGAATTATTTGAGTGTCAGCTGTACGAAAGACAAACGCGTTCTCGGTGTTTTCGCGATTCCGGGAGTTTTCGGAAACGAAAACGCGATCCGTTTAAAGTTTCGGAAAGCTAACACATAGATCTATAATATACTTTAATCCTAAATTTTAATTCATGCTGAGATGGTACAGTATTAATTATTAGTATGAGTTACTATTCGGCATATGTATTTTGTGCACCCTTGTGTGTAATATAATGTTCTATTTGATTTTAACCTATGTTAATATATATACATTATGTAATTAAATAGAGAATACAAGCATGAGTAAATGGTTAAATAAATAATGTATAAGGTGTAAGTATTCTATCTAATGTAAGCATGCATAAGTATGGCTTGTAATGAATATGCAGGTTCCATAGTATGTAATATATGGTGCATATAGTGGTGCAAGAAAATAATGAATGATGAATGAATGCAAGCATGAATGTAATATAATAATAGATGTAATGTATGCAATATACAAGTTAATGAGATGTAATGTTCTATGTTAACACAAATCCTATATTACCTCATATACCCCCGTACACTATGTTGACACTGTCACACTTGACACATTGTTCACTTACACTTTGACACTCTTTGATATATATACACTATGTATGCCCATTTAACCCTCACTTGCTCCTTTGCCATGTTCACATACACACACATAGCCTCTTAAATAAGTATTTATGAATATAGTTAACTTAGCTATGTATGTATATTATATATATGTTAGCATATTGTGTTGTAATATATAAGTTTATATAACCATTTGAAATGCCATGATTATAGACCTAATGTTGAATACCAATATATGCATGTGTATATATGTGTAGACATATATAGCTTAAAGTAATAGATTACCTAGTGTATATCCAATGTGAATTCTTGCATATTTGAGTATTGAATAATTGCATGCTATATAGAGTTGGGTGTATGTTGGCTTGTATTGCCTTGTATTGATGTGTGCTTGCTAGAATAGTCTTGGTTAGGCCTAGTAAGACTTACTGGGTTAGGACATGACCTAGTTTGACCTAATTTGACTAGTGCAGTTGACCAGAGTTGACCAAGGGTTGACTTTGGCCTAGTTTGATCTAGATTCATGTAGAATGCATTGTAGTACTTTATATTACCCTTCTGGACATGTTGTGACTTGTGCTGTTCTAATTAGGAACCAGACACCTTGTAACTTGTGTTGCTTTAAATAGGACTCTGTGGCTTTAGTTGGACCACCTATACTTATCAGCTGTTCAGGTTATCGAGGCGAGTACATTCTCTGATCATTTCATATCCTGCTTAGAATTATTTCCTGCAGTAGATTACTTTAATTGTACTGTCACGTTGGTCACACGGATTGGTACTATATGGATCCCTTCTTGAGATGTTATCCTTAGGAAGCATCGGGTACTACATGTTCTGTGCGTTTCACTTACATGGCGTATCATATACTTTATTGGTTCTTTGATCACTTATGACATATACTCTTATGATCGTAGAGTCTTCCTAGAATCCTTATCCCATTTATGGGACTACTATGTATCACCTTCGGGGTCTATCACCTTCGGGGTCTATCACCTTTGGGGTCTACTGCCCTTCGGGGGCTGTTACATAGTATCATATAACATAACCTGGTTGGATCCTCGTATATTAATTGGGGGTACGAGGGAGTATAAATAGCCATATGAACAATTCCAAAGTAGAATAGCCATGTACGCCTCTTTAGTATAGCCATGTACAATCAAGCCGTTCACATATCGACTTTGTGCTCTAAATCACTAGTCACTGGTAGCTCTTTACTTATAGTAGATATTTCTATTATAGCTTTCTCTCTCTGTTTACATACTGCACTTCTTTCAGTACTTGTATCTTACTTTACTGCATGAATATATTTTCTAACCTGCTATGAACTGTTGAGATGTATTGTGCTCGTTCCTGTCCTGACTGGACCTGTTGATAAATTTTACAGATGGCCTGGGATTGCCTGCTAGCCTAGAGGAGACACAGTAGAGGTTGTTTAGATAGTTATTTCATTTTGTCTGGAGTTGTATTTACTTTGTGGATTACTGTATTTGAGTTTTGAGATGTATTTCTGGGTTTATGTATCTTAGACACTTAGACTTCTATCTCCTATATTTATTTTAGATTTTAGATTTTATCTATCTTTATCATGCTCTACCGTAGATGTGATTGAGACTGTATCTGCTATGTCACCCCCATTCGGGGAGTATAAACTGTTTAGTCTTATACTGTTAGATGCATTGAGACCTAGGACAACGTTCTACCGCCGACACTGCGGCGTAGGCTGGGCGTTGTTACGTTCTCGTGCCCTAACTCTAGGGTGCGGGTCGTGACACGTTTTTAGTGGTGGCCCATGCAGGTCGAGTTTGTGTAGTGGTATTCGAGCTAGAGTACCACTACAGCCTGCAGTAGGAATAGAATATATTTTTGAAGGTACTCAATCACAGTTAGGACCCTTGAGAGATTCCCGGGACGACCCTTGAGAATCTTATTTTAACTTCGATTTGAGAACTCTTTTTTCCCTTGATTTGATTTATTTTTACTTACTGTTCTTAAATTTGATTTTGATGGATTATGGTTGAATTTGAGTTGTATTCATTGATTTTGATGAATGATTGTCGAATTTTGAATCTTGATGATAGCTGTTGCATCCGAGTTGTATTTTGATAGATTTTTGTTCATTTTGAATTTTGAAGTTCGTTGATAAATTTGATTTGATTTATGGGTATTCATTGTTGATTTAATTTAATTTTTTTGACAAGATAAAATTATATGGGCTAGGTCATCTATGTTATGGAATCTAGTCTTCTATAGTCACATTAGCCAGCATGGTGAGGACATATAGTCTGACTCTGGATATATTTCTCGGGTGTGGGAATGTAAGGTTTTCGCAGCCAAGCTAGCGTCACCGCAAAAATGTTAAATACCACGATTCTAGAGGTATGTGCATAAGTCAAGGACTCTGTGATTATCGTAGCCTTGCTTACTAGTATGACGAGGATTTAGTGTACCATAATTTTGGACAGACGCATATGATTATCAGATTGTACCTTAAATGTTTTCGAAACATGTTTTCTCTACTTTTGTTTCTGTCCTTCAAATTTTTTTTAATTATTAATTATTTTGTTTTGTTTGCTTCTCATTATTTAAATTAAGAGTAGGTTTGCCTGTTTTTATAAACCTTTGCGTAACTTCTTGCTATGAGTTTCTTCTTAATGCAATGAATCGATAATTTTGCTAGACTTTATCTTGGATTTGATAATTTAGCTCTGGATTTCAAAATGGTTCTTCTTTAAATAGATAAGCAAAACAGATTTTATCGTTATTTCTTCCTTGCTATTATTCTTGTATTAAATAATAATAATAAAACTGCCTTGATTACGTCAATCACCTGCTTGCAATCTTGGTAGGAATCTAAATGTTAGTCTTAACGTAGAAATAATTTTTTTATATTAGGACATGAGAATATGTATATGAATATATATAGCATACACTTTGTCTAACACGTATGCATGCTACACTTGATTTTTCCACCTATCTAAATACATATTAATATGTTGTTGATGTTTAAATTGTCAAAACCCCAATATTTTTGGTTCTCTGCTTTTCCATGTTTAAATTCGTAATTTAAATATAAATTTTATATTATTAGTTATGTTTAAATCACTGCACATGTATGTTATACGTGGGGTTTCAATTCAAAATTTTGGTTGAGTTTTGTGTTTAAATTTGTAAAATCTGAGACTGTGTGCATGTTAACCCTTGATGCGGGATTCCAAATGTTAGTTCAAATTGCTGTTTTATTTCTTAAATGTAATATTTGAGCTATATACCTTGTGGGAAGTAGGGATATAAATTTATGTTTTATATTCTTACATGTTAGTTGTGATAAACATTGAATTGGTTTTTAATGTTCAAATTTCTCCAAAACCCTGAAAACTAGTTACATGTTAACATTTTTACATTGATTTCCATGTTTAGTTAAATTTCAGATTTAACATGTAATATTAAACTGTGTGCATAGATAAATGTATGGATAGTATGTTAGGGTTTCATTTCTATCATGTTAGGATGTATTAGGACCATTGAGATGGGTTGCGATGTTTCAAAACCCTAAAATCTGAGACTGCATTATGTTAATATTTTACTGTTTTAAATGTTAGCTTATTTTCAGACTTTGCATGTAAATGCTGAACTAAAACTGGGTTTAACCTTTCAATACTAGGCTATAACCCTGTACAAGGACACACACACACCCTCTTTATATATATATGTATAAGGTTAGCCATGCATGTTATGAGTAAATAAGTTGCGTATTGTAGATTGTTTAACCAATATGCCATGATTAGTGTAACTTGATAGCCGTTGTTTTGAAACCCAATTTCTCATATACAATTTTATGTATATTTCGTCTACACATATGCCTACTATCTTACCATATTAACCTATTTACATACACCTATACACACACAAACCATATAATATTACATAATGCCATCTTTTCCCTCTCTAACGCTCTATATATATATATATATATATATATATATATATATATATATATATATATATATATATATATATATATATATATATATATATATATATATTGTGATTGGATTTCAATGCAAGTGACTTTCAATTCTTTAACTTTGAAATTGATTTTTTTGTACCCTTTTAGATTATTGGAAGTTACCTTTCTTATTTTTTTATATTTTTTTTGAGTACCAGCTTTCACATAGGATGGTAGACTGTCTTACAGTTTTGATGATTTGTTATTTATGTATCTTTTCAAGTTTAGCACTCTAGATTTCTTATGTGTTTGATACCCTATGACCGTCTTAGTTTAACATGACTAGTATACCTAGATGAGACTTTCACTACCACCGTATGCAATGACCCTGTATGTCATCCTTCTGATCACATGATTTGTTTTAATCTGGGACTTTGATTTGTGGGGGTTTGACCTAGAGGGAGTATGGACATTTTAATTTTGAGGATGAAATTTTTCTAAGGTGGGTAGACTTGTAACACCCAATTTTCTAAAATGAGAGTAATTTTGAAATTTTGTAGTTTTAATCATTTATTGATTTGACATTTAAAACATGATATAATTTTGGTAATTTTTAAAATCATTTTAAAACTATTTAAAATCTTGACTTGTAATTTTGATGTTTTGCTAGTGAAACCCTAGAGACTGTTTGACCTAGAGCCTAACCATGTGATTAGGATATTTTAATGTCATTTGTGGCCTAAGGATATTTTGTATTAGACCTCCTTGAATTATTTTGATATTTATTGCGTTGGTGATTGTTAATTTTGACCTTTTGATAAATCTCGTGAGTAATTGATTCTTTTTTTTCCTTTTTTCTTTTTTTTCCTATATTCTAATAAATAGTATACCTAGTAAACATAAATATTTTCTAATAAAAATTCTAAGATGTAGTCGAAGTTTATAGTAAATGTATAAAATATGAACTTGTATTTAAAATAAATTAAATTAAAATAAAGTAAAGTACATACATATATTCATATGCAAGTTTATATTCTAAATGAAATAGAAGTGAATACAAAATTTTTTGAAAAATATTATATAGAATTTAGGGGGAGTTTACACCAAGTTTATAATAAATGTTGATTATATTATTATTCTAAAAAAATTCTAATATGTAAGTAATACAAACTATTTTATTGTATATTTACACTTGGAATATATACTTATATAGTATTATTAAAAATATATTAAGCATACACACGAATACATGTATTTGTGAACCTACATACTTAAGTATATAGGTAGCTTATACAAAATATTTACGCAATAAAAAATCCTCCAAAATTTTAGGGGATTACATCCTATCCAAATTATAAAAATTTTGTCCTTGAAATTAAACTAAAGGTAGGGGGTATGAAATGCAATGCGGAATTAAAGAAACTAACAATTGAAAGTCGTACCTTGGACTTTGAACAATCGAGGGGGTCGTTATATATAAAAAAGGAGGGTCAAACTTTGGCTCCATTCCTTATAAAGCGTTATTGGTTCCAGGCTCTACCCAACTTATAAAAGTTGGCTACAGTTGGAATCGTCTTCTGAGAGGGACTAAAAGGTAAAGGGGGATATTTGTCACCCGCAGTTTCCAGAAACAGGGGTATTTTTATCATTTTTCACTTTTAAATTATTTTGGAATTATTTATTTATTTATTGTAATATTTTGGGGTTATTTGAGTCGGGTTCGAATTTCAACTCATTCCGATTTGTTTCGGGGACCCGGGGTAGTTTTGACTCTAGCGGGCCCACACACTAGTTAGGCATGGCCCACATAATATTAATTTTAGTCCACATGATATTAATTTTAGTTAGTGACTAGACTAATTATTTTGGTTAGTATTAATATGGATTAGTGTTTTAGGATTGACCAAACTACCCCCGACTTAACCCCTTACCAATATATTAGTAAATAGACTAGAAAAGGGGCTTTTGGACTTTTCCTAATAGGACAAAACCACCTTTATGGCCAGCCACAATAAGGATAGGGTTGAGCCTCCCATTTGTCATTATCCATCTATTTTTCTCTCTCTTGTTCTTCCCCAAATTCCTAGAGAGCAATTCCTAGCAATTTCTCCACCAAATCATTCCATTTTACCACCAAATCTTCTTCTTTCCTTCTCCATTCTTGCCAAGGAGGAAGTTACCCAAGTTTGGGAGGATTCGGAGCTCGTTCGTGTCCTTTTGGAATCTCTACGTGTCGGTGTCGCTCCGGGAAGGCTTTTCTTCGATTCGATCTACCGGGAGGTATAAATCCCTTCTCCTTTTCATTTCCTCATGCATATAGGTCTATTTTGAACCCATAGGAATGACCCCATAGTTGTATCTCCATTTGTATCCATTTCGTGTCCATTTGGAGGTCATAGGAGTGTCCTTTGTGTTGTGGTTGTGTCCATGTGGGAAAATCCCAAATTTGGACACACTATGTGTTGTTGTTATGTATGAATGAATTATTACATGTTTAATCTCATATTTTTGTATTGGAGATGTGTTCTATAGTGTCTCATATATACATATTAGTGTAGAGAGTGAGTTCTTGATATATTATGTTATATACTTGTGTCCTTTTGTCTCAAACAACCTAAATCCATCATGATTTTTATCCACGTTTTTAATTTCAACCCTAACTTAGAAATATCATAACTTCTAGCTCAAAATTCGGTTTAATCTTCCATTTTTTTTAAAAGAAGCGTATTGAAGTTAGCTTTCCAAAAACATGTATTAATAGGCCTAATTCTTTCTGTAACTTTCTGGAAAATTATTTGAGTGTCAGCTGTACGAAAGACAAACACGTTCTCGGTGTTTTCGCGGTTCCGAGAGTTTCCGGAAACGAAAACGCGATCCGTTTAAAGTTTTGGAAAGCTAACACATAGATCTATAACATACTTTAATCCTAAATTTTAATTCATACTGAGATGGTACAGTATTGATTATTAGTAGGAGTTACTATTCGGCATATGCATTTTGTGCACCCTTGTGTGTAATATAATGTTCTATTTGATTTTAACCCAAGTTTATATATATACATTATGTAATTAAATAAAGAATACAAGTATGAGTAAATGGTTAAATAAATGATGTATGAGGTGTAAGTATCCTATCTAATGTAAGCATGCATAAGTATGGCTTGTAATGAATATGTAGGTTCCATAGTATGTAATATATGGTGCATATAGTGGTGCAAGAGAATAATGAATGATGAATGAATGCAAGCACTACCAAAATAAGTTAAATCAGCGACGTATTTAGCAAATCCGTGAAATTTCGTCGCTAATGTTTGGGGTTTTAGCGACGTTAATAAAAGACGTCGCTGTTTGTCGCCAACAGCGACTAATAGCGACGTCTAGCGGCAACATTTTGTTAAATGGGGTAGTGCATCGCAAGTTCGTCGGTACTCGTCGCTGATATAGCGACGTTGCGCGACACATTTTATGTTGCATCGCTATTTATTATATATCAGCGACGTTTAGCGACGTCCTATGCGGACGTCGCTAAACGTTTCATATAGCCAGCGAGGGTTTCCTTTTCGATCATTTCACAATTATTCCCCCCAAATTTGGGCACGCTCCTCCTCCGCGACGCTCCTCCGGCGATTTCCCTCCTCCTCCGCGGCGCTCCTCCGGCGATCTCCCTCCTCCGGCCTCCTCCTTCTCCTCCTCCTCCTTCCTCAGGTAGCTCCTCCTTCTCCTCCTTATCCTCCTCCTCCTTCCTCTGGTAGCTCCTCCCCAGTTTCTCCTCGTCTTCTAGCTCTCTCTCTCTCGCTTCTAGTTCGTGTCCACGAGAGCGTGGACTCGCTGCGGAGGATACGAGACTGACAGTGGACTCGCTGCGGGGGACACGAGAGCGTGGACTCGCTTCTAGTTCGTGTGACACCTATTTTGTTGGTTTGGACACTTCGTGTCCCACTGTGTGGACACAAGATTCACAGTGTGACACCTATATACTAAAAAATCTTGTTTTTTTGGGCATATCAACTGTCAATTTGATGTTTTGGATGGATTCGAATTCTAATTTAGGGTTCGAGCCCTATTTACTGATACTGGGAGTTTTTTTGGGCATTTTCAGGGTTTTGAAATGATGAATAAATTGACTAATAATTATTATCGAGCCCTATAAAATTTTAGCTATGTCACGAAGGATGGATATACTAATCCTGTGAATGAGTTTTCTCCTAAGTATTCTCGACAGTTGAGTATGATTTAGCTCACTGACATTACTGAAATATGGGATAATTAGACTTTCTGTTCAGTACCCTTTGACCAAATTAAGTTGACCTGAATACCATATTTTAAATCCTAAATCTATGGTATGACATCGTGATCAGGACATAGTCCCTGCAGCCATTCGACTGGCGAGGCAGAAAACTATGTAGCTGTAGATAAAGTTGACTGTCCTCCGACCCTCATCCCTCGGCAATGATGATATGACAACCTATCACTATATCTTATATATATAGTAGTAGATGACGTCTTAGTATTACATTATGTGAGTTCATCTTGATTCTGTTACATTCTTCAGATACTACATACGATAAGAACGTATACTACACCATATGTACAAAACATAGATGATTCACACTAATGTATGCTAGAATGAATTTTAGGGTTGTGTTCTGAGCCATCCGTTCTGCTACTTGGCAAAAAATCGAATTTATTGTACTTTATCTGCTTTCGAAAATGTACTCAAATTACATGATGGTTCCTTTAGTTAGCTTGCTTATGTTACAATTATATTAGCTTGCTTACCAGATGGCACCCATGACCCGAGGAGAGGCACGTCGTTTGAGGGAAACAGTGAATGCTGAGGTGGCTCCTCCTACAGTTAAGGAGGAAGTGGCACCGGTTGCTAATGAGACCGGGAGTTCTATTCATCCAACACCGGTAGCTAGTGAGACCGAGAGGACTCTTCATGCAATCCTTGCGAGGGACGACAGCTCTTCTCGCGCCAAAAATCTCGCTTTTTCGAGGTGGTTGCGTGAACGTATCACTGAGCGTTTGCGTGAGCAGCGTGGTTCTCATTAGCTATTAGTACTTATTTGTATTGGACTATTTGTATTAGGTTGTTTTTGTATTAGACTATTCGTATTGGACTACATATATGAATTAGTACTATGTCAATCTCTAGATTATATTGGACTACGACATGGTGATCAGGACATAGTCCCTGCAGCCATTCGACTGGCGAGGCAATGATGACACGACAACCCAACCAGAGAGGATAATCTGAAAGATCCATCTGAGAGGGACGTATACTCTCAGAGATCACCTTTACAAGAATTATATCAGTAGTGGGATCGAGTGTTGGAGTAGATATTATCAAAGTATACGTCCTACTCAGATGGGTCTCTCACCGTTACTAATTTTTCCTGACAGCATGGTGGATGTGCTCCGTCCACAGATTCTTGCTCCGAGCCAAAACTTTGTCCCGGAGCTCAAGTAGACATCTTTGGTGTAGAGCTCGAGTGAGAGGTTCCTGACAGCATGGTGGCCTCCTTTGTTAAAGTATCCGTGCTCATCCCACATTGGTTGTGGGATGAGCACGGATACTTTAACAAAGGAGACCACCAGCTTATCCCACATTGGTTTTGGGACGAGCATGGATACTTTAACAAAGGAGACCACCATGCTGTCCGAAACCTCTCACTCGATCTCTACACCAAGGATGTCCACTTGAGCTCCGGGATAAAGTCTTGGCTCGGAGCAAGAATCTGTGGACGGAGCATATCTACTATGCTGTCAAGAAAAAATAGTAACGGTGAGAGACCCATCTGAGTAGGACGTATACTTTGATAATATCTCCTCCAACACTCGATCCCACTACTGATATAATTCTTGTAAAGGTGATCTCTCAGAATATACGTCCCTCTCAGATGGATCTCTCAGAGTATCCTCTCCGGTTGGGTAGTGTTCTGAGCCATCCGTTCTCACAGAGGGTCCTATTTTGGATTCTAAATTTTGTATTTTGGTTTCTGTATTTTGTATTTTGGTTTCTGTATTTTGTAATTTGGTTTCTGTATTTTGGCTCCAGCACCATTTGCATTAATCTACGGTACGACATGGTGATCAGGACATAGTCCCTACAACCATTCGACTGGCGAGGCAGAAACTATGTAGCCGTAGATAAAGTTGACTGTCCTCCGACCCACATCCCTCGGCAATGATGATACGACAACCTATCAGAATCCTCGACTCTCTTTCGCTTCTTGGATATTGACCCAGCTTCCAATCTCTCATTTTCCTCCGGGTCTACTCTACTCCCAATCTCTTCCTCTTTTATACACGGATCTACAAAATCAATACCATCCAAGGAAGGCAAAACTGAATCAGCATTGTCTTCCGGATTGTTCTCATCAAGGCATAACGGACTGCTCAGCGTGCCCAGCTTTTTCAACTTCTCGCTGGCTGCAGAGTCAAAATGGGAACGGGTCCTCTTTGTCGGCCCGGAGCTCTGACTCGCACTCGTCGCCGCGCTACTGGTTTCCTCTCCTCCTCTGACGCAGGTCATAAGAAAAAAAATTTTGTACCTCTTCTTCACATAAACATCATTGCCGTCTTGTACTCGAGCCTCCTCGTCTGTCATGCTATCCGACTTTTCGGTGCCTACATTGTCACTCGAATCTCCCGTTCGACTCGTATCGTCCTCTTCTTCGCCTGTCTTTTCGCTTCCTGTCTTGTAATCATCTGCTATCACCGCCGACTCATTCGATACCTTCTCCGATGACTCCGAAAAGTTGGATAGCGTCACAGACGAGGAGGCTAGGCTCGAGTACAAGGTGGCAATGATGTTTATGTGAAGAAGAGGTACGAAATTTCTTCTCTTATGACCCGCGTCAGAGGAGGAGAGGAAACCGGTAGCGCGGCGACGATTGCGAGTCAGAGCTCCGGGCCGGCAAAGAGGACCTCTTCCCATTTCGACTCTGCAGCCAGCGAGAAGTTGAAGAAGCTGGGCACGTTGAGCAGCCCGTTATGCCTTGATGAGGACGATCCGGAAGACAATGTTGATTCAGTTTTGTCTTCTCCTCTCCTCCACCATGGCTATGGACCCATCTGCTCCTCCCTACTTCCATTCTTCTTATTTGACTCTCTCAGGCACATATGATATCCAGCTCAAGTATAGAGTCGGGGGAGAAGAAGTGGACAGGAAGAGGAGGGGAAGCAGCACAGCCGACGGCATGACCCGGAGGAAGTACAGAGGTTTTCTTCAACATACATATGAGAACTATAAGGATATATCTTTTCACAAAATGTCATCTTGTCAAAGACCCTTAATATGACAACCATGTGACCGCGGTGTCGGAAGACTAACATGTCATAATTTTCTAAGCCGTGTGTTTTGACATAATCCTCCTAACTCTTTCCTCCTATGTCGTAATCTTGCATTATTACATAGAACTGAAATCCGGTTGGAGGATTATGTCAAAACACACGGCTTATAAAATTATGACATGTTAGTCTTCCGACACCGCGGTAACATGGTTGTCACATGAAGGGTCTTTGACAATGTGATATGTTGTGAAAAGATATATCCTTATAGTTCTCCTACGTATGTTGAAGAAAACCTCTGTACTTCCTCCGGGTCATGTCGTCGACTGTGCTGCTTTCCCCTCCTCTTTCTGTCCACTTCTTCTCCCCCGACTCTACACTTGAGCTGGATATCATATGTGGCTGAGAGAGTCAAATAAGAAGAAGGGAAGTAGGGAGGAGCAAATGGGTTCAGAGCCATGGTGGAGGAGAGGAGAAGGAAGATGCTTGATCAGAACTTGAGGTGAAAAAGTTGTGACGTTGATAGCGCGAGAGAGGGTGGAAAAGTTCTTCTCCCCCGACTCTACACTTCAGGTGGATATCATATTTTGGTTTCTGTATTTTGGCTCCAGCTCCATTTGCATTAATCTACGGTACGACATCGTGATCAGGACATGGTCCCTGCAGCCATTCGACTGGCGAGGCAGAAACTATGTAGCCGTAGATAAAGTTGACTGTCCTCCGACCCTCATCTCTTGGCAATGATGATACGACAACCTATCACTATATCTTATATGTATAGTAGTAGATGATGTCTTAGTATTACATTATGTGAGTTCATCTTGATTCTGTTACATTCTTCAGATACTAGATACGATAAGAACATATACTACACCATATGTACAGAACATAGATGATTCACACTAATGTATGCTAGAATAAATTTTAGGTTGTGTTCTGAGCTATTCGTTCCCATACTTGGCAGTTAAGTTGTGGACCATTATGTTTGACATTGTTGTTACAAATTTTTATATATCTGTGTTGATTGATGAGATTGTGTTTCAAACGTGTTCGTGATTGTGTGTATTTGTGTTGTTTGATACTGTGTTCGTGATACACACCGTTGTTGCTGTAACAAATGGTGTGGGGGATGCTACAAATGCTGTAATTTTTTTTTAATATTAGCGACGTTCAGCGATGATTATCGACGGTCAGCGATGAAAGAAACGTCGCTAACTACGTCGCTAACTGTAAGGAATATCGTCGCTGATCGTCGGTAAACGTCGGTAATGTAGCGACGTAGAAAAGTCGTAGAACGTCGCCATATGGCTCTCAAGCCAGGTCAGCATCGATGCGAGACAGAGTCGCTCAACGTCGCTAGATTACGTCGGTATATTATGACATTTTATGTCGCTGGCAGTCGCTATATTAGCGACGTGGACACGTCGCTAAAGTTCGTCGCAATAGCGACGTATGGTGACTTTTTTTGTTTAGCGACTAGGTTAATCCCGACTACTTGAAAAACGTCGCTAAAGACGGCGCTAATAGAAATTAGCGACGTATTTTCCCTTTTTAGCGACGTCTTTACGCGTCGCTGAATTGACAGATTTTAGTAGTGAAGCATGAATGTAATGTAATAATAGATGTAATGTATGCAATATACAAGTTAATGAGATGTAATGTTCTATGTTAACACAAATCCTATATTACCTCATGTACCTCCTTACACTATGTTGACACTATCACACTTGACACATTGTTCACTTACACTTTAACACTTTTTGATATGTATACACTATGTATGCCCATTTAACCCTCACTTGCCCCTTTGCCATGTTCACATACACACACATAGCCTCTTAAATAAGTATTTATGAATATAGTTAACTTAACTATGTATGTATATTATATATATGTTAGCATATTGTGTTGTAATATATAAGTTTATATAACCATTTGAAATGCCATGATTATAGACCTAATGTTGAATACCAATATATGCATGTGTATATATGTGTAGACATATATAGCTTAAAGTAATAGATTACCTAGTGTATATCCAATGTAAATTCTTGCATATTTGAGTATTGAATAATTGCATGCTATATAGAGTTGGGTGTATGTTGGCTTGTATAGCCTTGTATTGATGTGTGCTTGCTAGGATAGTCTTGGTTAGGCCTAGTAAGACTTACTGGGTTAGGACATGACATAGTTTGACCTAATTTGACTAGTGCAGTTGACCAGAGTTGACCAAGGGTTGACTTTGGCCTAGTTTGACCTAGATTCATGTAGAATGCATTATAGTACTTTATATTACCCTTCTGGACATATTGTGACTTGTGCTGTTCTAATTAGGAGCCAGACACCTTGTAACCTGTTTTACTTTAAATAGGACTCTGTGGCTTCAGTTGGACCGCCTATACTTATCAGCTGTTCAGGTTATCGAGACGAGTACATTCTCTGATCATTTCATATCCTGCTTAGAATTATTTCCCGCAGTAGATTACTTTACTTGTACTGTCACGTTGGTCACACGCACTACTAAAATCTGTCAATTCAGCGACGCGTAAAGACATCGCTAAAAAGGAAAATTACGTCGCTAATTACTATTAGCGACGTCATTAGCGACGTTTTCAAGTAGTCGGGATTAACCTAGTCGCTAAACAAGGAAACGTCGCCATACGTCGCTATTGCGACGAGCTTTAGCGACGTGTCAACGTCGCTAATATAGCGACTGCCAGCGACATAAAACGTCATAATATACCGACGTAAACTAGCGACGTTGAGCGACTCTCTCTCGCATCGATGCTGACCTGGCATGAAAGCGATATGGCGACGTTCTACGACTTTCCTACGTCGCTACGTTACCGACGTTTACCGACGATCAGCGACGATTTTACTTACAGTTAGCGACGTAATTAGCGACGTTTCTTTCGTCGCTGACCGTCGGTAATCGTCGCTGAACGTCGCTAATATTAAAAAAAATAAAAAAATACAGCATTTGCAGCATTCCCTGCAGCATTTCGTGCAGAATTTGCAGCATCCCCTACACCATTTGTTACAGCAACAACGGTGTGTATCACGAACACAGTATCAAACAACACAGATACACACAATCACGAACACGTTTGAAACACAATCTCATCAATCAACACAGATATATGAAAATTTATAACAACAATGTCCAACATAATGGTCCACAACTTAACTGCCAAGTATGGGAAGGAATGGCTCAGAACACAACCCAAAATTCATTCTAGCATACATTAGTGTGAATCATCTATGTTCTGTACATATGGTGTAGTATATGTTCTTATCGTATGTAGTATCTGAAGAATGTAACAGAATCAAGATGAACTCACATAATGTAATACTAAGACGTCATCTACTACTATATAAGATATAGTGATAGGTTGTCGTATCATCATTGCCGAAGTCGGAGAACAGTCAACTTTATCTACGGCTACATAGTTTCTGCCTCGCCAGTCGAATGGCTGCAGGGACTATGTCCTGATCACCATGTCGTACCGTAGATTAATGCAAATGGAGCTGGAGCCAAAATATAGAAACCAAAATATGATATCCACCTCAAGTGTAGAGTCGGAGGAGAAGATCTTTTCCACCCTCTCCCTCCCTCACGCTATCAACGTCACAACTTTTCCACCTCAAGTTCTGATCAAGTATTTTCCTTCTCCTTTCCTCCACCATGGCTCTGAACCTATCTGCTCCTCCCTACTTCCCTTCTTCTTATGATATCCAACTTCTCGGAGTCATCGGAGAAGGAGTCGAATGAGTCGGCGGTGATAGCAGATGATTGCAAGACAGGGAGCGAAAAGACAAGCGAAGAAGAGGACGATACGAGTCGAATGGAGGATTCGAGTGACAATGTAGGCACCGAGAAGTCGGATAGCGTCACAGATGAGGAGGCTCGAGTATGACCCACGTCAGAGGAGGAGAGGAAACCAGTAGCGCGGCGACGAGTGCGAGTCAGAGCTCCGGGCCGGCAAAGAGGACCCGTCCCCATTTCGACTCTGCAGCCAGCGAGAAGTTGAAGAAGCCGGGCACGCTGAGCAGCCCGTTATACCTTGATGAGGACGATCCGGAAGATAATGCTGATTTAGTTTTGCCTTCTCCTCTCCTCCACCATGGCTATGGACCCATCTGCTCCCCCCTACTTCCCTTCTTCTTATTTGACTCTCTCAGCCACATATGATATCCAGCTCAAGTGTAGAGTCGGAGGAGAAGAAGTGGACATGAAGAAGAGGGGGAAGCAGCACAGCCGGCGGCATGACCCGAAGGAAGTACAGAGTTTTCTCCAACATACGTAGGAGAACTATAAGGATATATCTTTTCATAACATATCACCTTGTCAAAGACCCTTAATGTGACAACCATGTTACCACGGGGTCGGAAAACTAACATGTCATAATTTTATAAGCCGTGTGTTTCGACATAATCCTCCAACCGGATTTCAGTTCTATGTAATAATGCAAGATTACGACATAGGAGGAAAGAGTTGGAAAGATTATGTAAAAATACACGGCTTAGAAAATTATGACATGTTAGTCTTCCGACATCGCGGTAACATGGTTGTCACATTAAGGGTCTTTGACAAGATGACATATTGTGAAAAGATATATCCTTATAGTTCTCACACGTATGTTGAAGAAAACCTCTGTACTTCCTCCGGGTCATGCCGCCGGCTGTGCTGCTTCTCCTCCTCTTTATGTCCACTTCTTCTCCCCCGACTCTACACTTGAGCTGGATATCATATGTGGCTGAGAGAGTCAAATAAGAAGAAGGGAAGTAGGGAGGAGCAGATGGGTCCATAGCCATGGTGGAGGAGAGAAGAAGGCAAAACTGAATCAACATTGTCTTCCGGATCGTCCTCATCAAGGTATAACGGGCTGCTCAGCGTGCCCAGCTTCTTCAACTTCTCGCTGGCTGCAGAGTAGAAATGGGAACGGGTCCTCTTTGTCGGCCCGGAGCTCTGACTCGCACTCGTCGCCGCGCTACTGGTTTCCTCTCCTCCTCTGACGCGGGTCATAAGAAAAGAAATTTCGTACCTCTTCTTCACATAAACATCATTGTCGCCTTGTACTCAAGCCTCCTCATCTGTGACGCTATCCGACTTCTCGGTGCCTTGGATAGCGTTACAGATGAGGAGGCTCGAGTACAAGGCGGCAATGATGTTTATGTGAAGAAGAGGTACAAAATTTCTTTTCTTATGACCCGCGTCAGAGGAGGAGAGGAAACCAGTAGCGCGGCGACGAGTGCGAGTTAGAGCTCCGGGCCGGCAAAGAGGACCCGTTCCCATTTTGACTCTGCAGCCAACGAGAAGTTGAAGAAGCTGGGCATACTGAGCAGCCCGTTATGCCTTGATGAGGACGATCCGGAAGACAATGCTGATTCAGTTTTGCCTTCCTTGGATGGTATTGATTCTGTAGATCCGTGTATAAAAGAGGAAGAGATTGGGAGTAGAGTGGACCCGGAGGGAAATGAGAGATTGGAAGCTGGGTCAATATCCAAGAAGCAAAAAAGAGTCGAGGATTCTGATAGGTTATCGTATCATCATTGCCGAGGGATGAGGGTCAAAGGACAGTCAACTTTATCTACGACTACATAGTTTCTGCCTCGCCAGTCGAATGGCTGCAGGGACTATGTCCTGATCACCATGTCGTACCGTAGATTAATACAAATGGAGCTGGAGCCAAAATACAGAAACCAAAATACAAAATACAGAAACCAAAATACAAAATACAGAAACCAAAATACAAAATATAGAATCCAAAATAGGACCCTCTGTGAGAACGGATGGCTCAGAACACAACCCAACCGGAGAGGATATTCTGAGAGATCTATCTGAGAGGGACGTATACTCTGAGAGATCACCTTTACAAGAATTATATCAGTAGTAGGATCGAGTGTTGGAGGAGATATTATCAAAGTATACGTCCTACTCAGATGGGTCCCTCACCGTTACTATTTTTTCCTGACAGCATGGATGTGCTCCGTCCACAGATTCTTGCTCCGAGCCAAAACTTTGTCCCGGAGCTCAAGTGGACATCCTTTGTGTAGAGCTCGAGTGAGATGTTCCTGACAGCATGGTGGTCTCTTTTGTTAAAGTTTCTGTGCTCGTCCCACAACCAATGAGGGATGAGCACGGATACTTTAACAAAGGAGGCCACCATGCTGTCAGGAACCTCTCACTCGAGCTCTACACCAAAGATGTCCACTTGATCTCCGGGACAAAGTTTTGGCTCGGATCAAGAATCTGTGGACGGAGAACATCCACCATGCTGTCAGGAAAAAATAGTAACGGTGAGAGACCAATCTGAGTACGACGTATACTTTGATAATATCTCCTCCAACACTCGATCCCACTACTGATATAATTCTTGTAAAGGTGATCTCTCAGAGTATACGTCCCTCTCAGATGGATCTCTCAGAGTATCCTCTCCGGTTGGGTTGTCGTATCATCATTGCCGATAGATGAGGGTCGGAGGACAGTCGACTTTATCTACGGATACATAGTTTCTGCCTCGCCAGTCGAATGGCTGCAGGGACTATGTCCTGATCACCAAGTCGTAGTCCAATATAATCTAGAGATTGACACAGTTCTAATTCATATATGTAGTCCAATACAAATAGTCTAGTACAAAAATAATCCAATACCAATAGTCCAATACAAATAAGTACTAATAGCTAATGAGAACCACGCTGCTCATACAAACGCTCAGTGATACGTTCACGCATCCACCTCGAAAAAGCTAGATTTTTGGCGCGATGAGAGATGTCGTCCCTTGCAAGGACTGCATGAAGAGAACTCTCGGTCTCACTAGCTACCGGTGCTGGATGAATAGAACTCCCGATCTCACTAGCAACCGGTGCCACTTCCTCCTTAACTGTAGGAGGAGCCACCTCAGCATTCACTGTTTCCCTCAAACGACGTGCCGCTCCTCGGGTCATGGGTGCCATCTGGTAAGCAAGCTAATATAATTGTAACATAAGCAAGCTAACTAAAGGAACCATCATGTAATTTGAGTACATTTTTGAAAGCAGATAAAGTATAATAAATTTGTTTTTTTTGCCAAGTAGCAGAACGGATGGCTCAGAACACAACCCTAAAATTCATTCTACCATACATTAGTGTGAATCATCTTTGTTCTGTACATATGGTGTAGTATATGTTCTTATCGTATGTAGTATCTGAAGAATGTAACAGAATCAAGATGAACTCACATAATGTAATACTAAGACGTCATCTACTACTATATATATAAGATATAGTGATAGGTTGTCGTATCATCATTGCCGAGGGATGAGGGTCGGAGGACAGTCAACTTTATCTACGGCTACATAGTTTTCTGCCTCGCCAGTCGAATGGCTGCCGGGACTATGTCCTGATCACGATGTCATACCGTAGATTTAGGATTTAAAATATGGTATTGAACAGAAAGACTAATTATCCCATATTTTAGTAATGTCTGTGAGCTAAATCATACTCAACTGTCGAGAATACTTAGAAGAAAACTCATTCACGGGATTAGTATATCCATCCTTCGTGACATAGCTGAAATTTTATAGGGCTCGATAATAATTATTAGTCAATTTATTCATCATTTCAAAACCCTGAAAATGCCCAAAAAAACTCCAAGTATCAGTAAATAGGGCTCGAACCCTAAATTAGAATTCGAATCCACCCAAAACATCAAATTGAAAGTTGATATGCCCAAAAAAACAAGTTTTTTCAGTATATAGGTGTCACACTGTGAATCTCGTGTCCACACAGTGGGACACGACGTGTCCAAACCAACAAAATAGGTGTCACACGAACTAGAAGCGAGTCCACGCTCTCGTGTCCCCCGCAACGAGTCCACTGTCAGTCTCGTGTCCCCCGCAGCGAGTCTACGCTCTCGTGGACATCAAATTGACAGTTGATATGCCCAAAAAAATGAGATTTTTCAGTATATAGGTGTCACACTATGAATCTCGTGTCCACACAGTGGGACACGACGTGTCCAAACCAACAAAATAGGTGTCCACGGTCTCGTGTCCCCCGCAACGAGCCCACTGTCAGTCTCGTGTCCCCCGCAGCGAGTCCAGGCTCTCGTGGACACGAACTAGAAGCGAGAGAGAGAGAGCTTGAAGACGAGGAGAAAGTGGGGAGGAGCTACCAGAGGAAGGAGGAGGAGGAGAAGGAGGAGAAGGAGGAGCTACCTGAGGAAGGAGGAGGGAGATCACCGGAGGAGCGCCGCGGAGGAGGAGGAAAATCATCGGAGGAGCGTCGCGGAGAAGAAGCGCGCCCAAATTTGGAGGGAAAAATTTGTGAAATGATCGAAATGGAAACCCTCGCTGGCTATATGAAACGTTTAGCGACGTCCGCCTAGGACGTCGCTAAACATCGCTGATATATAATAAATAGCGACGCAACTAAAAATGCGTCGCGAAACGTCGCTATATCAGCGACGCGTACCGACGAACTTGCGACGCACTACCCCATTGAACAAAATGAAGACACTAGACGTCGCTATTAGTCGCTGTTGGCGACAAACAGCGACGTCATTTGTTGACGTCGCTAAAACCCTAAACATTAGTGACGAAATTTTACGGTGTCGCTAAATACGTCGCTGATTTGACTTATTTTGGTAGTGACGGATTGGTACTATATGGATCCCTTCTTGAGATGTTATCCTTAGGGAGCATCGGGTACTACATGTTCTGTGCGTTTTACTTACATGGCGTATCATATGCTTCATTGGTTCTTTGATCACTTACGACATATACTCTTATGATCGTAGAGTCTTCCTAGAATCCATATCCCATTTATGGGACTACTATGTATCACCTTCGGGGTATATCACCTTCGGGGTCTATCACCTTCGGGGTCTACTACCCTTCGGGGGCTGTTACATAGCATCATATAACATAACCTGGTTGGATCCTTGTGTATTAATTGGGGGTACGGGGGAGTATAAATAGCCATGTGAACAATTCCAAAGTAGAATAGCCATGTACGCCTCTTTAGTATAGCCATGTACAATCAAGCCGTTCACATGTCGACTTTGTGCTCTAAATCACTAGTTGTAATGCCCCAGTCGCAAAATACGTAGGACTAGGAACATAGACATGCCAGCTATATTCATACGAAGAATACTCCAATATGTGGAAGCCTCGTATAAATACAACATAAGCTGTAAAATGCAGTAAAATCCCAACTAATCTCATCCACAAGAATAAAAGAATAGAAGATGTCATATATGAGGATAAATTGTCTTGATACAATATGTTGGTCGGAGACAAATCCACTGCCAACAAAATAAGGAAAAGTACATGATAGAATAAATGAATTTGGCGAGCGAAGCGAAGACGATCCAAGTGCAATCATCCTCGAGAAATAGCAATGAGCACGGCTAGAGCTAAAGCACCTGCGAAAGACAATAGCACACACCTGGCAAGACAACCAGGTCCTCAGAGGGACGTAACAAGACACATAATAGCATGCCATATAAACTGAATAAATATTGCTCATTAAATAAGTAAATCAAATTTATAACATAGTCCAATACGCACCTACTGAACGAGCGTACCATCCCCCCAACCAAACAAGGACAGGAGATGGTAAACTAATTCACGGCGACGTATCTTTCCATGCTAAGAATCCGATATGGTATCCGGACCTCAACAAGGTTCAATACCTTCTCATCAAAGAAGTAAGTCACACCTCCAACCAAACAAGGACAAGATGTGACGAACTAATCCGCGACAAGTTATTGTTCCAAGCTACGGTTAGATACAAGTACCCAAACCAAAGGTACTCGTGCCTAACGGATAAGGGCGCCTAACCAATTCTAGGTGAATGCAGTTTAAGAACAGTTCATGGTCGCATAACTACCGGGTCAAGTCAAGAAAATACCAATGCAGTACCTCAGTAGCGAGTCACAACACCATATACTATTCCTCAGTACCGAGCGAGTCTATAGCATATAGTCTACCTATCGTTCCTCAGTAGCGAGCGAGTCTACGATAGATAGGGTGGTAGTCAACTTCCAATCATGTTCTTCTCGCCCAATGCTAACTCTATAACCGCTAAGTCAAACTAGCATACAATCCTTTATTAGCGATTATTCCTATCGCACGGCTTGTACGTACTGGTGGCCAGCCAATCACGCACTTCCGTATTCTACATACGACACCCAACTTCGTGTTTACAACGTGTCAAGGCCAATGAATGCAACACACAAGGTGGTCCCTTAAATCTAGGTTTAATTTGTAAGAAAAATAATACACAGCAGGAAATATAAATGAACAGTTATGCCATGTATCACAGTTTATTTTGTATAAAGAAAATAAGTAATGCATGAAATATGAGCTAAAAATAAGTAAACAGCTAATGGCAAGGTATCTTGCCTGGTAGAGCGCCTGGTGTGCTACGATAATCAAGGTGGCACGATCTGTAACTTTGGTACAACAACTGTACAAGGGGACCTCGGATAGTGGCACGGACAGTTCCAATGGGTCCGGGACGGTCAAATTTGTTAGGGTGGACATGAGGACGTGCCAAATTTGTAAAGGACGGGAATTATGGCTAGTCGAGATGAGAGGCGGTAATCGAAGGAAAGAAAAAAAAATTAGAAAACTATATATAATACTTGAAAACATTATTTTGGTAGTTAAAATAATTAGATGGATATTCTAGAAAAATTTATTCTTATCACAATATAAATATTTCTGGTGGTCAAAAGCTATATTTAGCATACCTCAAAATAATATAGTATAACAATATATTTATTTAATATAAAGGAAAACAATTTAGGAGTCTGATTTACAAGTTCAAGTAAAATACATCCAAGAAGCACAAATATATACTAAATACACTAAGGAAAAATTAGTTTTACTTATAATAAATTAATTTGCAAAAGCCCCCCAAGGAGTTCATATATACGAAGCCTTGAAATAATATTTATTTATAAAGTAAAAATATATATATATATATATTATGTAAACCCAATTATGAAAAACAACAACAGCAATAATAATAATAATATTAATAATATAAATAAAATCATAATAATAAACACAGTAATAATAAATAATAAATAATAAATAATAATAATATCAATAATAATAATATAATAATTAAAACAAAAAAACAAAAAGGTAAAAATGAAACGAAAAGCACAGAACAAAAGCACTTTCGAGGAGAAACCCAATTATGAAAAACTTTGGTTCTCCTCTCTCAGCACAGAGCACAGAATAAAAAATAAAATAAAAAAACAAAGTAAAACATCAAAAGACAAATTAACCAGTCCTCCCGTTCCTCCTCGGGAAGGGGGAGGAGAGGATCGAGAGAGAGAGGAGAAGTGAGTGAGCGAGAAAAGAGAAAAAGAGAGCGGAGAACGAGGGGGCGGCGAGCTAATAGGCGGAGGGGAAGGTCTCGGTCGGGTGGTGCCGGTGGAGCGCAGGCGGAGTTGGCCGCGATCGCGGCGGAGAGGAGAGGCCAAGGGAGAGAAGCGGTCGGCAAGATGGGGGAGGAAGACGGAGGTGCGGCAGAGGGTGGCCGGCGAGTGGGGTAAGCTCGGCGCGGCGGAGCTTCCACTCCGGTGGTGGAGAAAGCGGGAGGGCCAGTGGCGGAGGAGCGCCGGCTGGTCGAACGGCGGAGGAGGAGAGGGTTTAGTCGTCGGGTCCAGAGCTAAAAGGGTGTCCGGCCATGCTCGAGCGCGGTTGGGCGCTCGACGAAGCTCTCGGCGAGGAGGGCGGCGGCCACGGCGAGGTGAGGGTTGGTTAGGTTTTTCTTATTTTGAATTCTTTTTTTCTCTTTTTTTTTCTCTGGTGGCTGTGATGGGTAGCGGCATGCGGGGGTTTCGCCGGAGCTGGCGTGGTCCGGCAGATCGGTGTTGGGAAGTCGCCGGCTGAGTTGGCCAAGGCGACGCTCGGCTGGTGGTCTCTTGGCGTTGGCGGTGATGATGATGGTGGTGGTGGTCGTTTGTGGCTGTTATGGCCGACGTCGGGTAGTGACGGTGCGGCCAGAGGGGTTGGCCGGTCAGAGAGGGTCTGACGGGGCTGGCGGCGGTGGTGATGGCTGGTGGTCGGGACGATGACTGGGTTGTTGGTTGTGGTCGGGTGATGGTCGAAGGAGGCGGGATGAGGAGGATGACAGTGGTGGTTTGCTGGTGACGGAGAGTTGGCCAGGGTATAGGGTTTGGGTAGGATTAGATTTAGAAATCGTGTCCAAGTGTCGGATACGGAAATTAGGTTGGAAGGATTTGATGTACGTGTCCGGTATGTCGGACACAAAGAAGATAATGTACATGTAAAAATATGGAATAAGATGATGAACATAGGAACACGGACACGATGCACTGCACTTGTCTATGGAATTTATTTGTGGAGGAATTTATGGAAGATGAATAAGGTGGAGGAGTACCTGCCTATATTTATAGGATATGGGAATTCCCACTTTGGATAGGATTAGAAGAATTTAAAACCCAATTTAGATAATTCAACCTATTTAATTCAAATCCAAATCCAAATACAATCCTATTTAAATTAAATCCCTTTAGTTTAAAATCAAATCAAATAATCCCATTTCCAAATATAGATACTAGTTTAATCTATTTAAATAATTCCAAACATTAAATCAAGATTTAATTGGCCAAAATAACTTCCAAATATATTTTTCAAAATACCAATAATAATAATTTCGAAAATAATAAATCTTTTTGAATAATAAAATATTAATATTAACAAATTTTGAAAATACATTTTTATTTAAAATGAACTAGTAAATATTTAGGAATTTTATACGTTTGTACAAGAATATTATTTATTATTAATAACTGCTAAAAACAATAGACTTTTTATAGCAAGAATAATAATTATATAATTTTGAAAGTGTATATTAAAATAGAAAAGAAAATATTTTTTATAAAATATGTACGCTCGCACATATTCGTACTCGTCGAGCAAACAAAAATTTCGCATACGACGTACAATACGACTACGTGACATACAGTACCAAAAATTTTAAAACCATGCAAATTAATAAATAAAAAAAATGTAGTAGAAATTTAGGGATTTTACATCCTACCCAACTTAAAAGAATTTTGTCCTCGAAATTAAGAATGCGTAGGGGGGTGAGAGGACACAAGGGGGTATCAATGGGGAACAATCAATAAGGCTCAACAAAATTATGCCGTAAGAAATTGCGATCTAGATCATAGGAAAATAATACGATACGGTCGGAATGAATGAGGGTCATGATTAAGAGAACGAAATAGATACAATTTAATTAAGCGATTAGAGGGTCTTAATAGAGTCGAGTAGTTTAGGATAGCAATATCGAGTGGGAATGGTCATAGTCGATAGGAAGGCTAGAGGGAGTTCTAGCACGACGCCTTCGTCCTTCGAAAATTGGTGAAGGCGAAAGCAATATAGAGTTCGAAGGAGGCGTTATCGAATACGAATACGTGATTCAAAGGCGATCGAAAAATTTCAAAAGAATTGTCAAGGCAGTTGTGGATGGGATTGTAAGGCAAAGTTTAATTATGTCCCCATTCACGTAGAGTAATAGACAAAAGCGAACCGAAATGCACTCGGTTGATTAGACCATCATGCACCGGTTCTGAATAGACCATATGTTAGTGGACATGCCCAATAACATATATCTTGAAACAAGCCTGATAAAAGAATAAGCTTGCAAAAAGCTAGGCTACATTAGCATCATTAGTCAAGATAGTAAAAACATAGGCACGAGAGATTAAGATTGAAAGAAAACGGAATATTTCTAAGTCATTTCATGTGTTGGTTCCTATACCGTCGTCCTATAGTCTTCTTGTCCAAGTCCTTGGTTGACTAGATGGGTTAAGGTTTTCTAAATTCTAGAATCTAAGTAGACTTGCTAAGATAGGTCGCAAGGACAAAGGGTTTGCTAGGTCATAAGGTATTCTACCCAACTTAAAGAATTAAACTAATGGTGTTTTGGGACAACTAACTAGTAGGGTCAATCCCTAGCAAGCACGAAGGGAAGATCAGAATAGGGATGGAAGGAAGCAAGCAAGATGCAATTGATGAGTCAAAAGGTAGATAAAATCAAGGGAAGTGGTCAAGTATGTGGATGAGATCCTAGACTTCTAATCCTATACGCAGGCTTGCTTGGTACGGTAAAGTAACCAAACAATTTATCTTGACCTGCATAGGCCACCACAAAAATATGTAACGATCCAGTCCCAAAATACGTAGGACTAGGAACGTAGACATGCCAGCTGTATTCATACGAAGTATACTCCAATATATGGAAGCCTCGTATAAATACATAAGCTATAAAATGCAGTAAAATCCAAACTAATCTCATCCACAAGAATAAAAGAATAGAAGATGTCATATATGAGAATAAATTGTCTTGATACAATATGTTGGGCGGAGACAAATCCACTGCCAACAAAATAAGGAAAAGTGCATGATAGAATAAATAAATTTGGCAAGCGAAGCGAAGACGATCCAAGTACAATCATCCTCGAGAAATAGCAATAAGCACGGCTAGAGCTAAAGCACCTGCGAAAGACAATAGCACACACCTGGCAAGACAACCAGGTCCTCAGAGGGACGTAACAAGACACATAATAGCATGCCATATAAACTGAATAAATATTGCTCAATAAATAAGTAAATCAAATTTATAACATAGTCCAATACGCACCTACTGAACGAACGTACCATCCCCCCAACCAAACAAGGATAGGAGATGGTAAACTAATTCACGGCGATGTATCTTTCCATGCTAAGAATCCGATATGGTATCCGGACCTCAACAAGGTTCAATACCTTCTCATCGAAGTAGTAAGTCACACCTCCAACCAAACAAGGACAAGATGTGACGAACTAATCTGCGATAAGTTATTGTTCCAAGCCACGGTCAGATACAAGTACCCAAACCAATGGTATCGTACCTAACAGATAAGGGCGCCTAACCAATTCTAGGTGAATGCAGTTTAAGAACAGTTCATGGTCGCATAACTACCGGGTCAAGTCAAGAAAATACCAATGCAGGACCTCAGTAGCGAGTCACAACACCATATACTATTCCTCAGTACCGAGCGAGTCTATAGCATATAGTCTACCTATCGTTCCTCAGTAGCGAGCGAGTCTATGATAGATAGGGTGGTAGTCAACTTCCAATCATGTTCTTCCCACCCAATGCTAACTCTATAACCGCTAAGTCAAACTAGCATGCAATCCTCTATTAGCGGTTATTCCTATCGCACGGCTTGTACGTACTGGTGGCCAGCCAATCATGCACTTCCGTATTCTACATGCGACACCCAACTTCATGTTTACAACGTGTCAAGGCCAATGAATGCAACACACAAGGTGGTCCCTTAAATCTAGGTTTAATTTGTAAGAAAAATAATACACAGCAGGAAATATAAATGAACAGTTATGCCATGTATCACAGTTTATTTTGCATAAAGAAAATAAGTAATACATGAAATATGAGCTAAAAATAAGTAAACAGCTAATGGCAAGGTGTCTTACCTGGTAGAGCGCCTGGTGTGCTACGATAATCAAGGTGGCACGATCTGTAACTTTGGTGCAACAACTGTACAAGGGGACCTCGGATAGTGGCACGGACTGTTCCAATGGGTCCGGGACGGTCAAATTTGTTAGGGTAGACATGAGGACGTGCCAAATTTGTAAAGGACGGAAATTATGGCTAGTCGAGATAAGAGACGGTAATCGAAGGAAAGAAAAAAAAAATTAGAAAACTATATATAATACTTGAAAACATTAATTTGGTAGTTAAAATAATTAGATGGATATTCTAGAAAAAATAATTCTTATCACAATATAAATATTTATGGTGGTCAAAAGCTATATTTAGCATACCTCAAAATAATATAGTATAACAATATATTTATTTAATATAAAGGAAAACAATTTAGGAGTCTGATTTACAAGTTAAAGTAAAATACATCCAAGAAGCACAAATATATACTAAATACACTAAGGCCAAATTAGTTTTACTTATAATAAATTAATTTGCAAAAGTCCCCCAAGGAGTTCATATATACGAAGCCTTGAAATAATATTTATTTATAAAGTAAAAATATATATATTATGTAAACCCAATTATGAAAAACAACAACAGCAATAATAATAATAATAATAATATTAATAATATAAATAAAATTATAATAATAAACACAGTAATGATAAATAATAAATAATAATAATATCAATAATAATAATATAAAAATTAAAACAAAAAAACAAAAAGGTAAAAATGAAACGAAAAGCACAGAACAAAAGCACTTTCGAGGAGAAACCCAATTATGAAAAACTTTGGTTCTGCTCTCTCAGCACAGAGCACAGAATAAAAAAAAAACAAAGTAAAACATCAAAAGACAAATTAACCAGTCCTCCCGTTCCTCCTCGGGAAGGGGGAGGAGAGGATCGAGAGAGAGAGGAGAAGTGAGTGAGCGAGAAAAGAGGGAAAGAGAGCGGAGAACGAGGGGGCGGCGAGCTAATAGGCGGAAGGGAAGGTCTCGGTCGGGTGGTGCCGGTGGAGCGCAGGCGACGTTGGCCACGATCGCGGCGGAGAGGAGAGGCCAAGGGAAAGAAGCGGTCGGCAGGATGGGGGAGGAAGACGGAGGTGCGGCAGAGGGTGGCCGGCGAGTGGGGTAAGCTCGGCGCGGCGGAGCTTCCACTCCGGTGGTGGAGGAAGCGGGAGGGCCAGTGGCGGAGGAGCGTCGGCTGGTCGAACGGCGGAGGAGGAGAGGGTTTAGTCGGCGGGTCCAGAGCAAAAAGGGGGTCCGACCATGCTCGAGCGCGGCTGGGCGCTCGGCGAAGCTCTCGGCGAGGAGGGCGGCGGCCACGGCGAGGTTAGGGTTGGTTAGGTTTTTCTTATTTTGAATTCTTTTTTTCTCTCTTTTTTTTTCTCTGGTGGCTGTGATGGGTGGCGGCATGCGGGGGTTTTGCCGGAGCTGGCATGGTCCGGCGGATGGGTGTTGGGAAGTCGTCGGCTGAGTTGGCCAAGACGGCGCTCGGCTGGTGGTCTCTTGGCGTTGGCGGTGATGATGATGGTGGTGGTGGTCGTTTGTGGCGGTTATGGCCGACGTCGGGTAGTGACGGTGCGGCCAGAGGGGTTGGCCGGTCAGAGAGGGTCTGACGGGGCTGGCGGCGGTGGTGATGGCTTGTGGTCGGGACGATGACTGGGTTGTTGGTTATGGTCGGGTGATGGTCGAAGCAGGCGGGACGAGGAGGATGACAGTGGTGGTTTGCTGGTGACGGAGAGTTGGCCAGGGTGTAGGGTTTGGGTAGGATTAGATTTAGAAATCGTGTCCAAGTGTCGGACACGAAAATTAGGTTGGAAGGATTTGATGTACGTGTCCGGTATGTCGGACACAAAGAAGATGATGTACATGTAAAAATATGGAATAAGATGATGAACATAGGAACACGGACACGATGCACTGCACTTGGCTATGGAATTTATTTGTGGAGGAATTTATGAAAGATGAATAAGGTGGAGGAGTACCTGCCTATATTTATAGGATGTGGGAATTCCCACTTTGGATAGGATTAGGAGAATTTAAAACCCAATTTAGATAATTCAACCTATTTAATTCAAATCCAAATCCAAATACAATCCTATTTAAATTAAATCCCTTTAGTTTAAAATCAAATCAAATAATCCCATTTCCAAATATAGATACTAGTTTAATCTATTTAAATAATTCCAAACATTAAATCAAGATTTAATTGGCCAAAATAACTTCCAAATATATTTTTCAAAATACCAATAATAATAATTTCGAAAATAATAAATCTTTTTGAATAATAAAATATTAATATTAACAAATTTCGAAAATACATTTTTATTTAAAATTAACTAGTAAATATTTTGGAATTTTTTACGTATGTACAAAAATATTATTTATTATTAATAACTGCTAAAAACAATAGACTTTTTATAGCAAGAATAATAATTATATAATTTTGAAAGTGTATATTAAAATAGAAAAAAAAATGTTTTTTATAAAATATGTACGCTCGCACATATTCGTACTCGTCGAGCAAACAAAAATTTCGCATACGACGTACAATACGACTACGTGACATACAGTACCAAAAATTTTAAAACCATGCAAATTAATAAATAAAAAAAAATATAGTAGAAATTTAGGGGTTTTACACTAGTCACTGGTAGCTCTTTACTTATAGTAGATATTTCTATTACAGCTTTCTCTCTCTGTTTACATACTGCACTTCTTTCAGTACTTGTATCTTACTTTACTGCATGAATATATTTTCTAACCTTCTATGAACTGTTGAGATGTATTGTGCTCGCTCCTGTCCTGACTGGACCTGTTGATAAATTTTACAGATGGCCTGGGATTGCCTGCTAGCCTAGAGGAGACACAGTAGAGGTTGTTTAGATAGTTATTTTATTTTGTCTGGAGTTGTATTTACTTTGTGGATTACTGTATTTGAGTTTTGAGATGTATTTCTGGGTTTATGTATCTTAGACACTTAGACTTCTATCTCCTATATTTATTTTGGATTTTATGTCTTATCTATCTTTATCATGCTCTACCATAGATGTGATTGAGACTGTATCTGCTATGTCACCCCCATTCGGGGAGTATAAATTGTTTAGTCTTATACTGTTAGATGCATTGAGACCTAGGACATCGTTCTACCGCCGACACTGCGGCGTAGGCTGGGCTTGTTACGTTCTTGTGCCCTAACTCTAGGGTGCAGGTCGTGACAATTACAGCCACCATCGCCATCACGATTGATCAAAAAAATTAAAATTACATCAATCCTATGCCTCCCGAAAGAGTTCACACATAATCTAGATTAAAAAATTTAAATAATAAGCATGATCAATCCTTGTGATTTTAATTACATCCACAGTAACAACAACATCCACGACATGTCCGTAGTTTAAACAACACAATCAAAAACATGTATTGGACCATAATAGTTGGATCTAAGATGCCTACAAAATCGAGTTAGAACTGATCTATATCTACCGAATATTACACAGCGCAGGTTTTATTGGACAAGATGGACGTATCAATCAATACGCAGATCCAAAGTGGCTCTGATACAAATTGATTGAACTGGAGATTCCTAAGACGCTTAATTTAGTGTGCATATTGATCGATAGAAAGTTAAACAGATTTAATATGTGTTCTAACCCTTCATAGGCGGAAACTAGGGTTCACGAATTATACCTGCGGCAGAAAGAAGACAAGTAATTCCTGGCAAACTCGAGCGGACGACCCCAAGATCTTCTGCACATATTCCTTCCTCGAGTTGGATGTCATGTGAACGACGATCTCCCAACCTTTTTTTCTCCTTGGCAGCCCTCTCTTTCTCTTTTTACGTGAATCACGAATTTAGAGAAAGTTTTAGATTTTTGATCAGTAATTTGGCGATCAGAGAATAGAGGATATATATAGGCTACAATAGGGACCATGAGGAGAAATTAGGGTTAGGCCTCCTAACGGATCTGGATATTCCGTGTTCAGCCCGAATACACAATCCAGGCCCATTAACAATAGCTTGGTCCACTAATGTGCTATTGTTGCACTACCTCCCTAATCCCAAATTATGTTTGTGGGCTCCTTTTATTATATGCTCGTTTGGCTCCCTATGTTAAGATATCGCATGTCCGTCGATCAAATTATGTTACAGACAACTATATTAATTCGACATCTTTTATCCTTAAGTAGTACTGTTCAACTTTATTTGTCATGTCGGATATAATCCACCTGCAGGGTTTATATGACAATCCATATGATTTCTTTAAGGGGACATCATCAACCCAATATATCGGGACATGGATTCCATTTATAATCAACAGCCCATCATACATATAATGTTATTACTCAATTCATAGAGGTTGTTGATCCATAATGAATCTCACTCTTTCATGAGTCAAAGTAATACACACTGCATATACATGTCTGTTATTATATCTGGATTAAGAACACAAGCATCCATAATAATCGAGGTATTTGTTCACTTATGTAGTCAGTACAAAGAGAACAACCTCAGGTAGTCCTGTTCAATACACACAAAGTGTACTAGTATAAACCTATAGTCAAGATAGACTAATACCAGATTTTACTACAACATTTCCAATAGATTGTCTATGTTAATCTAGGTTGTGGACTATTTATATACTCCATAGGAAACTGATAATATGATCTTCTGTGTGACACCACACACCATATTATCTACAATATAGAATATCAGACATTTGCATTAACACTTGCAACAAATACAATATACAAATATTTGCCCATATGATTCTCATTTAAAATTTAAGGAAATAAGGTTACTACAAAAGTGATGCTTTTAGTATATAACCTTAACAGACAACTCATGCGGCAGCCAACTCTGGCCGCAGAAAGACGACCATGCGGCAGCCAACTCTGGCCGCAAGAAGATGACCCATGCAGCAGCCAACTCTGGCCGCAGAAAGATGGCCTACGCGGCAGCTAGCTCTAGCCGCAGGAAGATAGCCCATGCGGCAGCCAATCCTGGCCTCAGACAGGATGTCTCATACGGCCCTGTCAGAAACTCTGTGTTCAACCGTCTCTCATGCGGGCCCGTTTCCATGCGGCCCACTGAGAATGTGGGATGTATCAATCTATACTATTTTTACTATGCGCCTTCGGGTACTAAGTCAAAGAAGTCTAGGGCAGTGCGGGCCGAACAAGCCCAGTAAACTGTCCAAGTTGCTGACTGTCAGCGGGCCCAGTTAACTGTTACACGGGCTCCTGATGGAAAGTTGTACAGAACCACCCGCGTCCAGTCCCCCAGGGCTAACAGAGAGGGTGGATCTTCAAAGTCTCCCTCCAACAATCCAGAGCAAGTGCTTTTACTAGCCTCGGATCAGGGAGCAAACATGATACCTAAGCACCTATGCACTCGGGATACCCGAGTCTACAAGTTTGGTGTAAAGGCAGATCAGCTTGCTACCGACTTGCGTGAGGTGATTACTCACAAACGCAAGGTGGCAACATTGGCATACGATGAGTCCCTATTTGAACGTCGTTGCACCCAAGTCATCATCAACTGCTGCTGCGACAATTCGGTAGCAGCTGAAGGTCGACAGTCAGTTTTCCAACGACTGCAGTAGCCAGCACCTGTCCAGGTGAAAATTTTGGAAGACGAGGAGTTTCCTTTCACCTCCTGTAATTTAACTCAGAAGGTTCCACCTGGCAAGGAATGAAAGAAGATAGGCTCTTCCAACCTGGCAATCTCGGCCAGTATTATAAGAAAACTCTGATCTGGAGGGCTACAGCCGACAGCCACATGGGGTGTCTATTTAGGCACTCGATCCAAAAATAAGCTTCCAACACCTGGGGGTGCATCCTCGACCCCCCTGGCGGTAGATGAAACTGGGGGTAGCATTCTTCTCAATATATGCGACAACCAGTATACCAAGAGTACACAGAGGGGGTAGAGAGCCCCCAGAACTGCATAACATATTTGGACTCTCCTGAGGGCCACCACCCTTGCCAAGACGATGTGGCTTCCTACACAGGGGGTAGCACCCCTTCCGAGTCCGAAAAAGATGACATTTCGATATTCTTCGACGATTTCTCTTTACAAGGTACCGTACCGAGAGCACCTCTGCTACGATCCCTTCTACCTCTACCCACGTGAGGACAGTCTTTATGGCTGACGACGATTATGAAGCCCCTACCGACCGACAATGTCTAGAAGTACTTCTAGCCATGCTCCTGTCCTTGGTCAAGTCTGTAGGCAAAATCAAATCCGCCGTGCCAATTCAACCAGCAAGGATGCCCGAGAAAACAAGCTTGGGACCCGCAGTCAACGCGGACTCCAACACAACCGCCCCTCTTTTGGGTGATGATCCCTTAAGATCATCAGTTCCCTCATCTGTAAATGAAGCCAAGGAGGCAAGAAGGGAAGTCCAGGAGCTTCCAGTAATGTTCAATTCCCGAGACTCCATTTGGGACCCCAGAATACGGCAGCCATATCCCGTTGCACGGTGAGATGTGCCTTTTCCACCACGGTATAAGCCATTTCATATCGATTCATATAACGAGAAGACCTTTGCTAGTCGGTACATGACTTACTTAGAATTCACAATCAACCACTTGCCGCATAGTGATGCCATCCGCACACGATTGTTCATAGGAGCATTGGAGAGGATCGCGTTCGACTGGTACCGCAACCGTTTCGACAACTGCATCTATTCTTTTGACGGCTTCAAACACATGTTCCTGGAGAGATTCTACGAAGTGGGGGTATGATGTAACGATGTCATCTCTCATAGACATCGTTCAGGAAGAGAGGGAGCTAACAAGGAACTATATCGAGCGGTTCCGCCAAACCGCAATTAGATTGCCCCACGGTAATTCCGAAAGCTCCTTGATAGAAATCTGCCAGAAGAAGTTTCTCCCCACAATTAGCCTATGGATGGGTGACGATCAGTTCAGGGATTGGACGACCTTCATCATAAGTGCTACCAATACGGAGGCAAAATTGAAGAAGGCTCGCCAGCTGGGATTACACATCCCAGATAGAAAAGATAAGGGCAAACGTCCTGGTCCCACCTCCAACAACAACAACAATGGCGGCACCACTAACCCGGACAATAAAGGTAAACAGGCCATGGTCGCTGATGCGACCGAGGAGCCCGAACAAAAATAGGCGGAAGGTCAGTAGCCCAAGGTGAATTACTCATTTGAAGATAGTCATGTCAAACCTTTCTTCGATATGCTATTACAAGGGGATAGGATCCAGCTTCCTCCACCAAAGCGCGAGCCCCGAGCGGCAGAAATGGAGGACCCATAATATTGTCACTTCCATCGCTATGTCCATCATTCTACTCATGACTGCTTCCAATTAAAATGGTACATCCAGAGTCTTATCGACTCCAAAGCTCTGTTGATAGGCTTTGAAGAGGTTACTATGGCGGCAAACATGGTATCAATTCAGTTCGGCAACTTTCCTCCAATAAGCACTCCAGACGGGGTAATACATGTCCCGCGGGCAACGATGGAGGTTACCAATCTTCCATCCGTCCGGAACCCGACATCTGGATTGGTACCTCTCACTACATCGCGAGGAGCGATCATGTTGGTGCATCCAAACTTAATGCCCAAAGTTACCCAGGAGGTGTCGTCTCCTACCAACAAGAAAAAGGACAGGAAGTCTAGATCCTGCCATACAATTTCAGCCGAAGGTGAGGAAGTGGCAGCCTTTGTTACCCGGTCTGGAGCACAATTCCAGTCCACATGGGACAGTTCAGTCGAAGATCTTCAGCCAGCAATGTTGCCTCCCTCTGATGTTCCAAGGCCATCTTAGCCTCCTCTGGCGGATAAGCCCAAGCCAAAGGAAAGCCGCTTCGACAGGCCACTCTATAACGATGCAACTCAGGAGATGGAGAGACTTTACAACTTTGACATATTAGCACAATTGGCTAATACGCCAGCAAAGTTGTCATTATACGAGCTCCTAAGCTCTCCAAGGATCTTCGTGTCGCATTGAGCGAAGCACTCCAAAATGCTGACGCCTACTTAGCTCAGGTCAAGCCTCCAGGGGAAGACCCGTCAGCAGATCTACAGGGCAGCAGTGGCACAGATGTAATGCCCAACATCATATTTACTCCACAGGAGATGTTGATCAAGTCCAACCTGCATGATCGCCCCTTGTACTATACTGGATACATAGGCGACATCAAGGTGGATCGGATGCATATCGACCCTGGCTCGTCAATAAGCATCATCCCAAAAAGTTTGCTCCAACTTCTTGGCATCCCTATGCACCGACTAGCGGCGACCAACACTGCCATTAGCAGTTTTAACTCGGGAAGGAGCTATCCCCTAGGGAAGATCCGATTGAAATGTCAGATTGGTGACCTGAAGACGGAGGTTACCTGCTATGTCATAGATACAGACACCTCCTACAACAGACTTCTGGGACGTCCGTGGATACATGACTATATAATCGTGCCATCCACCCTTCACCAGTGCTTCAAGTATGTCAGTAAGTACGGCTTCGTGAAGACTAAATTTGCCGATATCGATCCCTTCAAAGGACTTGAATCTTATTACTCTTCGGAGGCTTGTCTATATGACGAATCTAGGAAACATATAACTAACAAACTAGAGGCCATAATAGGGCCAGAAGAACCCTTGAGAATTCATCTCCAGGCCCGTAAATCGGGCAAGGCCGCACTCTTCGTCACAACTTTGCATAAAGAGGTACTCGGTTCTCCTGCCTCACCTATGTAGTTAGAACCAATGGTCATCCGGCTCCAGAGATCCAGCCAGGAGCAAAAACCTGTCATAGGGCCGATGGTGATCCGATTGCCAAAATTTAATCAAAGGCAACAAGAAGATGCGAGGCCCTCTTTAACGCCGATGGTGATCTGATTGCCAAAATCCACTCAAAGGCAACCGGAAGACACAAAGTCCCTTATCGAGCCAATTGTTATCCGTCTTCCCAAGACGAGTCGGCAACCAAGTATCGATCCAACACCCTCAGGCAAGTCAATGCCACAAGCTAAACCCTTGGTGGTCAAGTTGCTCAAGACAGCATCCCGACCTCTAAGCTTGCAGGGGGTAGCCGAAGAGGATGTAGAACTCGCCAAATACCTGGTCACACAGGTGGATAGCCCCTCTCCTGATGATGTAATTCATGTGGACAAAATTCCTTATTTCATCAATAAGAGGCTGCCGTTAGACTATTCCGAGTATGATAAGCCTAATCTAATGTATGCTGTACATGACTGTCTAGACGTTAGCCTGTACACACGGGTAACAACCGTCCATACCCCAAATCAACTTTCTTCCATTAAAGGCGCTTACTTCCTGGTCCCAGACTGAAGAGGATGGGATCACACGATCATCTTTGGCCGAAAAGAAGGTCCTCAATCTTTTAAGCCATAAGAGTTCGATCTCGGACCCGACACTGGAAGATTATCGCTCAACCAGTATAGTCCTCAAGCCAAGTACTTTATGCAAAAGCAGGGGTACGACATGGAGGCTTCCCCGGGTCTAAACCACGACAGCGGTCGGCGATTGCCTCTACGGCTGTCGGCACCGACAGAAAAACCTCAGAACCATTATCATAAATCTAGACATGGCCTCGGGTATGTTACACCACCAACAACGCCCGAAAGTTCGGATAAAGAATGCGAGTGGCACTGTCATTCGTCTGAGTCACCCACTTACGACTTCGATAGCAGCATTGGAGATATATTTAGAGAGATATTATCTGTCAACATGACATCCGCTGATATCGAAGAGGAAGACGAAGATATGCTCGAACCATTTGAGTTGGAGCCGTGGGTCCAGCAACTAGATGCACAATGGGAGACATGCTTTGAACTGCGTGATCCTTCCACTGAGGACGAAGTCATGCAAGTTAACCTCGGTGAGAAATCCTCTCCAAAGCCAATCTTCGTCAGTAAAAGTCTGACAAACGACGAACGGAAGTCATTGTTGTAACTCGTAAGAGAATACATCGACGTCTTTTCTTGGCGCTATAAAGACATGCCAGGGCTAAATCCCGAGATCGCACTTTATAAGCTCAACATTTATCCAGACGCAAAACCAGTCAAACAATAGCAACGACAATTTCGTCCAGACATCATGAATTCTATTGAAGCAGAAGTAAACATGCTTATAGCTAGCGATTTCATCCGTGAAGAGCAGAACCCAGACTGGGTAGCCAACGTAGTACCAGTCATCAAGAAGAACGGAAAGATCTGAATTTGCATCGACTACCGTAATCTGAATACGGCATGCCCTAGGGATGAATTCCCTCTTCCGATCACCGACATAATTATCGATAATACGTACGACTTTGAGCACATGTCCTTTATGGATAGCCTTTCAGAATATAACTAAATCAAAATGTCTCCTGATGACGAGAAGCATACATCATTCCGAACACCGATCGGCGTGTTATACGGTCATGCCCTTCTGCCTGAAGAATGTCGGTACTACATATCAACGGGCTATAAGTGTCATCTTCAGAGATTATTTACGAAAGATGGTGGAGTGTTACGTTGACGACATCGCCGTCAAAAGTTGCTCCAAAATGTTCACTTACATGATTTGAGAACAGTGTTCGACCTCATGCGAGCGCACAACCTGAAGATGAATCCCACCAAGTCTTTCCTGGACGTGTCCAGCGGGAAGTTATTGGGCTTTGTCATTACTTCCCGGGGCATTCACATAGATCCCGATAAAACAAAAGCAATTCTGGAGATGAGTCCACCGAGGAACCTCTGTGAACTCTGCATCCTTCAGGAAAGACTAGCCTATATCATGAGGTTTATATCTAACCTCTCCGGACGATGTCAACCCTTTACTCAACTCATGAGGAAAGGTGTCTATGGAACGAGGAATGTCAGCGTGCCTTTGATGACATGAAGGAGTACCTGATAAATCTACCAGTTCTGCAAGCCCCGGTCGTCGAAAAGCCCTTCTTGCTCTATGTACGAGCGATGGAACACTCCCTTGGTGCTTTGCTGACACAGAGTAATGACGCTGGACATGAACAAGCCATTTACGATCTCAGTCGGATGATGGTAGGACCGAAACATAGGTACACCGCCGTAGAGAAGGAGTGCATTGCCCTAGTATTCGCCATTCGTAAAATACGATACTATATGACAGGGCAGACCATCCATGTTGTTTTACGAGTTAATCCTCTCAGGGTTCTCATGACCAAGTCAGGCGCACTCAGTTCTCGTCTAGCCACCTGGGCAATACTATTATCCCCATACGACATAGTTTTTTTTCTGTAGAAGTCTATCAAAGGTCAAGCCCTGGCTGACTTCTTAGCAGTCCATCCAGGCTCAAAAACAGGCAGAATTTATAAAAAAATCCTCGACGAAGATATCGCCTCAAACATGGCTTCGCATGACACCATTTGGCAAATGTTCTGTGACGGTGCTTCAAGAACGAGGCCACAAGGTGATATAGTTGCTGGAGTCGGGGTAGTATTAATTTCTCCCTCTGGGTTGGTGGTCAATCGGGCAAATTCTTTTACAGGACCCTGTTCAAACAACGTAGACGAATATAACACTCTAGTCATCGGACTCAAACACGCAAAAGAAGTGGGGATCAAGTACCTGGAAGCATATGGCAATGCACAGTTGGTTGTTAACCAGATCCAAGGTTCATACGAGGTTCGCAACAAGGACCTGATTCCCTACTATCAGACAGCAATTGCCATCATTACAACCTTGGAAGGGTTCTTTATAGAGCATGTTCCTAGGCTCGAAAATATCGAAGCCGATGCCCTAGCAAGCCTCGCCGCTTCCTTGGCACTTCTAAATGATACTAATCATCTAGTCGACGTGATAGGCCCTGAGCTGGTCTGTCCCAAGAATAATCTTCAACTGGGTACTAGTTCCTCCGCCCAGAGAACCAATGACATACAAGACTGGAGACATCCGCGCATCGACATTACAGTCTATAGAATTCTGCCAAAGAATGTGAAGGAAGCAACTTCAATCAGAAGACGCTCTCTCAGATTCTTCTATGATACGGAGACAAAAATGTTGTATCGATGATCCTATGATGGGCTACTATTAAGATGTATGTCAAATACAGAAACCAAAGAAGCCTTATGTGAGGCTCACAATGGTGCTTGTGGGGCTCAACAACCTGGCCCGAAATTGCAAGATCGTCTCCATCGGATGGGTTATTACTGGCCCACAATGGTAGCAAATTTAAATTATACAAAAAAGTATAATGCTTGTCAGATCCATGCAGATTTTATACATCTTCCATCCGAATTCTTGTACTAGATAGTGGCCTCTTGGCCATTTGAAACATGGGGAATGGACATTATTAGGCCAATCACTCTACCATCGTCTAGGCGGCATCGGTTCATACTTGTAATCACCGATTACTTCTCCAAATGGACGGAAGCTATTTCGCTGGCAGAGGTGAAGACATAGAACGTGATTATCTTCATAAAATATCACGTCATCTACCGTTTAGGACTGATCTGGAGGATCATTTATGATAATGGTCTGCAGTACCAAAGCTACACTTTCTATCGATTTTGTGAGAAGAATCGGATTCAGAACATGGCCTCGACAGCATATAACCCATCAGCTAACGGTCTGGCAGAAGCTTTCAACAAAACCATAATCAAGCTCCTCAAAAAGTTCGTGTCTTCAAACAAACATGACTGGAATGAAAAGCTTGGCGAGTGCTTATAGGCGTATCGCACCACAATTCGGACGGCAACATGAAATACACCGTTTTCCTTGGTTTACGAGAGCGAGGCTGTCCTCCCATTGGAGACTTAGATCCCTTCACTTTGAGTGGCTGTTACTTACCGGTTAACGTCGGACGATAACTACCACCGACGGCTACAAGAGTTGGAAGCGCTAGACGAGAAGCGTTTACAAGCTCAATAAAGCATAGAGATCTACCGAGCACGCATCTCTCGGGCTTTCAACAAGAAAGTCAAACAGAGAATATTCTAAGTCAGTGATCTCGTCTTAGCTATTTGCAGACCAATGGTCATGACTCACAAGACCCCCGATAAATTCCAGCCCAAAAGGGAGGGTCCGTTCATCATCGAGACCGTATTCTCCAACGGCGCATACCGCCTCACAAAACAAAATGGAGACTTGCTCACGAGGCCCATCAATAGCAAGTTTCTTAAGAAATATTATGTCTAAATGACATCTTCCAATTATCTATCAGATTGTGAGTTATGTACCCTCTGGTATCGCTGAACTTACACTCTAATCTCAAATCTTCCAGATTATTGAGTTATGTACCTTCAGGTACCACTGAACTTACTCTCTGACTACTCCGAGTGTATTTATATCTCATTTTCTGGTCATATCTATGAACTTCCACATAAAATGCTTTTTTTCACCAGAGTTTGCCTCAAATCTATTACCCACACCACAAGTGCGTAGAAGGGTAATAGGTCCATAAAACTTATCCTCATCTATTACTCGCACCATCGGTGCACAAAAAGGATAATAAGCCTACAAAATTTTCCAACGGGAAAAACAACCACGTCCATATTACCTCTGAGTTGTTTTCCTGTCCATCACAAACAAATCCCCCAATACATAGAACTTCCATGTTGATATCACCTCTAAGTTGTTCTGTGTATCCCCATTAGGCCTACTCCTACCACATCCTCATTACCTCTGTGTAGGGAGGCTCTACTTTAGACCCATATTTACTACGTCCTCATTACCTCTGAGTAAATATGTTGGTCTCCTCTCCACTTATTATCAGTACTCACATCGCCAGTACACAAAAAGGGTAATAAGTCCACAAAAGTTATCCTAATCTATTACTCGTACCATCGGTGTAACAAAGAGTAGTAGGTCCACAAAATAATAGTCAAATCTATTTGTTTGCATTTTCAGATGCACAAAAGGGCAATAGGTCCACAAAAATTCTTCAGTTGGATGTTGTTTGCCATTAAAATTCTTTGATGTAAACTTCAATACAAACAGAACAGTGTTACAATATAGAACTTAGATGTAGTCCTAGAAGTATACTTTTGTTTAATCTGGGTCCCTTGTGCCAATGGAGCGAGTGGTAATGCGTTGACTCCGTTGACGAGCTGACGACGGTTATCGGTTCTCTGAAGGTTTGGATTACTCTGGGTGCTGGAGCTTGCTGAGAGGAGGAAGACGTTCAATGTCTGTATCTGCCTCTCTGGTGGTATGATTGTTCGTATCTGTCTGTGTGTGTTGAAGAAGAAAATGATTCCACTATTTATAGCTGGGCAGGTTGGCTGTTCATGCGTGCATATGTAGGATGCACCGGTGCGTGGGGACGCCACGTGTTGATTGCCGATGGAGGCACATGGGTGATGCGCCCTGATCGAGGGATTGACTTCTTCATACTGCTGTTGTGAGCCGGCACGTAGCAGAAGAGAAGATCTTTCTGTTGCTGAGATCTTGGATGAGTTGAGTCAAAGGACACGTGTCGTCGACCCATGGCTCGGAGATCTCTGATTTGGTGGAGAATGATCTGGTAGGATACGCCTAGGATTGGGCGTATAAGGAGACTTTTATCTCGTAACCTTTAGGAGTCACGAACCATTCTGGACGTATGGCTTTCGAGGCGCATGCAGACGACTTTCCTTCTGTCTTTTGGGATCAGAGAGCAGTCTAGGGCACATGGATTTTATGGCGCATGTAGAGCTTCAGATGGAGACTTTTCTTCTGTCTTTTGGGATCAGAGAGCAGTCTGGAGCGCATGGATTTTGAGGCGCATGCTGGTTTGGGCGCATGGCTGCGGAGGCGCATACGGGTGGTTGAGTGGCCACGTGGCAGTAGCCGTCGAAGTAATGTCATGATGATGCTGACGTTGTTGACGCTTCGTCTTCTGAAAAAGCTGCCGACCATTCAGACTTTGGGAGATGTGCTGCCAACTTTGTTAGTTCAGCATTTAATGTTTGTGACATTCGATGGACAGCTGAGGGGGCGCGTCGACTGGCGTTCCACTGGGATGCATGGGGGCACATCCTCTGTGATGCGCTCAGTTCTGAAGGGCGCATCTGTGTGATACGCCTGAAGTCGAAGGGCGCGTGCGGCTGTTTCGTTCCTCGAGTGCTTTAAATAGCCATTTGGCTGAATTCGAGGCATCCGGTTCATCCATTAAATGCAAGTTCATTGCTCAGAATTTGGAGAGCCATCCACTTGGCGCGTGGGTTTGATCTGCCCGGCCTATAAATAGTGGCATGGAGAGAGGGTTTGTTTCTCGTTCTCTCACATACTTCTAATATGAACTTGGGTACTCGAGTGCATTCTGTTGACGAAGTGCTCCCGAGGGTGAAGATGAGACGCCATGTCGTCGTTGCTGCACTTGAAGGTGACTGTTACATCCAAAAGACGGAGTCGAGGGCTTCCGAGGCAGGCGGAAGGTGCCTGTTGCATCCAAAGATAGGGATGCTCGGACCTCGTCTCCGTTGTGCTGGAAGGGCCGTAGATCGAAATGGCGATGTCCTGACCGTCTTCCTCTGGCTTTGGAGGCTCTTTCTCTGGATGGGGTGTTAATTGCCACCTACATCTTGCTCGGCCAGGTGAGCCTGGCTGGAAGTGCAGTACATAACTGGGCTGCTGAAGGGATGCACATAACTGGGGATGCACATAACTGAGCTGCTGAAGGAATGCGCCTTGCTGAAGGCGCATTGTGGGATGTGCCCGGTTGAAGGCGCATGGTGATGCTGCGCCTGTCTGGGGGCGCATGGTGGCTGCTGCGCCTGCCTGGGGGCGCATGGTGGCTGCTGGCCGTAGACTTAGGATCTTTCCTTTGTAGAAGTTTTTCCTTTGTACAGCCTTCTCTAGATATGTAATAGACTTTTATCTGTGAAATAAGAAGTTCTCTTTCCATGTCTATATTTGTTGCTTTTGCTGTGAAGTATTTTGTCCAAGCTCTGGCGTAGTGTCCGGCGCATGGGTTTTCTGGTTGTGAAATTCCATGCTTCTACAAGACCCCCTTTAAAGTTTTCAAAACTTTGGATAAGTTTTGGAATACTTTGAATAAGAAGCATGGAGGTCAGGGCACGTGACTGTTTGGGGCGCATGCCTGTTCGGGCGCATGCTCCTCTTAGTTAATGATAATGATGCCTCGGTAACCGAAAAGATTAATGATGATCTTTTGGTTTTGTTTGCTGTTATCTCTTCACAGAACCCGAGGCGACGGCTGAGATCACACATCATCGGGTCACGCATGCGACCAAGCCCTATAAATAGGCAAGAGATGGAGAGAGAGAGTTATTCTTCTCCTTGCTTCTTGCTTTCTTTAGAGTTCTTCTTCAAAAACCCTAACTTTTTCTTGAGAGAATGGCTCCCAAGACACCTTGCGACGGTGCCGACAAAGAAAAGGAGCCGATGGAGTATGCTGAGGGGGATGCCCCTATCACCATTGTGACTCCGGCCGACGTTCGTCCTGCTGTGACGGGTGGGTGTCACCTTTTCCACTACTTTCTTTGTTCAGACGGTCTTTGGATCATGCGACTCGACGCATACGGACCACTGTCCTCGCCGAGGTTTCACTCCGCCAACGTGCATAGGCTTAGGCCTTTATCATGCACCGAGGTTTAACCGCGGACGCGCATGGGTTCATACCTAAAATATGCCGAAGCCTTTGCTGATACGCATGGGTTTATGCCCTGATGATGCGCCGAAGCCTTTCACTGAGGCGCATAGATTTACACCCAAACGATGCGCCAAAGCGGAGGCGCATAGGTTTACACCCTGGTGATGCACCGAAGCTTCTGACACAGCTTGTCTTTTTGCCTGACCTTTAATTTTTGTTGTGCCAGTATCGATGATGATTCCGCTGCTGAATGAGGTCCTTCTGGATGCCTCCCTTTGTCAAATGGGAGTTGATTTTGACGAGACTGTTGTCAATCCTGCCAAGGGTGTTATCTTACAGGATCAACCTCCGGAAAGGGTGATGCAGATCCAGAACCAGTTGCCAACTTTCCTCCAGAGTATGATAGAGAGCAGAAAACTAAAATCTGCTGAATCTGGCGATGTGACTTTCTTGAGGTCTACCTTTTTGTTTGGTGACCGCCTGATCTCCACGGAAGCGAAGATACTGAAGGTCAAAGAAGACTGGTTCTTTTCAGCAAAAGACATGGTGCTGTATATGCGATAACTCGACCGCCAATTGTCGCTGATAGCCTTCTATCGTTTAGCTTCGAAGAGAAGGATGTCCTAGGAACTTACTCCTTCTCAGGGAGGGGCTCTAGGAGGTGCTCTTTCGATTGATGCTACCTCGAATCAAAGGGATACCCTATCTGCTTCGCGAACCAGTCCCTCGTTCAGTTGCCGAACTTTGTGTCCCAAGAGCCTCTATAGTGAGGTCCCAACTGACACCTTTGCCTTCAATGCTCCAACCTTCGTGAGCCGGATGTTGACATCGAAGGTTGTGTACCCGAAAGGTAGCTTTAGGATCGAAGGTTGGTGTCATCACATCTCGAGGTGGGACGAGTTGACCACTTGGGTGCTTTCGAAGTTCAAGGCTGAGCTTAAGGAGATTGGGCTGACGGCCGCCATCCGTGCCACGCAGGCTAGTGTGGATCTCAATAAGCCTATGTTCCTTGTACTCTTGGAGTTGTTCAATACCCAGACTGGTACCTTTTACACTTCCGTGGGGGAGTTGGGCTTGGCTCTCCACGAGATGTACGAAGTGTCCAAGCTTTCCTGGGGCTCAGAGCCGTATGAGGAATATTTTCCATCAAATGAAGAGATTCAGGTTCTGGAAAATAAGAACTCGGAGATGATGGCCGTCTTCAAGGAAGTGGCGAGCCATCATTATTTGATGCATCGGAAGGACAAAGTCAAGACTCAGCCTCATGTGACTGCTTGGAGGGATTATGTTTTCAAGCAGGATTTGATGGATCCTTCGAGGATTCGGTTTACAACTCCGCAAGGGCTGAAACCTGCGGAAGTGACTTCTGAAATAAGCCGGCTGGACGAGAGGACTCCTCGTTCCAATGAGGATGGTGATAACGCGTATAGCTGCTTCTGGCACTGTGTACACCGGATGTCATCTAAGGCGGTATTGACGGCCTACTTGATGATATGGCTCCGGGATTGCGTGTTTACGGACAGATCCGATGCCGTAGAGAGGGTACATCGGAACCTTATTTTACCTGCCGTGAAGTTGGCCTTTGGATGACCTCTAGCTCTCCTCCCCGCGATGGTGTGTAACCTGTTGCGGGGTTTGAGGTCTTTTGCTGACAATGTGATCCTCGGGAAAGGAAACAACGACAACTTTTCCCGGGCCGAGCTGCCCTTCCATTATCTTATGGGATGGCTGATTTTGCATCATCCGAATGTGATGAGTCCCGGTTCGGAGGAGGATCATGTTGAGGGAGATGCCTTCATTCGCCGCTTCTATAAGAGGAAGTGGTTATACACTGGCATTCCCGTTTGCAGGAGGGTTTTGTCCTTCCTTCAGGGGTGGGAGATTGTCAAAGTTGGCCCCATCTTCAAAGATTTTGAGGCTGATCAAGACTTAGTTGACTCGAGCGAAGATGCGATTACTTTGCCGAAATGGGGTTTCCGTTGGTTGCAAAGCATTCGGCCTTCTCACCTGGTCTACCGCAACTAAAATATATGTTATCTAGAGCCATATCTGCCCAGTCGGTTCGCTCGCCAGTTTGGCTATACTCAACTGATGCTACGGAATCCCAGTAGCAGTCTGGGGTTCATCGGTAGTTTGCTAGATGGAGCTCGGGGCTGGCAATATTATAATGCCGGGTGTACTGGTGTTCAGTTTACGGTGCCCGTTTACAACCCTCGGCCACATATCCTGTATTTGGCCGCCAAGCTGTATTGCACTATGAATACTGTGTCTCCTGGTTATGACAGGAAGACTAGTTTCATCATCGGAACTCAGCTGGAGGCCACGATGAATATGTTGATGGCAGCCGGATCATATCGTCCTCCAGAATTAGCGGGATATCGGGCTGCTGCTGCAGCACCAGTGAGGGATCCGTCTGTTGGAAAGAGGCGTGCTGACATAGAAGCTGGTTCTTCTGCACCAAAAAGTCCGAGAGGGACCTCGACTCCAAGGGCTACAGGAGTGCCTCTTGAAAAGCCCGCAGGATCTGCTGAGGTAAGGCATCCTCTGTAATTCTGGTCCGTCTCGTCACTTTGGTGGCTTACGCTTTTCTTCTTATAGGGATCGAAGAAGAAGACCCGTGTTCCAAAATCGGGTGTTAGTAAACCGAAGGAGGTGGCAAGCTCTTCTGATGAGCGCATTCCACCGATGATAAAGTCTCCCGTGGAGGGGGGTCCTGGAAAGGTACAATCTGTCGTGGAGGCCTTAGACGTTGAGGGTCCTACGGACTCGAGGCATCCTGATGATGAAGTGGATTGGAGTTCGTCGCCTTCCAATGACGTCCCTCCAGCGTTGCAAGAGTCTGTTGCGGGGGCAACAGATATGGTTGGAACGGAGGAGAGGGTTGATTCCCCTCCTTATCATGATGAGGGAAGATCGGCTGTATCATTGCCAAGTCCTACCTCGGGCTCACCCATGGAAGTTGAGGTGGCTACCGATCAGGTGGTAGCAACAAATCCTGTCCCTGCAGAGGGACTTGAGAAGGATGAGACTCATCTGCCAGTCCTGTTTCCCGGAGCGGGCCAGGAGATGAGTGTTGATCTCCCCGTTCTGTCACCCCCAGTTTTTAAAAACAGGGGTATTTTTGTTATTTTACATTTTTGAATATTTTTAAATTTTATTTTATTATTTATGATATTATTTTGGGGTTGAGATATATTTTATTATTTATGATATTGTTTTGGGGTTATTTGAGTCGGGTTCGAATTTTAACTCAATTCGACTTGAAACGGGGACCCGGGGGGTAGTTTGACTCTAGTGGGACACACACACTAGTTAGACATGGCCCATATGATATTAATTTTAGTCCACATGATATTAATTTTAGTTAGTAGTTAGACTAATTATTTTGGTTAGCATTAATTGAGATTAGTGATTTTGGAATGACCAAACTACCCCCGACTTAAACCCCTACCAATATATTAGCTAATAGATTAGTGCAAGGGGCTTTTAGGCATTTCCTAATATGACAAAAACTACTTTAATGGCTAGCCACTTGGAGGGGGGATAAGGGGTGAGTCATCATCTTTTCCATTTCATTTTATCCATCCATTTTCTCTCTCATGTTCTTCCCCAAATTTCTAGAGAACAACTCCATTGATTTCATCTCCAAATCCACCATTTTTTCACCAAATCTTCTTCTCTTCTCCTCTACTCCATAGTTAGAGGGTGCTAGCCAAGTTTGGGAGGAATCGGAGCTCGTTCGTGTCCTTTTGGAATCTCTACGTGTCGGTATCGTGTCGGAAGGCCTTTTCCTTTGAAACTCTCTTTCGGAAGGTATAATCTCTCCTCTAATCCACCCCAACATGCATATAGGATTATTTTGGACCCATAGGAATGACCCCCATGGTTGTATCTCCATTTGTGTCCATTTTGTGTCCATTTGGAGGTCGTAGGAGTGTCCTTGTGTTGTGGATGTGTTCATGTTACATATATAGATTTATATATATATATTGTAATGAGAGTGTATCTATATTTATATACGTAATAAATGGTTCATGATGATTATATAATCAAGTTTGTGAGTGTGGTTCCTCATATTATTATTGTTGTGGATAATTAGGATATATATTGTGTATTCTTTTGGCTCAAACTATTTAAATCCGTCATAATTTTTATCCACGTTTTTAATTTCAGTCCTAACTTAGAAATGCCATAACTTCTAGCTCAAAGCTCGGTTTATCTCCCATTTTTTTTAAAAGAAGCGTATTGAAGTTAGCTTTCCAAAAACATATATTAATAGCCCTAATTCTTTCTGTAATTTTCTGGAGAATTATTTGAGTGTCAGCTGTACGAAAGACAAACGCGTTCTCGGTGTTTTCGCGATTCCTGGAGTTTTTGGAAATGAAAACGCAATCCGTTTGAAGTTTCGAAAAGCTAACACATAGATCTATAACATACTTTAATCCTAGATTTCAATTCATGCTGAGTTGGTACAGTATTGATTATTAGTAGGAGTTACTATTCGGCATATGTATTTTGTGCACCCTTGTGTGTAATATAATGTTCTATTTGATTTTAACCCATGTTAATGTATAAACATTATGTAACTAAATAAAGAATGCAAGCATGAGTAAATGGTTAAATAAATAATGTATAAATGGTTAAATAAATGATGTATGAGGTATAAGTATCCTATCTAATGTAAGCATGTATAAGTATGGCTTGTAATGAATATGTAGGTTCCATAGTATGTAATGTATGGTGCATATAGTAGTGCAAGAGAATAAATGAATGATGAATGAATGCAAGCATGAATGTAATGTAATAATAGATATATTATATGTAATATACAAGTTAATGAGATGTAATGTTCTATGTTAACACAAATCCTATATTACCTCATGTACCCCTTACACTATGTTGACACTATCATACTTGACACTTTGTTCACTTACACTTTGACACTTTTTGATATGTATACACTATGTATGCCCATTTAACCCTCACTTGCCCCTTTGCCATGTTCACATACACACACAGCCTCTTAAATAAGTATTTATGAATATAGTTAACTTAGCTATGTATGTATATTATATATATGGTAGCATATTGTATTGTAATATATAAGTTTATATAGCCATTGAAATGCCATGATTATAGAACTAATATTGAATACCAATATATGCATGTGTATATATATGTAGACATGTATAGCTTAAAGTAATAGATTACCTAGTGTATATCTAATGTGAATTCTTGCCTATTTCAGTATTGAATAATTGCATACTATATAGAGTTGGGTGTATGTTGGCTTGTATAGCCTTGTATTGATGTGTGCTTGCTAGGATAGTCTTGGTTAGGCCTAGTAAGACTTGCTGGATTAGGACATGACCTAGTTTGACCTAGTTTGACTAGTGCAGTTGACCAGAGTTGACCAAGGGTTGACTTTGGCCTAGTTGACCTAGATTCATGTAGAATGCATTATAGTGCTTTATATTACCCTTCTGGATATGTTGTGACTTGTGTTGTTCTAATTAGGAGCCAGACACCTCTCCTCGGACAGTATCTTATTTTAGGTCTGTGATCACTCTGAGCATCTGTTCACCTATCAGCTCAGGACCACAGGCAAGTACATTCACTGATAGTTTTCATTGTCTTGATATCTACTATATCCGATTCAGTCGTAGTGTTTTACTTGATTCTCGACACGACAGTTCACGGACTAGTACACATCGGATCCTGTCATGAGATGTTATTCATGGACTTTCTTGGTATATGAGTATGAGATATTTCCGTGTTCCGTGCTTGTATAGACACCGATTCCTAAGGGGACTAGCTACCCTCTTACGGAACCCCGTGTCATGACGTGCCATGTCCGGATCCGTGATACTATTCGGGGGATAGAGGAGAATTATTAGGGGTTATGTAATCAAAGCCTCCGTGTGATATTTCCGTGTTTTGCTAGCGCCACCCTCACCTCACATAGGGTGTAGCAGATACCCTGTGCCGGTTATCCAGGTTGGCCGGCATGACCCTCTTCGGAGGCCCTCTTCAGAGGTTCCGTGTGATTGTCGGGCCAAGTGGATAACCTTTCCGTGATTTCCTAGCCAATCACATTTCGCCCTAATAATTCAAATTACTTTTTATTTATTTGTTGTCATATCTTACATTCCAGTTTACCTTTACTTACTGTACTTTCACCATGCTATGATTCATTTCTCATATGCTCTACCTGCCTTTTATACTGTAGCATGATGATGGGACTAGGTTCTGTTCGGAAGAAGGGTTACAACTCCGGTCCTTGTTTGGTTTAAGGGTTGTAACTCGGCTTTCGAATGGTTCCCAAGTCGCCTATATTCTTTGTCTTGTATTTCATTATTACTGTCTCTTATAGTATTTGTCAATTCATATGGAACTGCTGTTGGTGTTTTGTACTTGCTCATTTTCCTGACAGGATACGTTGACAAATTTTACAGATAGCTTGGAGATTTCCTGCTAGCGTAGAGGAGACCCATTAGAGGTTGTTTAGTTAGCTGTTCTCAGTTGTCTGGAGTTGCATTTATTTTATGGATTACTGTATTTGAGTTTTGAAATATATTTCTGGGTTTTGTACCTTAGACACTTAGACTTCTATCTGTTGTATCTCTTTTTGATTTCATGTTTTATCTATCTTCCTTTATGCTCTACCTTAGATGTGATTGAGTTTACATTCTGCTATGTCACCCCCATTCGGGGAGTATAAACTGTTTAGTCTTATACTGTTAGATACATTGAGACTTAGGACAGCGTTCTACCGCCGACACTGTGACGTAGGCTGGGCGTTGTTACGTTCTCGTGCCCTATCTCTAGGGTGCGGGTCGTGACACGTTTTTAGTGGTGGCCCATGCAGGTCGAGACTAAAAGTGTAGTGGTATTTGAACTAGAGTGCCACTACAGCCTACAGTAGGATTAGGATATGTTTTGAAGGTACTCAATCACAGTTAGGACCCTTGAGAGATTTCCGGGACGACCCTTGAGAATCTTATTTAACTTCGATTTGAAAACTCTTTTTCCTTGATTGATTTATCTTTACTTTCTGCTATTGAATTTGATTTTGATGGATTATTATTGAATTTGAGTTTGTATTTATTGATTTTGAAGGATGATTATTGAATTTAAATTTTGATGATAGCTGTTGCATCCGAGTTTGTATTTTCATAGATTTTTGTTCATTTTTGGATTTTGATGTTCGTTGATAAATTTGAATTAATTTTTGAGTATTTATTGTTGATTTAAATTAATTTTGTCAAGATGAAATTATATGGGCTAGGTCATCTAAGTTATGGAGTCTAGTCTTCTACAGTCATATTAGCCAGCATGGTGAGGACATATAGTTTGACTTGGATATATCTCTCGGGTGTGGGAATTTAAGGTTTTCGCAGCCAAGCTAGCGGCATTGCGAAAATGTTAAATACCATTATTTTAGAGGTATGTGCCTAAGTCGAGGACTCTGTGATTATTGTAGCCTTGCTTACTAGTATGACGAGGATTTAGTGTACCATGATTTTGGACAGACGCATATGATTATCAGATTGTACCTTAAATGTTTTCGAAACATGTTTTCTCTACTTTTGTTTCTGTCCTTCAAAAAAAAATTATTAATTGTTTTGTTTTGTTTGTTTCTCATTATTTAACTTAAGAGTAGGTTTGCCTGTTTTTATAAACCTTTGCGTAACTTCTTGCTATGAGTTTCTTCTTAATGCAATGAATCGATAATTTTGCTAGACTTTATCTTGGATTTGATAATTTAGCTCTGGATTTCAAAATGGTTCTTCTTTAAATAGATAAGCAAAATAGATTTTATCGTTATTTCTTTCTTGCTATTATTCTTGTATTAAATAATAATAATAAAACTGTCTTGATTACGTCAATCACCTGCTTGGAATCTTGGTAGGAATCTAAATGTTAGTCTTAACGAAGAAATAATTTCTTTTATATTAGGACATGAGAATATGTATATGAATATATATAGCAGACACTTTGCCTAACACGTATGCATGCTACACTTGATTTTTCCACCTATCTAAATACATATTAATATGTTGTTGATGTTTAAATTATCAAAACCCCAATATTTCTGGTTCTCTGCTTTTCCATGTTTAAATTCGAAATTTAAATATAAATTTCATATTATTAGTTATGTTTACATCACTGCACATGTATGTTATACGTGGGGTTTCAATTCAAAATTTTGGTTGAGTTTTGTGTTTAAATTTGTAAAATCTGAGACTGTGTGCATGTTAACCCTTGATGCGGGATTCCAAATGTTAGTTCAAATTGCTGTTTTATTTCTTAAATGTAATATTTGAGCTATATACCTTGTGGGAAGTAGGGATATAAATTTAGGTTTCATATTCTTACATGTTAGTTGTGATAAACATTGAGTTGGTTTTTAATGTTCAAATTTTTCCAAAATCCTGAAAACTAGTTACATGTTAACATTTTTACATTGATTTTCATGTTTAGTTAAATTTTAGATTTAACATTTAATATTGAACTGTGTGCATAGATAAATGTATGGATAGTATGTTAGGGTTTCATTTCTATCATGTTAGGATGTATTAGGACCATTGAGATGGGTTGCGATGTTTCAAAACCCTAAAATCTGAGACTGCATTATGTTAATATTTTACTGTTTTAAATGTTAGCTTATTTTCAGACTTTGCATGTAAATGCTGAACTAAAACTGGGTTTAACCTTTCAATACTAGGCTATAACCCTGTACGAGGACACACACACACCCTCTTTATATATATATATATATATATATATATATATATATATATGTATAAGGTTAGCCATGCATGTTATGAGTAAATAAGTTGCGTATTGTAGATTGTTTAACCAATATGTCATGATTAGTGTAACTTGATAGCCGTTGTTTTGAAACCCAATTTCTCATATACAATTTCATGTATATTTCGTCTACACACATGCCTACTATCTTACCATATTAACCTGTTCACATACACCCATACACACACAAACCATATAACATTACATAATGCCAGCTTTTCCCTCTCTAACGCTCTCTATATATATATTGTGATTGGATTTCAATGCAAGTGACTTTCAATTTTTTAACTTTGAAATTGATTTTTCTGTACCCTTTTATATTATTGGAAGTTACCTTTCTTATTTTTATATATTTTTTTATGAGTACCAGCTTTCACATAGGATGGTAGACTGTCTTACAGTTTTGATGATTTGCTATTTCTTTATCTTTTTTCAGTTTAGCACTCTAGATTTCTTGTGTGTTTGATATCCTATGACCGTCTTGGTTTAGCATGACTAGTATACCTAGATGAGACTTTCACTACCACCGTATGCAATGACCCTGTATGTCGTCCTTTTGATCACATGATTTGTTTTAATCTGGGACTTTGATTGTGGGGGTTTGACCTAGAGGGAGTATGGACATTTTAATTTCGAAGATAAAATTTTTCTAAGGTGGGTAGACTTGTAACACCCAATTTTCTAAAATGAGAGTAATTTTGAAGTTTTGTAATTTTAATCATTTATTGATTTGACATTTAAATCATGATATAATTTTTGGTAATTTTTAAATTATTTTAAAACTATTTAAATTCTTGACTTGCAATTTTGATATTTTGCTAGTGAAACCCTAGAGACTGTTTGACCTAGAGCCTAACCATGTGATTAGGATGTTTTAATGTCATTTCTGGCCTAAGGATATTTTACATTTGACCTCCTTGAATTATTTTGATATTTATTGCGTTGGTGATTGTTAATTTTGACCTTTGATAGGTGTGATGGTTTTATGTCCATATTGGACACGTATCAGTTTTTATTTACAAATATTTGATGTGTCTCAAGGAGATTTTTATTGCTGATTTTTTTGAAAAGTATTTGAATGAGATTGTTTTCTGCATGTGTTTCCTGTGATTGCTTTGTTTTAATTTCAAGGACGAAATTTTTTTTAAGGTGGATAGATTTGTCACCCCCAGTTTTCAAAAACAGGAGTATTTTTATAATTTTACATTTTTGAATATTTTTAAATTTTATTTTATTATTTATGATATTATTTTGGGGTTGAAATTTATTTTATTATTTATGATATTGTTTTGGGGTTATTTGAGTCGGGTTCGAATTTTAACTCAATTCGACTTGAAACGGGGACCCGGGGGGTAGTTTGACTCTAGTGGGACCCACACACTAGTTAGACATGGCCCATATGATATTAATTTTAGTCCACATGATATTAATTTTAGTTAGTAGTTAGACTAATTATTTTGGTTAGCATTAATTGAGATTAGTAATTTTGGAATGACCAAACTACCCCCGACTTAAACCCCTACCAATATATTAGCTAATAGATTAGTGCAAGGGGCTTTTAGGCATTTCCTAATATGACAAAAACTACTTTAATGGATGGCCACTTGGAGGGGGGATAAGGGGTGAGTCATCATCTCTTCCATTTCATTTTATCCATCAATTTTCTCTCTCATATTCTTCCCCAAATTTCTAGAGAACAACTCCATTGATTTCATCTCCAAATCCACCATTTTTTCTACCAAATCTTCTTCTCTTCTCCTCTACTCCATAGTTAGAGGGTACTAGCCAAGTTTGGGAGGAATCGGAGCTCGTTCGTGTCCTTTTGGAATCTCTACGTGTCGGTGTCGTGTCGGAAGGCCTTTTCCTTTGAAACTCTCTTCCGGAAGGTATAATCTCTCCTCTAATCCACCCCAACATGCATATAGGATTATTTTGGACCCATAGGAATGACCCCCATGGTTGTATCTCCATTTGTGTCCATTTTGTGTCCCTTTGGAGGTCATAGGAGTGTCCTTGTGTTGTGGATGTGTTCATGTTATATATATAGATTTATATATATATATATATTGTAATGAGAGTGTATCTATATTTATATACGTAATAAATGGTTCATGATGATTATATAATCAAGTTTGTGAGTGTGGTTCCTCATATTATTATTGTTGTGGATAATTAGGATATATATTGTGTATTCTTTTGGCCCAAACTATTTAAATCCGTCATGATTTTTATCCACGTTTTTAATTTCAGCCCAAACTTAGAAATGCCATAACTTCTAGCTCAAATCTCAGTTTAATCTTCCGTTTTTTTAAAAGAAGCATATTGAAGTTAGCTTTCCAAAAACATATATTAATAGGCGTAATTTTTTCTGTAAATTTCTAGAGAATTATTTGAGTGTCAGCTGTACGAAAGATAAACGCGTTCTCGGTGTTTTCGCGATTCCTGGAGTTTTCGAAAACAAAAACGCGATCCGTTTGAAGTTTCGGAAAGCTAACACATAGATCTATAACATACTTTAATCCTAGATTTCAATTCATGCTGAGTTGGTACAATATTGATTATTAGTAGGAGTTATTATTCGGCATATGCATTTTGTGCACCCTTGTGTGTAATATAATATTCTATTTGATTTTAACCCATGTTAATGTATATACATTATGTAACTAAATAGAGAATGCAAGCATGAGTAAATGGTTAAATAAATGATGTATGAGGTATAAGTATCCTATCTAATGTAAGCATGTATAAGTACGGCTTGTAATGAATATGTAGGTTCCATAGTATGTAATGTATGGTGCATATAGTAGCGCAAGAGAATAAATGAATAATAAATTAATGCAAGCATGAATGTAATGTAATAATAGATATATTGTATGTAATATACAAGTTAATGAGATGTAATGTTCTATGTTAACACAAATCCTATATTACCTCATGTACCCCTTACACTATGTTGACACTATCACACTTGACACTTTGTTCACTTATACTTTGACACTCTTTGATATGTATACACTATGTATGCCCATTTAACCCTCACTTGCCCCTTTGCCATGTTCACATACACACACATAGCCTCTTAAATAAGTATTTATGAATATAGTTAACTTAGCTATGTATGTATATTATATATATGATAGCATATTGTATTGTAATATATAAGTTTATATAGCCATTGAAATGCCATGATTATAGAACTAATGTTGAATACCAATATATGCATGTGTATATATATGTAGACATGTATAGCTTAAAGTAATAGATTACCTAGTGTATATCTAATGTGAATTCTTGCCTATTTGAGTATTGAATAATTACATGCTATATAGAGTTGGGTGTATGTTGGCTTGTATAGCCTTGTATTGATGTGTGCTTGCTAGGATAGTCTTGGTTAGGCCTAGTAAGACTTGCTGGGTTAGGACATGACCTAGTTTGACCTAGTTTGACTAGTGCAGTTGACCAGAGTTGACCAAGGGTTGACTTTGGCCTAGTTAACCTAGATTCATGTAGAATACATTATAGTGCTTTATATTACCCTTCTGGATATGTTGTGACTTGTGTTGTTCTAATTAGGAGCCAGACACCTCTCCTCGGACAGTATCTTATTTTAGGTCTGTGATCACTCTGAGCATCTGTTCACCTATCAGGTCAGGACCACAGGCGAGTACATTCACTGATAGTTTTCATTGTCTTGATATCTACTATATCCGATTCAGTCGTAGTATTTTACTTGATTCCCGACACGACAGTTCACGGACTAGTATACATCGGATCCTGTCATGAGATGTTATTCAAGGACTTTCTTGGTATATGAGTATGAGATATGTCCGTGTTCCGTGCTTGTATAGACATCGATTCCTAAGGGGACTAGCTACCCTCTTACGGAACCCCGTGTCACGACGTGCCATGTCCGGATCCGTAATACTATTCGGGGGATAGAGGGGAATTATTAGGGGTTATGTGATGAAAGCCTCCGTGTGATATTTCCGTGTTTTGCTAGCGCCACCATCACCTCACGTAGGATGTAGCAGATACCCCGTGCCAGTTATCCAGGTTGGCCGGCATGACCCTCTTCGGAGGCCCTCTCCAGAAGTTCCGTGTGATTGTCGGGCCAAGTGGATAACCTTTCCGTGATTCCCTAGCCGATCATATTTCGCCCTAATAATTCAAATCACTTTTTATTTATTTGTTGTCATATCTTACATTCCAGTTCACCTTTACTTACTATACTTTCACCATGCTATGATTCATTTCTCATATGCTCTACCAGCCTTTTATACTGTACCATGATGATGGGACTAGGTTCTGTTCGGAAGAAGGGTTACAACCCCGGTCCTTGTTTGGTTTAAGGATTGTAACTCGGCTTTCGAATGGTTCCCAAGTCACCTATATTCTTTGTCTTTTATTTTATTATTACTGTCTCTTATAGTATTTGTCAATTCATATGGAACTGCTGTTGGTATTTTGTACTTACTCATTTTCCTGACAGGATACGTTGACAAATTTTATAGATAGCTTGGAGATTTCCTGCTAGCCTAGAGGAGACCCATTAGAGGTTGTTTAGTTAGCTGTTCTCAGTTGTCTGGAGTTGTATTTATTTTATGGATTACTGTATTTGAGTTTTGAGATATATTTCTGGGTTTTGTACCTTAGACACTTAGACTTCTATCTGTTGTATCTCTTTTCGATTTCATGTTTTATCTATCTTCCTTTATGCTCTACCTTAGATGTGATTGAGTTTACATTCTGCTGTGTCACCCCCATTCGGGGAGTATAAACTGTTTAGTCTTATACTGTTAGATGCATTGAGACCTAGGACAGCATTCTACCGCCGACACTACGGCGTAGGCTGGGCGTTGTTACGTTCACGTGCCCTAACTCTAGGGTGCGGGTCGTGACACGTTCTGCCAGGGGAGGTACTGACCGCTGATAGGACGTTGGAGGCAGAAGAGGTGGCCGTAGACGTCGGTGGTTCCTCCGAACTTGAGAAGGGTAAGGGTGTGGAACCCTCTGTTGCCCCTCCTACTTGGGGTACTATCTCGACGCCTGTGCCGGCTTCCTCTGTTCCTTCGGCTCCTCGGGCTAGCAGTCCGGCCCGTGTTGATGAAGAGCCTATTGATGCCGAGATTCCAGTCTCGCAGATTGAGGTTGGCGGATCTTCTTCCGGTCCGCTAACTACAGCAGCCCCTCCAACTCCTGCTATGACGCCGCAGGTGTTGGCGGACGCAGATGAATATGTGAAATTCATCGTTGAGGGGGTGTATAAAATGCTACAGAGGGGTGTATCTGCTGTGATGGATGCCAACGGGTGTTTTACGACGGCAAGAACTCTGGCAATGCCTTATATCGAGCTGATCAGCGTTCACCAAGGCCACGACCATATGGCCGAGATCCTGGAGGCTTCGGTGATTGAGCTGGACCAACGGCTCATGAAACTTCAGCGCATCCAGCAAAATGACCTTTTCGTCTTGATAGATGCAGAGAAGGAGAAGTTGATCGCTGAGATTGAGTCTTCCTACCAGGCCACTGTGAGCGTCTGGGAGCACGAGGTGGATGAGACTGAGGCTGCGGTGGGACAGTTATCTCAGTCCATGAAGGAGACAATGGAAATGCGAGCTGCGTTGGATGCTAATATCGTGGAGATCAACGTCCAGATGAGCCGTCTTGAGGACCAACGGGCCCGGCTCCAGTTAGATGCCGAACGTGTCCAGACTGAACACATAGCTTTCAAGCAAGAAGAAGTAACCTTCACTCACCGGGCTCTTGCCCTGGCTCGGCAGCGACAACAACTTGATGAGAAGCATGAGAATGACACTTCCGTTGAGGCCGTTGAATTGATATGTCAAGAAGCTGAGCGTCGAGTCCTGGCGACTGTGGAGACTCATGCAGCCGACTTGAGACGTCGAGTTAGAGAGCTCTCCACCAACCCTGGAGATGTTTAGGGACTGTAGCATCTTCTTTTTATGTTTTTGCAACTCTTACTGGGGGATAGTGTAGTTTTGTACTCTTTTTTTAATAAAGAAGTACGCAACTTTTTTGTGATGTGTTCATTTTTGTTATCATGAACTTGATGATTTGTGTGGACCTATTATCTTTTGCACACCTTGGCTTTTAGGTACAGATAATAAGTTTGAAGAAACCAACATGTTTGCTCAGAGGTAATGTGGACGTGGCAATCATTGAGGTTCAAATGATAGAATCTTCCTACTCAGAGGTATTATGGACGTGGTAGGAATGATCCTGGAAGATATGCTGAACAACTTAGAGGTGATCTGGACGTGGAAGTTCTGCGATCAATGTACGACAATACAAGGGTCATTTGTACGAGATGTTTACTCAGAGGTAATGTGGACGTGGTGAACATGAAGGATAGCGTAGGCTTACGAAGTGTAATATTCCGCTTTGTAGGGTGTAGAGGGACAACTCAGAGGTGATGTGGACGCGGTTGTCTTTCTACTGGGGGGTGCTATAGAACAGCTGGGTTCCGGAAGCGTATAGTTTCGTTGGAAGGGAATTATCTGTGAATCCTGATTGTTGGGTCCATAGATCCCCTTGTGGAAGCACATATCTGGAAGATGTCAGGAGTAGTACTTCTTCAGGAACTTACCGTTGATGGGCATCATGAACAAGTCCCCATTGGGTTTGGCAAGGCGGTAAGTACCGTTTGAGTATACCGTCTCAATGATGAAAGGTCCTTCCCACTTGGGCTCAAACTTTCCTGGTGTCTTGTGAGTTAACACCATCGGCCTCCTGACTGCCAGAACCAGGTGGCCAACTTGAAAAGTTCTCTGTTTGACCTTCTTGTAGAAAGCCTGTGATATACGAGCTTGGTAGAGTTCGATACGTTGTTGAGCTAGGAGACGCTTTTCGTCAAGTGCCTCCAGCTCCCGCAGACGACGACGTTGATTGTCCTCTTCTGTGAGTTTGTTTGTGATTGCTACGCGGAGTGAGGGTATCTGGATCTCGAGAGGCAGTACCGCTTCACTCCCGTAGACCAGGAAGAATGGTGTGTTGCCTGTTGGGATTCGTACCATTGTGCGGTAGGCCTACAGACATTTACCCAGCTTTTCGTCCCAGTCGCGTTTGTTGGATGACACGACTTTTTTGAGCAGCCTAACGATAGTTTTGTTGAACGCCTCGGCCAATCCGTTTGCTGCCGGATTGTAGGCGGTTGATGCCACATTTTGAATACGATTCTTGTCACAGAATCTGCTGAAAACATGGCTGATGAACTGAGGACCATTATCGTGGATGATCCTCCGGGGTACTCCGAAGCGGTAGATGACATGGTATTTGATGAAACTGACCACCCTGGAGCTCTTTACTTCCGCCAATGGGACTGCCTCTGCCCATTTGGAGAAGTAGTTGGTAATGACCAGGATGAAGCGGTGCCTCCTTGATGAAGGAGGGGTGATCGGTCCTACGATGTCCATGTCCCAGGCTTCGAAGGGCCAGGAGGCGACTGTAGGATGTAGTAGTTTTGATGGCGTATGAATGAAGTCTGCGTGAAGTTGGCACGCATGGCACTCCTTAGCATAGTCGACAGCATCAGCGGCCATGGTTAGCCAATAGTAGCCTATACGTCGCAGTCGATCCTGTAACTTAGGACCAGGTTGATGAGCTCCGCAAGTTCCGTCATGAGCTTCTCGAAGAGCTTCGGTCGCCTCTTCGTTGGACAAGCATCGAAGGAGAAGCCCATCATAGGAGCATCGATACAACATTTTAGTGGCTGTATCATAGTAGAATCGAAGAGAACGTCTCCTGACTGAGACGGCTTCCTTCGGGTCCTCTGGAAGAATTCCGTAGACGGCGTAGTCGATGAACGGGAACCTACAGTCTCGAACATTAACACCAGTACCTGTTGGCATGGCGTGGTCCACTCGTAAGAATAGGTTGTTTTTAGGACAAACCAAGTCTCGGCCAACCACCGTGACGTAGTGTTGAGTCCCAAGGGATGCTGCTAATGAGGCCGCGAGGCCAGCCAGAGCATCAGCCTCCAGGTTTTGTAGACGAGGGACGTGTTCGATGAAGAACCCGGTGAAGGTTGAAATGATGTTTAATGCAAGTTCATGGTAAGGGACCAGATCTTCATGGCAAACTTCGTATTGCCCTCGGATCTGGTTTACGACGAGTTTCGAGTCGCCATAGGCTTCCATATGATCCACCCCCAGCTATTGTGCCAGCTGGAGTCCCATAATGAGCGCGTTGTACTCGGCAACATTGTTGGAACATGGCTTTGAAAGAGAATAAGCGCGCTGGATGACTAGCTGATCGGGGGAGACTAAGATTACCCCCACTCCTGCGACGATCTGGCCTTTGGGGCCTATTCTTGAAGCGCCATCGAAAAACATCCGCCAGACGGAGCCTTCTTCGGTGACGTTTGATTCTTGGACCTCATCCAGGATGTCTTCATAGAGTCTTGAGGACTCCGGGATGGGGTGTGCAGCTAAGAAGTCGGCCAGAGCTTGACCCTTAACAGCCTTCTGTGGAACGAACACCATGTTGTATGGTGTTAGCAAGATCGCCCATGTGGCTAGCCGGGAGTTCAGTGATCCTGGCTTCGTCATGAGGACCCTGAGCGGATTGACTCGGAAAATGACGTGAATTGTCTGGCCCGAGACATAATGACGAGTCTTTTGGATGGCAAATACCAGAGCCAAGCACTCCTTTTCAACGGGGTTGTACCGGTGTTCGGCCCGATCAGGGTTCGACTGAGGTAGTAGATTGCTTGCTCATAGCCTGTGTCGCTGTTCTGAGCCAGCAGGGCGTCGAGGGAATGATCCATGGCACGGACGTAGAGCAGGAATGGTTTGCCAGCGACGGGTGCCACCAGAACTAGAGGGCTCGTCAGGTAGGCTTTGATGTTGTCGAAAGCCTTTTGGCATTCCTCTATCCAGATGTAAGAGACTCCCTTCTTCATGAGCTGGGTGAAGGGTTGACATTTGCCGGAGAGGTTTGCTATGAACCTCCGGATGTACGCCAGACGTCCCTGTAAGCCCCGAAGTTCTCGAAGATTCATCGGAGGGTCTATGTTGAGGATGGCTTTGGTCTCCTCGGGATCGACATGAATGCCTTTTGCCATGATGACAAAGCCCAAGAATTTTTCGCTAGAAACCCCTAGGAAGGATTTAGCGGGGTTCATCTTGAGTTGATGTGCTCACATGAGATCAAGGAATGTCTTCAGGTCTTGTAGGTGATCTCTTTTAAAGCAGCTCTTGACTGCGATATCGTCAACATAACATTTGACTGTCTTGCGAAGATATTGACGGAAGATGGTGCTCATAGCTCGTTGGTATGTCGTACCGACGTTCTTCAAGCCGAAGGGCATTACTGTGTAGCAGAAAATGCCCTTTGGAGTCCTGAATGACGTATGTTTTGCGTCATCGGAGAACATCTTGATTTGATTGTAGCTTGAATATCCGTCCATAAAAGATATGCATTCGAAGCCACACGTGTTGTCGATCATCACATCAGTGATTGGAAGTGGGAATTCGTCCTTCGGGCAAGCAGAGTTGAGGTCTCTGAAGTCGATACAGACTCGTATCTTCCCATTCTTTTTGGTAACAGGTACGACGTTGGCTACCCAATCTAGGTGTTGCTCTTCACGGATGAAGCCGCTAGTCAAGAGTTTATCTACCTCCTGATCGATGGCGTTCATGATGTCCGGACGGAAGCACCGCTGTTGTTGCTTGATAGGCTTAGCATCAGGCAAGATATTCAACCTATGCATCGTAATCTGGGGATTAAGTCCCGGCATATCTTCGTAGCTCTAGGCGAAGATGTCGATATACTCCTTAGCCAATTGGATTAAAGATTTTCGGTCTTCTCCTTCTAGCCTTTTGCTGATGAAGATGGGTTTGAAAGAAGACCCATCTCCAAGGTCGATCTGCTCGACTTCATCCTCGATGGGAGGTTCACGTAATTCAAAACGAGACTCCCATTGTTGTCCCAGGCATTGAGCCAGGGTTCTTCTTCGAAGGGTTCCGGTGCTTGGTCTTCGCCTTCATCTTTTTGAGGCTGTGTTGATGTCATGTTAGCTGACAGCACTTTCTTGAAGACTGATCCGATACTGGTATCGAAATCCCAAGTCGATGCTTCGGACGAGTGGGAATGTTCTATGTCTTCTGCGTCTGAACTCTCTGGAGTTGATGGCGGCGTGACATAGCCTACCCCCCGTCGAGTTTTGTTGTAGTAGTCCTGTGGCTTTCCTTTGGGTGTTGGAAGTCGGAGAGGGAGACGTCGACCATTGCCGTAGTTTAGGCCTTTGTCGCTTTTTAGGTCGTAGCCCATCTTTTGGATGAGGTACTTTACCATATCCGTGTACCGATAGAGTTGCATTCTGCCGGCATCTGGTTCTGGCTCGAGCGGCGGGAGGTCTTGACGACGCTTGCCTTCACCAAGGATGATGGATCCTTCGTCTCGACTTCGTGGAGGGACTATATAGCAGACTCCTTGAGACGGGACTACTCGATTTATATTATGGACGGTCGTTATTTGTGTTTGCAACGACCGTAGAGCGTTATCTAACGTATACATGGTATTCCAATATGAAAGACAAGAATAATTAAAAGATACTCTATTATTGATAAAGTACGAGATTTTATCCCGTGGGATTACATTGTCTAAAGAGGGTACATCTACATCAGCAGAAATATATTCGCCAAGCTCCTCATCTGTAAGCACTGGGGCTGGATCAGGAGAGTCCACCATAGCTTTGATTTTGGGGTCCGAGAGGGTTATGTGAGCCCTCTCTGACGTCTTGGATGACTGCGGGAGCTTGCCCTTGAGACGCACCTTCAGTGGTGCCTCAGCTGCGCCTCCAGTGATTGGTGCCTTCCCCTGTAATTTTGCCACTAGGGGAGCCGATGTTTGAGGCGGCTTTCCCTTGAGGCGTATCTTCAGGGGAGCTTCAGGAATTGGTGCTTTTCCTGGTAGCTTGATGCTCATTGGAGGCACCTTCTGGGGCGGTTTGCCCTTGAGTTTGATCTTCAAAGGGGCGTCGGGAGTCATTTCAGGCTCCATGTCCGGCTCAGCTATCGTCTCTGCCTCGTCATCAGCATCATTGGCTTCCTCCTCGTCAAGTGATTTGTACAAGTCGGAATCGGTGAAGCAGGCTTCAATCCCTTTAAAATGATCGATGTCTGCGAACTCCGTCCTGATGACGCCATTGGTGGATACATATTTCATGCATTGGTGGAGCGTAGACGGCACCACCATGTACTCATATAGCCAGGGTCGACCGAGCAGGATGTTGTAGTTGACCTCGGCATCCACAACATAGCAGGTCACCTCAGTTTTGAGGTTACCGATGTGACACTTCAGTCGAATTTTGCCCAGTGGCTCGCTTTTGCTAGCGTTGAAGCCACTGATGGTTGTGTTGGAGGGCACCAGCCGGTACATTGGGATCCCCAGTGTTGATAACAGCGTCTTCGGAATGATGCTGAGAGAAGACCCCGGATCGATCTGAATCTGGTTCACCTTGACTGAACCGACATACCCTGTATAATACAGCGGCCGGTTATGTCGGTGGTGTTTGAGCAGCATGTCTTGTTGGGTGAAAGTTATGTTTGGGATAACTTCATCCGCACAATAACAGTGCACACAAGTAGTTGGAAGGTCTTCAGGCTGCTTGACCTGACTGAGAAAGGATTCGGCATCCTTCAGAGCTTCACAGAGAGCTTCTCGGAAGTCTTTGGAAAGACGCAGGAGCTCGAACAAAGATAGGCGGGCAGGAGTACTGGCCAGTTGTGCCAGTATGTCGAAGTTATGGGGCTTGGCTAGCCCCGAAACATTCTCCTTTCGTAGAGGTTTGTCGAAACGAACCTCCACCTGCTTCTGCTTATTGGCTGCTGAGGGCTTAGGCGGGCCCTCTTCCTGGACAGCAGGGACGGTGCAAGGAGGCACCACTTCGGCGGCAGCTTCGCCGGGTTGGGCATTTTGTTGTGCACGCGTCTGCACAGGGAGTGCCTCTTCTGTTGAAGAAGAGACCATGCGGCAAGACTTGATCTTCCTGCCTTTGGATTTGGAGGTAGGACGTACCTCTGGTTGAGTCACCTCGGAGATGAGGTCGGGGTGGACCCATAGGACCTCTCCTCGAGATGTGGTGAGTGGGATGAGTCCACTCACATTGTCACGGGTATGTGGTAAGTTAACCACCTCCATTGTCGCCTTAGGAATGGGGACGACGCCATCTTGTGTGGTAGTCGGCGGCAAGGTACCGAACTGGAGTGACACCACATTGGCTGACACCGTCTTCTCTTCGTAGTCGACGGAGATTACATCCGTATTGATCATGCGCTGGATATAATTTTTGAGGACATAGCAGTCCTTGGTCGGGTGTCCGACAAACCGATGGTAGTGACAGTACCTCGGGTTGTCCACTTTTCCAACTTCATTGGGCCGCTTTGGGTCTGGTAGCTTGATCTTGTCACCCTGCTTCAGTATTTCAAAAAGTTGCAGGGTGTCTTCGTCGTTGAACGAATAAGTCTCCTTGGGCCTTGGTGCAAGTGGAGGCTTCTGAGTAGGCACAGATGCGCCTTTTGAGGCATTAACAGTCAATGCCTGCTTCCCCTTTGTCTCTCGTCCGGGGTTGTTGGCTGCAGACCTTTTCCCCTTATCGTCAAAGGCAGAGAAGCTGACCCCCAGAAGACGTGCATTGGCCGCCTTCTTTTCTGCGGCTTCTGCTTCGATGATCAGGGAGCTCCAGTCGGGAGGAGGAGTAAAGTTGAGCCAGAGCTTGACTGCAAGCAGCATGTTCATGCTGCAAGAGGAGAGGAGCGCATGTTTCGGCATGCCTGGAGGAAGTCTGAAGCAGGCCTGTCGGAAGTGTTCGATGAATACCCGAACCGTTTCCTTCTCCTTCTGGCGTATTTCTATGAGGGACGCCATCGTCATGTCCTTCCCGCCGTCGTAGAAGCGGTCGAGGAAGAGGCGCATCAAGTCGTCGAAGGATGATATGGAATTGTCGGGGAGGCTGCAGTACCAGTCATACGCCACTCCCTTCAATGCTCCGACAAATATGCTAGTGAGGAGCGCGTCCTCCTTTGGAAGATGTCCCGTTTGGAACTGGAAGTATGTCAGGTAGCGACGCGGAGAGTCCTTTCCGTCATATGGCATCAGAGTTTGTGGTTTATACTTTGGAGGATAAACCACCTTGTTCCACTCGAAGGGATAGGGTTGGGGGATGCCCATCTTCTGGCGCTCCTCTTGCCTGTTCTTGGATTCGAAGCGCTCCCGTAAATCCTTGATCATTTCAACCACATCCTCCTTGGAGCTGGGTGTTGGGGAAGGTGGTACCACTTGGAGTTGAGCGTTTGAGGGCTCAGACGTCCGGGGTACTTCTCGACGGTCTGTGCCTGAGGGTACCCGTTGAAGGGGTACACTCGACTCCCCATTGGCCCCTGGGTCTGGACCGGTCGAAGGCGTTTGGGTCAAGGCCGACCGTATTTCAAACACCGCCTGAGTCAGTGTTGGCATGGAAGCGGAGAGGGTTTTGAGCCCACCCTCTAATGTGTCTATGCGCTGGACGATGTCCTACGGCGGCGCATCAGACTCGACATTAACCTCAGTCACATTCACTGTCACGACGCGACAGGGAGTGGAGAGATGAGTTGAGGCCTCACTCTCGGTTTCACTCTCATGTAGGGGAGTCACCTCTCCTGGAGCGTCATCTTGGCCACCCCCAGCCACGTTCTGGAGGTTCTCGACGGGCGCATCTGCAAGGGTCTGATTACCCTCAGCTCCGTCTTGAAGGGCCTCTTCGTCACCGGAACTCGGATCCGTGGATGCTAGGCTACCCCCAGCTATGTTCTGGGGGATATCCTTGTCTTCAGAGGCTTCTGAGAGGCTGACTTCGCCTCGAGGAGCTGTCCGAAGTGTGCTTTGGACACACTCGTCTTCGGAAGGAGGCTCAACAAGGGTCTGACTACCCCCAGCTTCCTTCAAGAACTTCTTCCTCGACCGAGTGCTTTCGAACACTCCGGAGGACGAGACAGCCGCCTTGGTTTTCTTCGACTGGTTTTTGGATGCGGACGAGGAATTGCCAGTCATTTTTTTGACTGATGAGGAGTTGGAGATCACGTTGCATGAAGCAACCCTTGTCTCCTCTTCTGTCGATACCTTCCTCCCAAGGCGATGTCGGAGGGGTGTCGATGATTGTAGCCGCTGAAAGACTGACTGCCTTGGTTGTACTGCCGCCTTGCAACAGCAGTTGATGGTGACCACCGCACAAGTATGCCCTGTGAGAGGCGTATCATGCTTGTTGGTCGACTCCCCTGACCGGCGTTTGTGAGTGATCACGTTACGTAGGTCGTTGGAGGAGAGTGCTACTTTCGCACCCCCTTCAAGCGCATGGCAAGGCCAAGCGTTGGGGTGGTCAAGTGAGTACTGCGCCCCCCGATCTGATACCAAACAGGCATTCCGATCAGTAGTGGAGGAACCACAACATTTGTTTGTCTTGTTCAACTTGGTTGCGCACGCAGCAGATGCGCCCAAGTGGGACAAGGGTTTTGAAGGTCGGCTCGTTCTTGGCGCCGCAGCACTCGAGCCGACCTTGTACAACTTACCATCAACAGCGCGCACGATTGTGAGCGCATGCTTCTGGCTTGTTGCTGGCATAGCACGTTTGGGACGCATGGCCCGTGCTGCCTTGGACTTTTTTGTACCAGACCACTGGGGCACGTAGTACTCAAAATCTAAATTCTCCTCGCCACTACAGCGAGTGAGTCTGTCAAAGACAGAGATCTTCTGTGGCGCATCAGAGACGATGCGCGGGGCATTGGCTGCGCCCCTGCTCCGTCGACGCATCTTCCTCGTCTGAGAGGGAGATGGCTGGGGAATGTGGTTAGCCGCACGTTTCCCCGAGAGATGTGCTGCATCAGCGGGCGCATCTTGGTTGCTGAGGACATCAGCGGGAAGGGAGGGCTGGATTGGCACATCCCCTTCGGTGGTGGTGCCCGAGGCGTCGACCTTGCGCACCCAGACTCGGCGAGTCTTCTTCGGCTTCGGCAGCCGCTTCGAAGGACTCGCGCTGCCTTCAGATATGAACTCCTCATACGCCTATTGATTGAGGCGTACGACCAGCGTCTTGTGGGAGGAGCCCACCTTCACGTCGTCGGCTTGTGACACAACTTTCTCAGTGGAGGAGAAAGAGGTCCCCAGCAGAGTCGCCAGCTTGTTTGCCATTAAAATTCTTTGATGTAAACTTTAATACAAACAGAACAGTGTTACAATATAGGACTTAGATGTAGCCCTAGAAGTACACTTTTGTTTAATCTGGGTCCCTTGTGCCAATAGAGCGAGTGGTAATGCGTTGACTCCGTTGACGAGCTGACGACGGTTATCGGTTCTCTGAAGGTTTGGATTACTCTGGATGCTGGAGCTTGCTGAGAGGAGGAAGACGTTGAATGTATGTATCTGCCTCTCTGGTGGTATGTTTGTTCGTATCTGTCTGTGTGTGTTGAAGAAGGAAATGATTCCTCTATTTATAGCTGGGCAGGTTGGCTGCTCATGCGCGCATATGTAGGATGCGCCGGTGCTTGGGGATGCCACGTGTTGATTGCCGATGGAGGCGCATAGGTGATGCGCCCTGATAGAGGGGTTGACTTCTTTATACTGCTGTTGTGAGCCGGCACGTAGCAGAGGAGAAGATCTTTCTGTTGCTGAGATCTTGGATGAGTTGAGTCAAATGACACGTGTCGTCGACCCATGGCTCGGAGATCTCTGATTTGGTGTGGAATGATCTGGTAGGATGCGCCTAGGATTGGGCGTATAAGGAGACTTTTGGCTCGTAACCTTTAGGAGTCACGAACCATTCTGGGCGCATGGCTTTCGAGGCGCATGCAGGCGACTTTCCTTCTGTCTTTTGGGATCAGAGAGCAGTCTAGGGCGCATGGCTTTTGAGGCGCATGCAGAGCTTCAGATGGAGACTTTTCTTCTGTCTTTTGGGATCAGAGAGCAGTCTGGAGCGCATGGCTTTTGAGGCGCTTGCTGGTTTGGGCGCATGGCCACGGAGGCGCATACGGGTGGTTGAGTGGCCACATGACAGTAGCCGTCGAAGTAAAGTCATGATGATGCTGACGTTGTCGACGTTTCGTCTTCTAAAAAAGCTGTCGACCGTTCAGACTTTGGGAGATGTGCTGCCAACTCTATCAGTTCAGCATTTAATGTTTGTGACATTCGATGGACAGCTAGGGGGCGCGTCGATTGGCGTTCCATTGGGACGCATGGGGGCGCATCCTCTGTGAGGCGCTCGGTTCTGAAGGGCGCATCTGTGTGATGCGCCTGAAGTCGAAGGGCGCGTCTGGCTATTTCGTTCCTCGAGTACTTTAAATAGCCGTTTGGCTGAATTCGAGGCATCCGGTTCATCCATTAAATGCAAGTTCATTGCTCAGAATTTGGAGAGCCATCTACTTGGCGCGTGGGTTTGATATGCCCGACCTATAAATAGTGGCATGGAGAGAGGGTTTGTTTCTCGTTCTCTCACGTACTTCCAATATGAACTTGGGTAGTCGAGTGCATTCTGTTGACGAAGTGCTCCCGAGGGTAAAGATGAGACGCCATGTCGTCATTGCTGCACTTGAAGGTGACTGTTACATCCAAAAGACGGAGTCGAGGGCTTCCGAGGCAGGCGGAAGGTGCCTGTTGCATCCAAAGATAGGGATGCTTGGGCCTCGTCTCCGTTGTGCTGGAAGGGCCGTAGATCGGAATGGCGATGTCCTGACCGTCTTCCTCTGGCTTTGGAGGCTCTTTCTCTGGATGGGGTGTTAATTGCCACCTACATCCTGCTCGGCCAGGTGAGCCTGGCTGGAAGAGCAGTACATAACTGGGCTGCTGAAGGAATGCACATAACTGGGGATGCACATAACTGAGCTGCTGAAGGAATGCGCCTTGCTAAAGGCGCATTGTGGGATGTGCCCGGTTGAAGGTGCATGTTGATGCTGCGTCTGCCTGGGGGCGCATGGTGGCTGCTGCGCCTGCCTGGGGGCGCATGGTGGCTGCTGGCCGTAGACTTAGGATCTTTCCTTTGTAGAAGTTTTTCCTTTGTACAGCCTTCTCTAGACATGTAATAGACTTTTATCTGTGAAATAAGAAGTTCGCTTTCCATGTCTATATTTGTTGCTTTTGCTGTGAAGTATTTTGTCCAAGCTCTGGCGTAGTGTCCGGCGCATTGGTTTTCTGGTTGTAAAATTCCATGCTTCTACAGATGTCATTTATCAAACACAAATGCTGTATTAGGCCCTCTAGTATAAGCACCACAAAATACCACAAATAAAGAATAGAGTGAACGTATTCTATTTATTTAAAATCAGTTACATTTATAGGACTACATCAACAGCAAAAAACAAAGAAAGGAAAATCTAGCAATACATAGTTTGGTCAGTTTGACAACACTTCGCCTTCACCAAAAAGTAGTTTCGTGGCCCTCGAAAGAAGTCATATTTTACTGCTGAGAAGCAAACAAGGCTGTTGAATCTCCAAGGAGGTGCCCGGAGGAGGGCAAATATATCATGTTATTCTCCCCTCCGTATTGCGGATACCTTAGCCCCGCTCCTCCAAAAGACCATACCTTCGAAACAGCATCCCTGATGGTTGTTTTGCCTACTTGGAGAGCCGTGAAGACAGGACGTTCATGATGACGCGTGACCATCGTCCAATACTTCGAGGTATAAAGGCTCTTCCTATCACCTAGGGAAAACTCTTCCGAAGCATAAAGAGTTCTGAGTTGTTTGATGTGTAAGCAAAAATGGTGCGAGGAAAACTCTTCCAAAGCATGAGGAGTTTTGAGCTATCTGATGCATGTGTCAGAATTGTGTATTTTCACTCTATCGCTGACACCGGTCGTGGAGAAGTTTGCTAGCCAGATCCCTACAAAATATGGAAAAAGTGGCTTAGTACCGAAAAGAAAACAAAGGACTATGTTTTTTTATTTATGCGGCCTAGCCAAACAGAACTCATGCAGCTCAGTCATGAGGCACTTATACGGATCAGTCATGAAGTGCTCATACGGCTCAGTCATGATGCACTTAGGGGGTTCATGCGGCTCAGTCATGATGCACTTAGGGGGTTCATGCGGCTCAGTCATGAAATGCTCATGTGGCTTAGTCATGAAGTACTCCTGCGGCTCAAAACATGAGACATCCATGCGGCTCAATCAGGAGGCACTTATGCAGCACAGTTATGCAGTATTCATGTAGATCAGTCCTGGCTCACTTATGCGATTCAGGTTCGAATATGCAGCACGTATGCGACTCAGCTCATGCGGCCCTATCATATATAACACATGCGGTCCAACTGAGATAGGGCATGCATCGACCAGGCTAAAAGCATATAAAGCAATATAGCACAGGCCCGCACATAAAATATGCGATATGGCCATCCAAAATTTCAGTCGTCGTCTTCCCACTATCCTTACCTTTGATAGGGGGTGCACGTCGAAATGAATGGAAGGAGAGCCCATCGCTCTAGACGGAGAGGCAAGTCCCTTCCCTTTGGCTGCAGCACCAGTCGACTTTGGAAGCTTTTGGAGCCATTAAGACAGAAAGATGAAGACAAAAGAGAAGAAGGTAGAAAAGGAAAATCTCTCTTCAAATGACCCCTATTTATAGAGTTTCTGAAGAGTGCCGCTTTGATTCTCAAAATCATTAAAGATTATGATGACGTTTGGGGATTTTATTCCTAGTAACCGTCGGCTTTATCTCGAAAAGAGAACCCAAATCCAAAATTGAATCAAGAAATTAAATGCAACAGTGACAGCTAGCAGACGAGAGGGTCTCTCTCTGTGGCTCAAGATCCTCCAAGGGCTCGAACTACGGCTCAAGATCCCCCTGCAGCTCGAAGTTCCCCGGTGGCTCAAGATTTCCCTGCGGCTTGACATATTTCCATTCTTCTTATTCAATGTGTTCCAAATTTGTAATTTGAAAACTTTGAAGGGGGGCTTGTAGAAGATTTGAAAAATGGGGTTCATGCGGGTCACAATTTGTCGTATATGTACTTTGGGCCAAAAAGGTTCGTATAAAGGAGAGCCGTATGACAGATTCAACACCCTATGCAGCCCGTCGACAAACAGACTGATTCGAGCCACAGAAGAAAGATATGCGGCCAAGTTGATCAGTTCGTCTGATAGAGCTAACAAAATTGACTGCTCTGATACTCTGACAAAAAGATAAGACGTGAGACATGAGAAAACAAAATGTCATGTCGCCAAAAGTAGGGTTCATACGCTTTCATGCGGCTAGAAGGAGTGTTACCCAAGCCGCATGAACCTTATGCGGCTCAAATATATGCGGCCCCAAAGTCTCCGAATTTCATACGGCCAAGGATGACTTTGACCCAAGCCGAATGAGCTTTATGCGGCCCAAAATACAGAATCTATACGGCTTAAAAGTCCTTAAGCTATGTGCAGGCTAAGGAAGATTGCGACTTAAGCCGCATGAGTCATGCGGCCCCACATGGTCAAAAACTGAGAGACTCATGCGGCTCAAAATGATTCTTATCCTGCGATAGGACACGTAGCAGGCTGACCAAGTCTCAACCACCCAGATTTGCTGTAAAAAAATCCTAACAAATCAACAGCTGGCAGCCAAAGAGCGGGTCTTCACGTGCAGATTAGCCACGTAGCCACAGGCCATCTATGCGGCTCAAAATATATACTACTATAAATAGCAGGGTGCCACACCCCAGCAAAAGGCTGAAAACCTTCGAAAGGCAATTTTTTGAAGAGCTAAAGACTGCGTCAGATAGTCGATGGAGTAAGGCAGAGTTGATACACTTTCCCGAGCCTCCACCATCACCACCAGAATCAAAAACTAAACTATTGTGCTTAGATTGTTTCCTAGAATTTCTTCCTAGGCTTTTCTTTGTACAAGTGAGTTTGCAATCAATTTCAGTATTTCTGTAATATTTGTCTTTAATTTTTAATGGCAAACAAGGCCACCCCTATTTGATGGAACCAACTACATTTATTGGAAGACTAGAATGAGTTTCTATCTCAAGTCTCTAGACTTTGATCTTTGGACCATCGTTACTGATGGTTACAAAAAGCCTGCTATGATTGCTGTCGAGGGGACTCTTGTTGACAAATACTATAACAAATATATCGACAAGGAGAAGAAACAGGCTAGTCTAGATGCTAGGTCTATCAATGCTCTTTTTGTGCAATAGATAAGACTGAATTCAACAGGGTCTCTGCATGCTCCACCTCACACGAAGTATGGAGGCTTCTGGAGGTGACTCATGAAGGAATCACACAAGTTAAAGAAACAAAGATCAGTCGTCTGACACAAGTATACGAGGCATTCAAGATGAAGCACAATACGACTATCACTCAAATGTTCATAAGGTTCCTCAACATCATCAACCCGCTATCTTTCCTTGGCAAAGAGTACTCCAACCATGATAAGATTCGTAAGCTGATCAGGGGGCTATCAAAGATTTGGAAACCTAAGGTGACATCAATCATAGAAGGCAATGATCTCACCAACAAGTCAATGGAAACTTTGATGGGCAAGCTGCTAACTCAAGAGCTCGACCTCAAAGACTTCGACGAACCTGCTCCAAAGTAAAAGAAAATCGCGGTTCGAGCTCACCACCCAAGAACCATTCCAGAGAAGACAAACGATGATACTTTCGATGGTGATGATCAAGCACTCTTGGTACACAATTTCAAGAAGTTTCTACGCTTCAATAAAAGGAAGAAAGACTAAAAAGAAGATGATGAAGAACCCACTTGCTTTGGCTGCAAGAAGACAGGACAAGTGAGAAAAGATTACCTTGTTGTAAAAAAAGGTGGCAGATATGAGAAGCCGTATAAGAAGTCATCCTCAAGGAAATAAGCCAACACTAGCATCTGGCATAAAATCGAAGCTAGTGACTCCGACGAAGAAGATGACTCTCCCCAAGACTCGGCAAACGTCTGCCTAATGGCAATCTCTGATAAGGTAACGCGTGATCCTCTTGATGACTTCACTTTCGATGAACTAGGTGATGCCTTTAGTGATCTACTTGAAGACAACAAAAAGGTTATTAACAACTATAAACATGCTAAGGATAAAATCACGGCTTATGAAGCTGAGATCCATAGACATTCATGCTTATTAGATAATGTTAGAGACACTCCTCCCACGGTGGACACCGAGGAGGTATCCAAGCTTAAGTTAAGCTTACACGATGCTGAATCAATTATTAAAAAACAAGCACAAGATATTTCAGTACTCAATAAAGAGCTTGTAGAAGAGAAATTTTTTTTTTAAGTTGCTACTGCGAGAATTAATAGTCTTACTTCTAAATACAATGAGTTGTATGCTGCCTCTAAGAAATTAGATATTAGACTGGGCAAACAGGTTATTCAACCCCAAACTCAGCCTCATTGTCACAGCACACACACTAAACACCTACACAATAGAACACACCATCACAATAACATGCATCCACATACATCACAAAAATATGCTTTTATGTATACCTACTTCCATGCAGCACGTAAAACACACACACGTAAATTATATCATCATCTCGCTGCTACGCATAATCACTATAATTATCATGCTGCTGCACGTAGCTATCATCATCCTACACTCACATATAGACATCACTATCAGCCTGCACCCAATACAAATATGCATGCTACATATACTTGTTGTAGTTTACACGGACACGTATCACCATAATGTAGAATTAGAAAATTAGTTGATATTAATCTATATACATGGGTACCGAAGACTAACTTTTCAGGACCCACAAGAATCTGGGTAACAAAGGTCACATCTACTCGTGGTGTAGGTGGACCTTTCTTTTCAAACTAGAAGCAAATGGTTTCTCGATAGTGGGTGCACATGACATATGACTGGAGATGGAAATCTATTTGTAATACTATCGATGAAAAGGGAAGTATATGTTTCGTTCAGCGACAATCTGAAAGGCTATATCATAGGTAACGGTACAATTAGTTATCCTCCTTCTCCCATCATTAAGGATGACTGTATAGTGATCGAGTTAAAGCATAACCTACTCAGCATTAATCATCTTGCTGATCATGGATATGACATTAACTTCGGGAAAACTAAATATTTTATCTATGATAGATCATCTGGAGACATCGCTTTTGAAGGGATAAGAGAAGATAACATATATATTTTCTATCTATCGAGAGATACTAACAGTGCAGGTAGATGCATTTATACTCACAAAGATGAAAAGCTATTATGGCACCAACATCTTGGTCATGCCAACATGGACACCATATCAAGACTATCTACCAAAGAGCTAGTAAGAGGATTGACTGACATCGCATTCAAAAAGGACACGGTATGTGTTGAATGTGAAAAGAATAAGGGTACCAAATCTTCTTTTAAATCCATCAACACTGTAAGTACCACTTGACCTTTGTAATTACTCCATATGGACTTATTTGTACCTAGTAGAGTAGCCAGTGTTGGCGAAAAACTCTATGCTTTTGTTATTTTAGATGACTTTTAGAGATTTACTTGGGTTTCTTGCAAACAAAAGTAATACTATTTTAGTTTTAAAAGTATTCTCTAAAAAGGTCCAAAATGAAAAAGGCTAGATGTTTACTCAAATCCAAAGTGATCATGGTGGCAAATTTGAAAATTTTGATTTTAAAAAGTTTTATGAGTCAAATGGTTTTGATCATAAGTTTTCTTGTCCTAGAACTCCTCAACAAAATAGTTTTGTAGAGCGTAAGAATAGAACTATTGGCAATATGGCCATAGTCAAGCTCAATCAATTCTCTCTTCCGAAATATTTTTGGGCAGAAGTTATCAATACAGCATGCCATGTTTTAAATAGGGTTTTGATTCGACTTATTTTGAAGAAAATACCCTATGAGCTTTTGTTTGATAGAACAACAAATATTTTTTACCTTCGAGTGTTTGGGTGTCGTTGCTTTATCCTGAATGCCAAAGACAACTTGGGCAAGTTTGATGCAAAAGCTGACGATGTTATTCTTCTTGGTTATGCTGCCAAGAGCAAAGGATATAGAGTGTTCAACAAACGCTCTATAATTATTGAAGATTCTATAATGTCCCTTTTGATGAGAGTAATAGTACAGCCGTTTTAACGGATGACGATATCGACGCTCACTCCGAACCATCAACTTCAACACATATGGATACACCACCTGAAATTAGTTCTCTGGAGAGCTTGCTAAAGAAGTTACAATTCAAATCTTTCCATCCAGAAAGCTTGGTAATAAGTGAGGTATCACAAGGGGTAACTACTCGATCTTCTTTGAGAGAATATATTGCTAGCACTGCTTTTATTTCTCAAATTGAAACCAAAAATATTTTATAAGCTTTTAATGATGAATTTTGGATATCTGCAATGAATGATGAACTCAACCAATTCGAACGAAATCAGGTATGGGAACTTGTTCCTAGACTTGCTGATCATTCGATCATTGCTACTAAATGGGTTTTTCGCAACAAAGTAAATAAGGACGGTTCAGTCATCCGTAACAAGGCTCGTCTCGTAGCTCAAGGATACAAGCAAGAAGAATGAGACGTATGCTCCTGTTGCACGACTTGAATCTATTCGGATGCTTTGTGCCTTCCTAAATTTTCAAAACTTTTTCAAATAGATGTGAAAAGTGCTTTTCTAAATGGCTTTATTAAAGAAAAAGTTTTTTTTAAGCAACCCCCTGGTTTTGAAAAAAAATAAATTTTCGACCTTGTTTTTAAACTTAAGAAAGCTCTTTATGGCCTCAAATAAGCTCCTCGAGCTTGTATGAACGCCTTAGTACTTTCTTACTTGATAAAGATTTTTTAAAAGGGAAAATTGACAGTACACTTTTCATAAATCTCTTGATGACACTATTCTGTTAATACAAATCTATGTAGATGATACCATATTTGGGTCTACTAATGAGGGTCTATGCAAGGAATTTGCCAAGTATATACAGAACAAGTTTGAGAAGAGCATGATGGGGGAGCTCAACTACTTCCTTGGATTGCAAGTCAAACAATACTCGCAAGGCGTCTTCATCAGTCAGTCGAAGTATACAAAGGACATGCTGAAAAAGTTTGAGCTTGACAACATAAAACCTCTCAGCACTCCTAATGCTACTACATCAAAGTTGGAACCTGATGAAAGCGACAAACCGGTTGATCAACGTAAGTATCGAGGTATGATTGGTAGTCTATTGTATTTAACTGCTAGGCGTCCCGATATTATGTTTAGTGTTTTCTTATGTGCTAGATATCAAGCTAACCCTAAGGAATCACACATGACCGCGGTTAAGCTTATCTTTAGATATCTTAATGGAACTATTACTGTAGGCTTGTGGTATCCCAAAACCACTTCCTTTGCCTTAATCGGATATTTCGATACTAATTTTACGGGATGCAAAGTCGACCGTAAGAGTACCAACGGCACGTGTCATTTGTTAGAAAAGGCTTTAGTCTCATGGTTTAGTAAGAAGCAGAGTTCTGTTGCACTATCCACAACAGAAGCTGAATACATCGCAGTTGGTCGTTGTTGTGCACAGATTCTTTGGATGAAGCAAACTCTTAAAAACTATAACTTACTATTCAAGCACATACCTATTTTCTGTAATAATACTAGTGCAATAAATTTGACCAAGAACCCAGTATGTCACCCACGTACAAAGCACATAGAAATTAGGCATCATTTCTTACGTGATCATCAATTGCATGGCACTATAAACTTAGAATTCATTGACACTGAACATCAGCTAGTAGATTTCTTTACAAAACTACTAGCCGAAGTGCGCTTCAATTTTCTTTATCGAGAGTTAAGAATTTTAGATGAAACTGTCATTCAATAAGATGTACCTGCATAGATAACGGTTATAACATATATCATTCATAGTGGCATTGCTTTGGGTATAAGCCGAAAGGGCCCTTCTAAGAAAAGGCGTAAAAGCCTAAGCGATATGGTGCACTAGTCTTCGGACTATCGCTAGCTGGGATCTGGCCCCTATAACAAACCTGAGGCAGTTTCACTGTGCTGATCATTGTTTTAACAATAATTTATTATATGGCTATAATATTTTATGGTTACAACATTCATTATTGCTCATTCGAGAATTTTTTTATTAAAACTGTTTCTTTTTAAATCTTTTGGAGTTATGGAATCAGCACACCAGAATTCAGACCGAACTCTGTCCTATACAAAGTTTGGGCCGAACTCTTTGTGCTTGGTTCCAGAACCTCAAGCAGCTCTTGGCCGTTCAATTTGTTGATCCAATGGACACAATTTAACACGAACTGTCGGCCCTACTTTCAAATGCCCGAATTTCCTACCTCTCTCTTCATTCTTACCATCTTCAACCTCTCTCCAAACCCTAACCCTAGAAATCTCAAATTTTAGGGTTTTCTCTCCCCAAACTCAAGGATCTAGGGTTTGTGGTGGTTCTCTTCCATCTCCAACAACTTTTGTGAGGTATAACTCATTTTTCTCATTTCTTTCAAATTTCTATTTTCTCCATTATCTATGGCTCCAAGATTATTTGGTAGAGGCAAGAGGATGAGAAGTCCGAACATACGTCCTTGAACTTGCCGAATACCTTGAAGTCCCAGAACCCAACTCTTGGGAAAGACTTGCTGATGCCCGAGATTTTCAATTCTCCGGTGATTCCACTCTTGACTGTTATACGGATGCGATGTGTACTCCTAACATACGTCCTTGTAAACTCCAAGCCAAATATCTTAGGAATCATTTTTTTGAACTCCATCAGATTATCTTCTCTACAATCTTGCCCAAAGCGAGATCTACCGATGAAGTTTTCTATCATGAGATCTCGGCTCTTTATCACCTTAACTTTTGTATTCCCTTCAATTTCCCTTGCACGATGATGGACTGGATGATTACTGCGAGAAAGAAACAAAAATCCTTGGTTTATTCTATGTACCTACCACTAATTTTTTGTACCTTCAACATCCCTCTTGATGACTGTCAGTTCCTACCTACTCATGTCTATCTGTCCAAGGCACGTAGGACTATTGCTGCTATTGCTCCTCGTACTGAGACTGAGTCTTTTTACTCGAATGCTCCTGATGCTCCTGAGCCTGAGCCTCTACTACACTTGACTCCATCCAGGCGATGTTGCACGATCGCTTCCGCTTGGAAGTCGACCGCTGGACCCAGATGGACTACCGCACCACCCTTCAGATGTGTGCTATCAGCAACACACTACACGAAATTCAGTACTTCCTGGCCACCCAACCTACTACGTCGGTCCTTATGATACGGGACCCTTCTCACAAAGGTTACCGTATTGATAATACATGGGTTAGGCGGTATCTGGATCCGGACGCGACATTTGTTGACCCTCATCGCTCTGCCAGCAACCCTTTCGACTCTGCTGGTCCATCCCATGCTCCATGATGGTCATGGTTTATTATATGATGATGCTGCTGATGTTAGGCTTTAGTTTTATTATGCTTTATGTAGTAGTTCTTCAAAACTTTGAGTTGCAGTATTTCTATTTTTGAGTGTCAAAGTCATGTACTTTGGTTCATTTTGAGTTATAAACTGCTAGTTGTCTCTTTTCCTTATTTACTATGGTTATGGTTCAAAGTTGTGTGATTGCATGTATTCACTTTGTCTATTTTTCTGGGGCTGCCATTGTATCATTTTGCTAAATGACAAAGGGTGAGAATACTTGATATTTGCTTTGGGAATACTTGATATGTGCTTTGAGCTTCTATATGTATTATGTTGTGCTTGCTTGGATTAGAACTTGTCTCAAGAAATATCTATTTATGGGGACCCGACATGTTCATCTACGGAGGAGCTATTGTCTTTATTCCACACAAATGTGTCCAGGTATGAATGTCGCGACATACAAATATCGTATTTTTGTCAATTATCAAAATTGGGAAGATTGTTGACCTAACATGGATCACAGTCAACCTGATCTTAATAATTAACAAGACGATATCTGTTATGATCTAACTTGACACATTAAGCTCCATCAAGCTGCAAAATAGAACACCATCACATATCAGTTCAAGACAGACATCATCGACGATTGCTACGATAGTGCTACTGTTGCTTGTACTCTGAGTATGTACTTTTACATTTTATTGAGTCTAGGCTATTGTAAGTTGAGTCGCACTGAGTATCTCAACCCTAGACTGAATACCTAAAGCTCCACCAAACAAACTCCAAGACATACCAAGCCCATCTAGCCCATTTGAACATTCTGGCCTCTAGTGTCACGACCCGCTCCCGAATAATCGGATACGAGTCGGACACGTCCAGCCTTCGTCGTTAGACACGACGAAGTAAGCTGTACCACACTAGGGAAATCTAACCAGATAATCATGAATAAGTATGAAATCACAGCATCTATAAATGTATCCCAAACCCAGAGTAAAGTACAAGTCTCAGAATTTATTACATTCCAGCAAAATGAAAGATAGAGTCTACTAGTCTCAAAATACATGGAAAATGTAAAGTTCTAATGGCAAAGCTCTAGGCTTCTGCAGCCTCTAAGTCAAGAGCAACTCCAGCTAGCTCTCCTGCATCAACTGGCTCTCGGCCAAAATAAGTGTCGCACAGGGCCTCCAACTCATCTGTAACATATCCTATTCAGGAGCGGAGCAAAGTACAGTTCTAGGTAATGAAACATGAACATGACATGAATAGAGTATAGGAGTACAAGAAATGAAATACAGAAATGAACATGAAATTACAGGAAAGTAGTACAGGAAATAAGTATAGGAACTATAGTACATCAATGTAAAGTACAGGAACATGTAAATTACAGGAAATATAATGTACAGGAATGAAACTGTATTCCTGTCGTACCAAATATGATAAGTGCACAATATCGAAATACATCTAGTCCATGTGACCGGCTGGGGTGAGAACATGCACAGGAGTACATGAATATGGTACGACTTAGGGCCCGCGTGCACGATGGAAGGCCTAAGCTAGGCACATGAGTATAGTAATCGGGATTGGTCATATGGCTAGTGTATTTCCCCATCCGACACTAATAAGTACAAGAACAAGAGTACAGGAGTACATGATATCGTGCCATAACGTGTCACAAGAAAGAGTACAAGAATGTAAATGCACAAAACCGTAGAAAAGTACATGCCTTGCTCCGGGAAAGTACTGGAAAACAATGTAGCTAGGTGTCCTCCTGTTTTAATAGGTATAGTTCTAATTTATTTATCAAATATTTTAATACCAAAGGGATATACTAGTGATTTAAGTTAAACTATACTCAACTGTCACTTGTTTTGGAAAATAATCCTAGGTTGGAATCTTTGTCTACTTTAGCCTTGAGTTATGAATCAACACTATACCTAGTTATCAGGTTCATTAAATTACAAAAGTATCACATACAAGAATATTAGGTTCAATAATCTGAACCAACTGCGCTGATGTGAAAACTCAAATCTAAAGACAAAATTTTAGTTTCAACAATCCAACTCAACATTGAATAAGTAATCGGCTAACCAAACATTGCTAAGGTTAGATTTTAGCCTCATAAACTGAATCATCACAGGAAGTAAAAGTTTAGGCTCATCCATTAGAACCAAGCCCCTGGTATGCAAGTTTCAGATTTCATCAATTGAACTAAATCATTAAGAATAGTTTAATCCAATGTGAACCTTCCCAAAACTGAAACCATGAAGGAACCCTGATATTCGAATATACTAGCTGCTGCCAAACTCAGATTTGAAGGATCAACCCCATCTCAAAGTTAAACTTAAAACTTAAAAAAAAAATTTAAAATATAACAGCAACCAACTCAAATAAAATACTCCATCAGAACCCCTAAGGAAAAATTATACAAATATACAATTATCAAAATCAAAGAATTGTCAAATAAAAACCAATACTGCCAAATGCTATACACCATTTGCTGGCTACTGCAAGGGACACAAACGACACCAAATAGAGGTCGGTACGGCCACGGTTCCCCTTCTCTTGAGCTACTGCAAGATCCGGTCTCAAATGACTCTTCAACACGACAATCAAAACCGGACACCAATCCAGAACTGGACACGATATAAAGTCGACACGAGCCAACACAACTGTAACTTCAATCCATCCTCGGATACGTACCCCACTCGAACACGAATCGATACCATTCCAGACACGAACACAACACATAAAACAGACACGAAAACAATTGATCACTACCAGTAAATTCTTTATAAACAACAATCTAAACAAAATTTTACCTAAAGAAGATCCGATTAAAAGACACAGAATGGACACGTCCGATCCAATTAGAATCTCTGGTCGTTCGAACAGTTTAGTCAATAATCTGCATATGCGAATGCCCGAAGAATTCAACACAAGAACACAACAACAACACACGAAAAATTAAAATCGAACAACCGCTAAAAATTACTTACCAGCTTAGATCGAATAGATCGAAAATCTCAGAACCAACTCCTAATCCCGATCGATCTACAACCTGTTGCTCGAAAATTAACCAAGAATTCAAATACTGCGAAAGAAATTCGGAATCAACAACTTGTACTCACTGATTCACTCTTCTCGACCTCAATTGACCCCTCAGGCTTCCTCGGATCTCAAAAGAAATTGAAGGAACGGACAGAAAGACCCGATCAAAACTGAACAAGGTTCAAATTAAAACTCAAGATCCCAACGATCCCAGAAAATAGAAGAAGAGTCATCAAATTTACTCACCTCTTCGTCGTCAACAAGTTAACACACTGCTTCCCCGAGGAACCCACTCATGCCTTGCGCTGTGGAGAGAGATGATCAGCGCTCACTGTCGGTTACTACCGACTGACCACCGGAGGGAGAAGCCGTCGGCCGTCACTGCCATCGATCGGCCAATTGCAGAGAGATTGGATGGCTCCAGAGAACTTCGAAACGAAGAGGAGAGAGAAAGGAGAATTAATTCGATTGAGAAGAATGATGAGTTCCTGGCCAACTGAGGAAGAAATAGGAAAACACTTAAGCAAAAAACCCCTCCACCAATTGGCTATTTTGCACATACAACCCGCCCCTTTTCACTAATTACATCCTAGCCCCTCGGCTCAAAACCTTTTCTAAAATAGTCCCTCCCTTTTTCACTAATTGCAGGAATATAAAGAAAATAGTTTGGAATATTTCTAAAATTGAGTGGGGTCCACTAATTGGCTATAACAAACTTTCAAATTTGAAAATCTACTCCTAAAATCATTTCCCCCCAAAATATAGATCCCAAATATTTACTATTTAAAGCTTAACTTGTTATTATAAAAAAATTAAATTTCTCAAAATTAGGGAAGTGAAGTATATTATTTAAATTTTAAATCCCACTAAAATGGGAAAAATGTAGTTACAAATCTCTCCCCTTGAAAAATTTTGTCCTCGAAATTCGAAGACCTACAAAATAAATCTCAAAACTTCCAAAGATTTCAAACACAAGTCATTTATTAGAGGAAAGTCCTGGCAACTCCTTGGGGAATTCTATAATAATAAGATGCGGTGCTTCATTCTCCTTCATCATAGCTCCAAAGCTAATCCAATCAGCCTGCTCCATGGCTCCTCCAGCAAACTTAAACTCGACCACTCCCCGTGGACGAAAGACAACACAACCTCTATAACAATTAATGTTGGCGTAATACTTACTCAACCAATCCATCCTGAGAACGATATCGAAGCTCGGAAGTGGCATTATGAGTAAGCTTACATGCAAATTCCTGCCTTCCAAAGTTATAGAACAACCGTTGCAAACATCACGAACTGGAATAATACCTCCTCCAGTCACGATCTTGCAATCCTAATTGATGGGTTCGGAAGCTACACAATAGTTTTGCATAAAACTTACTGATATAAAACTATAAGACACATCGAAATCAAATAACGTAATAGCTACAATGAAATTTAGCAAAATGGAACCAACGATCACATCTGCAGTAGTCTCTGGCTCCTTGACTGCCATAGCGAAAGTACGTCGCTACTGTGGTCCTCCTCTCTGTTGCTGGTGCATGTATGAACGAAATGTAAAGTGCTATACTCTAGAGAGGGGTGAATAGAGTAGGCAACGAAAAATTAAATATTTAAAAATCATTAGCAACAAGATCACAGGATATATATCACAGATATGTAAATAAAAAGTAGAGAGGAGAGTGCAAACGCAAACACAAGGATGTATACTGGTTTCTCTCTTGTGAGGACTAGTCCAGTCGGAAGAACTCTAGCTTCCAGTTGAAATCCACTATGGAAAAATATCGCAAGATTTCATGCAAAGTTTTTGGCAACCTCCACAATGTGAGCTTTGATATGAAGTACTCGACCAACTTGAAGTACTCGACCAACTTCAATTATAAAGTATCTTTCTTCAATCAAGCCTCTGATTACAATCACTCTAAAATTTCTTGACCGTACTGTACTGGCAAATCGACCAGAGGATTATAACTGGCTTGGGGTTTGAAAATGAAAGGCTTAGATTGGAAGAACGTATTAATCTTAGATAGAAGAGAAGAGAGAGGTGTGTTGAAATGATGGAAATTTTTCTCTATTTATATATTTTCCAAAGGAAGAATTCGGTCAGAATTCTGACAGAATTCTTTGAGAGAATCTCGATAAATAGCTATTGTATCTGTAACTACGGGGGGACCAAGTTTAAAATCCAACCGGCTACCAACCGAACTCGGGGAAAATTCGGACTGAACTCTGGCCAAATTCTCTTAGTGTAAGGTTCTTATAAATTGGTTTTTAGTTTTCTAAAAAGTCAATAAGTTATGAGCTTTTGTATATCGGTTTATTTTCAAAACAATGATATTCGAAAAATATTTTCAGGTATTCTATTTGCCTGTACGACTCGGTGTGCATCATATTTATAGAATCAATAAATTATGAAAATTATATTGATAAAAAAAATATAGACTCAACGGCCAAACGACTTCATGTTTTGAATGGTAGCAGTAGCAGTTCTCAGCAGTTGTCCAAGTACCCTTATATCGAGACATGGTTAGATCAATTATGAAAATTGGATTTGACCATGACCAATGGGCCAACAATCTCTCCTATTTTGATAATTGACAAACCTTGAATGACATAACATCTCGATCTTGATTTGAAAAGAATCAAAATTTTGTAAGGTAGAGTATTGTACTCTTATGATACAGTTTCCTTAAAAAAATTATGTATCCTACAAAAGATGTTAGATCCATTTTCTCCTCTGTTGTCACTTAGCAAAATAATTGCAAAGAAAGAAGCTCCCCCGCAATTCATGCTTAAGAAACGAATGTTAAAGAAATACATAAGATATATAATAGAATAACATATATTTCACATGTATTTTAATGAATGAAGCATAAACTAAAATAATGCTACTAATAGTAAATGCATGAAGTGCATAATAGGAATAAAAGAGAGAACAATACACACTGAAATAGTAAATGCATACTAATAGGAGCTTGAAAATGTATCAACTCAGCAAACAGTCACAGTAGTGCTACAAAAATAATAAAGTACTATCTTGGAATGTCAGAGGATTTCCAAGCATACATAGACAAAAAGTAGAGTCAAATCAGATACCATCTAGACAAAGTACAATAACATCTAGATCAAAATCCTCAACAGCTAAACAGAGTCAACATCGTCATCGCGATCAGCATCGCCACCAAGTCCAGAAGGACCAGCTCCAGAAGTGCCAGCTCCATGAGAAGGGTGTGGAGTAGCACCAGAACCACGGTACCAGTCATATGCATTATCGGGCTCAATGAAGTGGTGAATCGCCTCATCCTTACGCGATAGCCAGAGATAATGGGATCTCATAGAAGAAAACTAACATGCAGACCAATCTGGGCGAAATAGATCCGCAAAGGAGTTTGCCAGGGCCTGAAACCGACTACCATCTCGGAACTCGTATTCCCTCAATATGTTAGTTACAAGCACTCGCAAAGAGTTGTGCTCATCCAGCTGAGGATGCTGCATATCAAATAGGTGCTAGTGGAGACCCTCCAAAGACATAGGGTAATCCTGAGGAGGTAGATGTGGTACAGTTGGAGGAGGAACAGCTGTACTATGATGAGATAGCTGAAGAAACTTGGGCTCAGAGTCACGAGCGCAAGTAGAAAGATCATTGTCAAAGTCTTGAAAGATGATCGAGAGAATCATCGCGTAAGCAAGGTTCCTGTTTCTTTTGCGACAATGACTCATCATCTGAATAATCGTCTTGGAAATAGAAAATGGAATCCCCTTACGAACGTGGTATAAAACAGACATTTCAACGGTGGTCACATCGTTCTTGAATGTCGATTTAGGTAAGATAGTAGAATAGACGATGCGATGCAATTCATAGAAGAATAAGTTCAAATGTGCAGCTTCATTTGGAATATTAAGTTCAAATGTAGCTTCATTTGGAATAAGTTCAAATGTGCAGCTTCATTCTTAAAACTGTTTAAACTCGTATCTCTGGGAAATTCAAATTCAGTGATATCGTCTAGCTGAGCAACTTCATTTAGAATATTAAGGATTTTTGCTATATAGGCATCATTGAATTGAATGTCAATTCCAGCAAGATGACTCCTAACAGTAAAAGTGTCAAAGGTGGAATTGCAATAAAATAAACAAATAGTATTAGTTACAATAGAAAAAGAGAGAGTGACAAGGTTGTGCAATCCTAATGCTTCAAACTATGTTCGATGGGATAGAAAGATAGTCCATTTGATCAGTACGCCAGGGCATATATTGCGAATAGAGAAATCTGTATACCATAATAGGGACTAGTCATGAGTTTTGAAGTAAAACGTATTGAACGCCCCATCGTTCGATTGGATGGGCGAAAAGAGTGATCCTTGGATAGGATCTAAAGATGAGGCTTCTTTGCTAGCTGCAGTCTTCTTCCTCTTGAAGGGCTTGTGAATCCTAGGCATGATTTCTAGAAAAAGTATAGAAATTCATGAAATTAAAATAGAGAGAAGGAGGAAGTTATAGTTTCTGAAATTTGAGTATGTGGAAGAGAACGAAAATCTACACATGAATCCAAAATTTGGATTGAAAACTCCAAAGAATTTAAGAGAAATTGAATGATGAAAAGATAAGGTTTGGAACTCTCGGGCGTGGTTGATGCTCTATTTGGAGGAGATAAAGGTGATGAATAGGAAGGGCCACATTCAAATCTGACTTAAAAATACTCGACACCAACAGAATTCGGGTCGAATTCAGTTCGAGTTCGCCTGGGGTTCTGTTGAGGTATTTTTTGTGCAGAAAAAATATCACTTTATATTCATAAATCCTTTTTCAATTATTTAATTCAATGTTTACTTATTTTCAATTTTAATATATATAATTAATATTATTTTACGAATTAAATTTTGTTACGCAATAACTATTTCAGATTAGTTGTAAGGGTGTTGTCCTAGCTAATGGAGATTCACAAGGGAATGCTTAAGTACTATTTCACTTCGACCTTGGTCATGGTGATAGACAGACCCTTTGTAGGCTTATCTCAAAAAAAGTTTTTACATATTAAAAAATAATTAATAAAATAAAATTAATTAATATTATTGACATCTAAAATTCCTAATTCTTGACGTAAATAATTGAAATGATCTTCCGCTAATGGTTTTGTGAAGATGTTAGCTAATTGGTTTTCTGTGTCTACATATTCAAGGTTAATATCTCCATTTGTTTGATAGTCTCTAAGAAAATGATGTCGAATCTCAATATGCCTAGTGCAAGAATGACATATATGATTCATAGTCAAATTAATAGTGCTAGTGTTGTCACAGAAAATTGGTATGTGTGAATACTGTAAACCAAAGTTTTCTAAGGTTTGCTTCATCCATAAAATTTGTGCACAACAACGTCTTGCGGAGATATACTTAGCCTCAGTAGTTAATAATGCGATAGAATTTTGCTTCTTGCTAAACCAAGAGAGTAGAGCTTTACCTAGGAAATGACATATGCTGTTATTATTTTTTCTATCTACTTTACATCTAGCAAAATCAGCATCCGAGTAACCGGTTAGGTCAAAGGACGTAGTTTTAGAATACCATAAGCCGAAAGAAGAAGTGCCATTAAGGTATCGAAAGATACGATTAACTGACACAAGTGTGATTCCGTAAGATTAGCTTGGAAACGTGTACACAAGCAAACACTAAATAATATATCAAGGCGTCTAGCAGTTAAATAAAGTAAACTACCTATCATACCTTCATACTTACGTATGTCGACCGGTTTGCCTTGCTCATCAATATCAAGCACGGTTGAAGCTGCCATCGGAGTGCCAAGAGGTTTGATGGTTTCCAGATCGAACTTCTTTAGTAAGTCTTTTGTGTACTTGGCTAGATTAATGAACGTACTATTGTTAGTTTATTTGATTTACAGTCTAAGGAAGAATTTGAGTTCTTCCAGCATGCTCATCTCAAAGTCATTCTGTATACACTTTGAAAATTCTTAACAATGAGACTCATCAGTAGATCTGAAGATAATATCATCAACATAAATCTGAATTAAAAGAAGATTTCCTTTCAAAGATTTTATAAACAGTGCAGTGTCAACCTTCCTTTTTTTAAAGTCGTTATCAAGTAGAAAATAGCTTAAATAATCTTAACAAGCATGAGGACTTTGTTTCAGACCGTATAAGACTTTCTTCAACTTGAAAACATGGTCAGGGTTTTTGAAATCAGTAAATCCTGGAGATTGAGCAACATAGAATTCTTCTTTTATAAAACCGTTAAGAAATACACTTTTTACTTCCATTTGAAAAAGCTTGAAATCATAAAAAGATACAAATGCGCATAACAGGCGAATGGATTCTAATCTCACAACTGGGGTATAGGTTTTATCGTAGTTGATACCTTCCTCTTGGTTGTGTCCTTGAGCTTCGAGTTGGGACTTGTTACGAGTGACTAAACCATTCTCATTGAGTTTATTTCGGAATACCCAGCGGGTTCCAATGACCGGATGATCAATGGGCTTTGGAACAAGTTTCCAAATATGATTCCGTTCAAATTGGTTTAATTCCTCTTGCATAGCATCTAACCAAAAATTATCGCTACATGCTTCTTTAATAGTTTTGGGTTATAGCTGTGAAATAAATACAACACAGGAAACTATATCTCTGTTTGACGAACGAGTACTTACACCCCTAGTAACCTCACCTATTACCAAGTCCTTGGGATGGTCAGCGATAAAATTTATTCTTTTTGGCAGACTCCCAAGGTAGCTGGTTCCGGCTTCTGGTTCAGTACGTGCTCTGCTTGATGGATCTACATGTGTTGTGCTTGAAGGTTCTGTAGGTGCTGTGTTCGGTGTACTAACGACTTCATCATCATCGATTGTTTGTTAATTTAGTTCAGCAAAAGCAATGTTTATTGACTCTTCGATGATCATAGTCCTTTTGTTGAAGACTCGGTACCCTTTGCATTTGGCCACATAGCCTAAAAAATACCTTCATCGGCCTTTTCGTCAAACTTTGCTAAATTATCTTTAGTATTAAGAATAAAGCATTTGCAACCAAAGATTTTGATATAAAAAACTGAGGGTGTTCTATCAAACCATAACTCATAGGGAGTCTTCTTCGATTTAGGTCGAATTAAAATACTACTGAGAATATAACAAGCTGTATTGACAGATTCAGTCCAAAAGTATTTAGGTAGACTAAACTGGTTTAACACAACTCTAGCCATTTCAGATAGAGTCATATTCTTACATTCTACAACTCTATTTTGTTGTGGAGACCTAGGACATGAGAACTCATGCAGATAGTCGTATGTGTCACAGAATTGCTCAAACTTTGTATTCTCAAATTCGTCGCCATGATCACTTCGAATACGAGTGATCATGAATCCTTTTTTATTTTGAAATTTCTTACAAAAGGAGAAGAATTCAGACAATGCATCATTTTTACGTGTGAGAAAATATACCCACGTGTATCTCGAGAAATTATCTACTATTATAAATGCATATAACTTACCACCTAGGCTAGAAATTCTACTAGGTCCAAATAAATCTATATGCAGTAATTGAAGAGATCTAGTGGTACTTACAGAGTTCTTGGACTTAAAAGTGGATCGGATAGCTTTGTTCTTTTCGCATTCACTACATACTGTATCCTTCTTAAAGGTGATGTTCGGTAAGCCTCGTACCAATTTCTTCGTGGAGAGTCTTGAACTTGTGTCCATATTTACAAGACCGAGTCTTATATGCCATAGTTGACTCTCATCATTCTTGGCGATTAAGCATCTACCGGCTTTGTTAACATCTTCCAATAGATAGGAAATATATATATTGTTTTTCCTAATAACTTCAATGATAGTACTACCAGTTGAGCTATCAACTACAGTACATATGTCTTTGACAAAGTTATTACCATAACAATGATCACCTAAATGGCTTATACTGAGTAGGTTATGTTTAAACTTGGTTGCTAGACAGATATCTTTAATCATAGGATAGGGAGCCTTACCAATATTGTCGATACCTACTATATACCCTTTAAGATTATTACCGAAGGAGACGTATCCTTCTTTTTTCTTCGATAGTATTGCGAATAATAAAGCATCACCGGTCAAGTGCCGTGAGCAACCGCTGTCGAGGATCCATTTGCTTCTAGCATGCGTAAGGTGTTCCACCTACAAAAGAGTTTGTAGATGAAATTTTTGGTACCCATTTCTTATAGGGTCCTGAAATGTTAGTCTTGGGTATCCATGCACATATCTTCAAATCAACTAGTTTTCTTTCTTACATGGTAGAGAGATATGACCAATGTTGCCATAATAATGACATCTAGCATGTTGAGTGTTAGATGCAGTGTATTGTTCATGATTGGTAGGTCTTTGTTTTCTAGTTGGATATTTGTAATAAAATGTATGCCTATTAGTCTTCTTGGGCAAAGGTTTGGTTGGGTTTTGCATGATAATGTTGGGTTTGACAGTGTTTCGGTGTTTTGGTAAGTGACACATGTTAGGATAGGTGGCAGCAATTTTAGGCTATTTTTCTAACCTAATTTCTAACTTTTTGGAAGTGTCATAAAGTGTATTATAGTCAGCAGTGAGTGCATCATTTCTGACTAGTGCTTACTGAAGTCTCTTCTTCTCTTTGAGTAGGTCTTCCTCTAGTTTGGTAATGGTCTTGTCTTTCTCTTGACAAAAGAAAGCTCACCTACCTCACTAGAATTATCACTACTTCTAACCTCAGCTAGTAGGTCGGTAAGTCTTCCTATTTCCCCTTTGTACTCTTTGAGTACCTTCTTAGAGTTTTGGTATTTGCTACGCAGTTTTCTGTAGTCACCTAAAAGGTCACTAAAGGCTTCACCTCACTGTTCAAAGGTTAAATCATCATATGTATCAAACATGGGGTTAGGGTTTACCTGATCATATGCTATTAAGCATACATTTGTAGCATCGTCTGATTATTCATCTTCTAAGTCGTTAGCTTCGCTTTCATGCCATATGCTTATGTTGGCATACCTTCTGGATGTTGATTTCTTTAGGTAACCCTTTACATACTTGTTACTTTTCCTGGTTGATGATGATGCTGTCGGACAATCCTTCTTTATGTGTCCTTTCTTCTTGCAACTATAACGGATTGGATCTTCTTCATTGTTGCTATTATTGTTGTTGTCCTTTTTCTGTTCTTCTATTGAATACCATAAACTTCTTAAACTTCCTTCCTAGGAGAGCTTCATCTTCAGAGTCAGAGTCACTGTCATCGGAATCATCTTTGACAGATCTTCTGTGTTGAGCATTGAGGACGATCGACTTCTCTTTTGGTACAACTTCTTCAAAGTCTTGAAGTTCCAGCTCATGAGTGAGTAGCTTACCCAGAAGTGTTTCAAGAGACATAGTAGTGAGGTCATTTCCTTCAATAATTGCAGTAGGTTTTGGAATCCAGTTCTTCGTGAGAGCTCGTAGAAGTTTGCGAATCTTCTCATAATTATTGTATTCCTTGCCTAGAGAAGACAAAGGGTTTACAATATCCAAAAATCTTCTAAACATCTGAGTAACGGATTCATTTGGCTTCATCTTGAACGCCTTATACTCCTGAATAAGTTGAGTGGTCTTTGACTCCTTGACTTGTGTCGTGCCTTCGTGAGTAACTTCGAGAAGTTTCAAAACTTTATTGGATGTTGTGCATATAGACACCCTGTTATCTTCAGTCCTATCTAAGTCACAAAATAAAGCGTTAATAGCACGTGCGTCAAGACTGGCCTATTTCCTTTTCAGCTTTAATATACTTTTCATGGGCTTTCTCGACCAACTCTCCATCAACAAGAATACGAGAAGGCTTTTTATAGCCATCAATCACAATAGATCATAAGTCAAAATCTAGAGATTTCAAGAAGAAACTCATGCATGTTTTCTAGTATGTATAACTTGTACCATCAAACAGTGGGAGTCTGTTTGTGGCTTGTCCTTCACTTGTGAATTTTATTCTTGCCATGTGTGATATAGTGATCTATGTAACAGTAAAATAGATGAGAATATAATAACAATGTTACCTCACTTTACCTGTATAACCCGCTCTGATACCAATTGTAGGAACGAAATGCAAAGCACTATACTCTAGAGGACGGTGAATAGAATAGACAGCAAAAAATTAACTATTTAAAAATTGTTAGGAACAAGATCACAGGATATATATATCACATATATGTAAATGAAAAGTAGAGAGCAGAGAGCAAATGCAAACACAAGTATGTATACTAGTTTCCCTCTTGTGAGGACTAGTTCAGTTGGAAGAACTCTAGTTTCCAGTTGAAATCTACTATAGAAAAATATTGCAAGTTTTCATGCGATGTTCTTACAACTTCTACAACACAGGCTTTGATCCAAAGTACTCGACCAACATCAATTATGAAGTATCTTCAATCAAGCCTCTGATTACAATCACTCTCAATATTCTAGATCGTACCGTATTAGAAAATTAACTAGAGGATTGTAACAATCATGGGATTTGATAATGAAAAGCTCATAACACTTTGGAAGAATGCACTAAGCTTAGAAAGAAAAGAAGAGACAGGTGTGTTGAAATGATGGAAATTTTTCTATATTTATAGGTTTTCCAAAGGGAGAATTTGAGCATAATTCAGACAGAATTTTTTTAGAGAATATCGACAAGTAGCCGTTGCATCTATAATTGTGGGGAGACCTGTCACGACCTGCACCCTAGAGTAAGGGCACGAGAAGTGGGTACGTCCAGCCTACGCCGTAGTGTCGACGGTAGAACGCTGTCGTAGGTCACATCATCTAACAATATAATGCTAAGCAGATACAGTCTCAATCACATTTAAGGTAGAGCATGATAAGGTTAGATAAAACATAAAATCCAAAGAGATACGGGAGATAGAAGTCTAAGTGTCTAAGATACAAAAACCCAGAAATACATCTCAAAAATCAAATACAGTAATCCACAAAGTAAATACAACTCCAGACAAATGAAATAACTATCTAAACAACCTCTAAGGTGTCTCCTCTAGGCTAGCAGGCAACCTCCAAGCTATCTGTAAAATTTATCAACAGGTTTAGTCAGGACAGGAACGAGTACATTTCATCAAGAAATCCCAAGTAAATGACAGAGAACTATAAAGCAGTTATAGACAGTTGTATTGATGAATATGGCAGTTTATGTTCAGGTGATGGTAAGAAAGACAGATAAAGTGCAAGAAAAGTAAATAACTAAACAAAAGAAGAATCATAGCAAAGAAGACTGTAAAATAAGATCTAGCTGAACTAGAGTAACATAATGAGTTCAGATGGTACAATATAAGTTGAGTATAATCCCAAAGTAAGTCTAATACAAGATAAGTCGAATGTGATTCTAATCATTGTTCTAATAAGGTGATTCGAATAAGGTGATGCGAATAGTGATTCGAATAAGGTGACACGAATAGTGATTCAAATAGTAGTCAAATAATGATTCGAATAAATTCTCCAAGTGTGTTTTAAAATACCGAGTTCGACATGTAAACGGCTGTAGGTAATACGGCACACCACAAACTCACGAAGTGTGGGATGGCTATCGTTCGAATATTATTCACAGAGGGGTGATTCGAATAGGGGGATATGTCTACATGTCTAATCAGTATTTCCCCGTCCAGTCTAATACAAATGAATCCGTAATCCAACATATAAGACGAATACAAGTCCAACCAACATATGAAGATACGAATAGGGTGATTCGAATAGTGATTCATATGGTGATTCGTATGGTGATTCGAATAATAGAGGTAAGACGAGTAAGTATGTGGGTCGCATATATGGATTCAGAAATAAAAATACGTGTTTGTAAAGAGAATCACATACAGCTAACTAGAAATGAAGTACAGTAATTGACAAATAAATGAGAGAACTATCAGAGAATGTACTCGCCTGATAACCTGAACAGCTGATAAGTATAGGGGGTCCAACTGAAGCCACAGAGTCCTATTTAAAGCAACACATGTTACAAGGTGTCTGGCTCCTAAATAGAACAGCACAAGTCATAACATGTCCATAAGGTAATATAAAGTACTACAATGCATTCTACATGAATCTATGTCAAACTAGGCCAAAGTCAACCCTTGGTCAACTCTGGTCAACTGCACTAGTCAAACTAGGTCAAACTAGGTCATGTCCTAATCCAATAAGTCTTACTAGGCCTAACCAAGACTATCCTAGCAAGCACACATCAATACAAGGCTATACAAGCCAACATACACCCAACTCTAGATAGGATGCAATTATTCAATACTCAAATTGGCAAGAATTCACATTAGATATACACTAGGTAATCTATTACTTTAAGCTATTTATGTCTACACATATATACACATGCATATATTGGTATTCAACATTAGGTCTATAATAATGACATTTTAAATGGTTATATAAACTTATATATTACAACGTAATATGCTAACATATATATAATATACATACATAGCTAAGTTAACTATATTCATAAATACTTATTTAAGAGGCTATGTGTGTGTATGTGAACATGGCAAAGGGGCAAGTGAGGGTTAAATGGGCATACATAGTGTATACATATCAAAGAGTGTCAAAGTATAAGTGAACAATGTGTCAAGTGTGATAGTGTCAACATAGTGTAAGGGAGTACATGAGGTAATATAGGATTTGTGTTAACATAGAACATTATATATCATTAACTTGTATATTTCATACATTACATCTATTATTATATTATATTCATGCTTGCATTCATTCATCATTCATTATTCTCTTGCACCACTATATGCACCATACATTACATACTATGGAACCTACATATTCATTACAAGCCATACTTATACATGCATACATTAGATAGGATACTTACACCTCATACATCATTAATTTAACCATTTACTCATGCTTGTATTCTCTATTTAATTACATAATGTATATACATTAACATGGGTTAAAATCAAATAGAACATTATATTACACACAAGGGTGCACAAAATACGTATGTCGAATAGTAACTCCTACTAATAATCAATACTGTACCATCTCAGCAAGAATTAAAATTTAGGATTAAAGTATATTATATATCTATGTGTTAGCTTTTCGAAACTTTAAACAGATCGCGTTTTCATTTTCGGAAACTCCCGGAATCGCGAAAACACCGAGAACGCGTTTGTCTTTCGTACAGCTGACACTCAAATAATTCTCCAGAAAGTTATAGAAAGAATTAGGCCTGTTAATACATATTTTTGGAAAGCTAACTTCAATACGCTTCTTTTAAAAAAAATGAGAGATTAAAGCAAGCTTTGAGCTAGAAGTTATGACATTTCTAAGTTATGGCTGAAATTAAAAACGTGGATATAAATTATGACGAATTTAGGTAGTTTGAGACAAAAGAACACAAGTATATAACATAATATATCAAGAACTCACTCTCTACACTAATATGTATATATGAGACACTATAGAATACATCTCTAATACAAAAATATGAGATTAAACATGTAATATTTCATTCATACATAACAACAACACATAGTGTGTCCAAATTTGGGATTTTCCCACATGGACACAACCACAACACAAAGGACACTCCTATGACCTCCAAATGGACACGAAATGGACACAAATGGAGATACAACTATGGAGTCATTCCTATGGGTTCAAAATAGACCTATATGCATGAGAAAATGAAAAGAAGAAGGTATTTATACCTCCCGGTAGATCGAATCGATGAAAAGTCTTTCCGGAGCGACACCGACACGTAGAGATTTCAAAAGGACACGAACGAGCTCCGAATCCTCCCAAATTTTGGTAGCTTCCTCCTTGGCTAGAATGGAGAAGGAAAGAAGAAGATTTGGTGGTGAAATGGAATGATTTGGTGGAGAAATTGCTAGGGATTGCTCTCAAGGAATTTGGGGAAGAACAAGAGAGAGAGTGTGGATGAGAATAATAAAATGAACTTGAGCCTATCTTCTCCCAAAGTGGCTGGCCATATGGGGCTATTTGTCCTATTATGGTAAGGTCCAAAATGCCCCCACTAACCTATTCTATGAGTATTAGGAAAGGTCTAATTGGTTGGGGCTAAATTAGTCATTCTAAAGTCTCTAATCACACTAACCTTATCCATAATAATTAGTCTAAACTCTAACTAAAATATTTCTATCATGTGGACTAAAATTAATATCATGTGGGCCATGCCTAACTAGTGTGTGGGTCCCACTAGAGTCAAACTACTCCCGGATCCCCGTTTCAAGTCGGATTGAGTTGAAATTCGAACCTGACTCAAATAACCCCAAAACAATATCATAAATAATAAAATAATATCAAAATAATTCAAAGAGGTCAAATGCAAAAATATTCTTAGGCCAAAAATGACATTAAAATATCATAATCACATGGTTAGGCTCTAGGTCAAACAGTCTCGAGGGTTTCACTAGCAAAACGTCAAAACCATAAGTCATTGATTTAAATAATTTTAAAATAATTTAAAATCACCAAAAATCATATCATGAATTAAATATTATTATTAAAATAATTATAAACATAAAATTTCAAAATTACCCTCATTTGGGAAACTGGGTGCTACAACTCTACCCACCTTAGAAAAATTTCGTCCTCGAAATTAAAATGTCCATACTCCCTCTAGGTCAAACCCCCACAATCAAAGTCCCAGATTAAAACAAATCATGTGATCAAAAGGACGACATACAGGGTCATGGCATACGGTGGTAGTTAAAGTCTCATCTAGGTATACTAGTCATGCTAACCGAAACGGTCATAGGGTATCAAAACATACAAGCAATTTAGGGTGCTAAACTAGAGAAGTTACAGAAACAACAAACCATCAAAACTGTAAGGCGGTCTACCATCCTATATGAAACTGGTACTTATCAAAACAAAATAAAGGCAACTACCAATTATCTTAAAAAGGGTACAGAAAATTAAATTCAAAAATTAAGGAATTGAAAATCACTTGCATTGAAATCCAAATCACAATATATATATACAGAGAGAGCGTTAGAGAGGAAAAACTAGCATTATGTAATGTTATATGGTTTGTGTGTGTATGGATGTATGTGAAATATACATGATATTGTATATGAGCTATCCTGTTACACTACTCATGGCATATGGGTTAACAACCTACAATACACAACCTATTTAATCATAACATGCATGGCTAACCATAAACATCTATAAGAGGTAGAGATTTAGTTATATATATACATATATTATAACATGTACGCCTAAGCTCTATATATATCTATACAAGTATGTGATCATAATATAGAGAGGAAATGTTAGGTTACATGACAGCGTATACTAAGTTAGGGTGTGTGTGTGTCCTTGTACAGGGTTATAGCTTAGTATTGAAAGGTTAAACCCAATTTTAATTCAGCATTTACATACAAAATCTGAAAATAAGCTAACATTTAAACCAGTATAATATTAACATAATACAGTCTTAGATTTTACAAATTTAATATAACTTAACCAATTTCTCTAAAAATTGAAACTCTGCAGATATCATACATGTGCAGTTATGTAGACAAATCTAATAACATAAAATTTATATTTAAATTATGAATTTAAACTGGAAAAGCAGAAAACCAGAAATATTGGGGTTTTAAAAATTTTAACATTAACAACATATTAATATGTATTTAGATAGGTGGAAAATCAAGTGTAGCATGCATACGTATCAGGCAAGTGTCCACTATGTAAATATACTCATATATTCTCATGTCCCAAAAAAAATTAATTCTACGTTAAGACCAACATTTAGATTCCTACCAAGATCGCAAAATAGGTGATTGACGAAATCAAGACAGTTTTATTATTATTATTCAATACTAGAATAATAGCAAGAAAGAAATAACGATAAAAGCTGTTTGCTTATTTGCCTAAAAGAAGGAACCATTTTGAAACCAGAGTTAAATATCAAATCCAAGATAAAGTCTAGCAAAATTATTGATTCATTGTATTAAGAAGAAACTCATAGCAAGAAGTTACACAAGCTACTCCTAAGTTAAATAATTAGAAGCAAAACAAGCAAAACAAATAATAATTCTTTTTGAAGGACTGCATCAAAGTAGAGAAAACATGCTTGAAAATATTTAAGGTATAATCTGATAATCATATGCGTCTATCCAAAATCATGGTACTCTAAATCCCCGTCATACTAGTAAGCAAGGCTACGATAATCACAGAGTCCTTGACTTATGCACATACCTCTAGAATCGTGGTATTTAACATTTTCACGGTGCCGCTAGCTTGGCTGCGAAAACCTTAAATTCCCACACTCGAGAAATATATCCAGAGTCAGACTATATGTCCTCACCATGCTGGCTAATGTGACTATAGAAGACTAGATTCCATAACATAGATGACCTAGCCCATATAATTTCATCTTGTCAAAAAAATTTAATTTAAATCAACAATAAATACCCATAAATCAAATCAAATTTATCAACGAACTTCAAAATTCAAAATGAACAAAAATCCATCAAAATACAACTCGGATGCAACAGCTATCATCAAAATTCAAAATTCGATAATCATTCATCAAAATCAATGAATACAACTCAAATTCAACCATAATCCATCAAAATCAAATTTAACAACAGTAAGTAAAAATAAATCAAATCAAGGGAAAAAAGAGTTCTCAAATCGAAGTTAAAATAAGATTCTCAAGGGTCGTTCTGGGAACCTCTCAAGGGTTCCTAACTGTGACTGAGTACCTTCAAGATATATCCTATTCCTGCTGCAGGCTGTAGTGGTACTCAAGTTCGAATACCACTACATAAACTCGACCTGCATGGGCCACCACTAAAAACGTGTCACGACCCGCACCCTAGAGTAAGGGCACGAGAAGTGGGTACGTCCAGCCTACGCCGCAGTATCGGCGGTAGAACGCTGTCCTAGGTCACATCATCTAACAATATAATGCTAAGCAGATACAGTCTCAATCACATTTAAGGTAGAGCATGATAAGGTTAGATAAAACATAAAATCCAAAGAGATACGGGAGATAGAAGTCTAAGTGTCTAAGATACAAAAACCCAGAAATACATCTCAAAACTCAAATACAGTAATCCACAAAGTAAATACAACTCCAGACAAATGAAATAACTATCTAAACAACCTCTAAGGTGTCTCCTCTAGGCTAGCAGGCAACCTCCAAGCTATCTGTAAAATTTATCAACAGGTCCAGTCAGGACAGGAACGAGTACATTTCATCAAGAAATCCCAAGTAAATGACAGAGAACTATAAAGCAGTTATAGACAGTTGTATTGATGAATATGGCAGTTTATGTTCAGGTGATGGTAAGAAAGACAGATAAAGTGCAAGAAAAGTAAATAACTAAACAAGAGAATAATCATAGCAAAGAAGACTGTAAAATAAGATCTAGCTGAACTACAGTAACATAATGAGTTCAGATGGTACAATATAAGTCGAGTGTAATCCCAAAGTGAGTCTAATACAAGATAAGTCAAATGTGATTCTAATCATTGTTCTAATAAGGTGATTCGAATAAGGTGATGCGAATAGTGATTCGAATAAGGTGATACGAGTGATTCGAATAGTAGTCAAACAATGATTCGAATAAATTCTCTAAGTGTGTTTTAAAATACCGAGTTCGACATGTAAACGGCTGTAGGTAATACGGTACACCACACACTCGCGAAGTGTGGGATGGCTATCGTTCGAATATTATTCACAGATGGGTGATTCGAATAGGGGGATATGTCTACATGTCTAATCAGTATTTCCCCGCCCAGTCTAATACAAATAAATCCGTAATCCAACACATAAGACGAATACAAGTCCAACCAACATATGAAGATACGAATAGGGTGATTCGAATAGTGATTCGTATGGTGATTCGTATGGTGATTCGAATAATAGAGGTAAGACGAGTAAGTATGTGTGTCGCATATATGGATTCAGAAATAAAAATACGTGTTTGTACAGAGAATCACATACAGCTAACTAGAACTGAAGTACAGTAATTGACAAATAAATGAGAGAACTATCAGAGAATGTACTCGCCTGATAACCTGAACAGCTGATAAGTATAGGGGGTCCAACTGAAGCCACAGAGTCCTATTTAAAGCAACACATGTTACAAGGTGTCTGGCTCCTAATTAGAATAGCACAAGTCACAACATGTCCATAAGGGTAATATAAAGCACTACAATGCATTCTACATAAATCTAGGTCAAACTAGGCCAAAGTCAACCCTTGGTCAACTCTGGTCAACTGTACTAGTCAAACTAGGTCAAACTAGGTCATGTCCTAATCCAGTAAGTCTTACTAGGCCTAACCAAGACTATCCTAGCAAGCACACATCAATACAAGGCTATACAAGCCAACATACACCCAACTCTATATAGCATGCAATTATTCAATACTCAAATAGGCAAGAATTCACATTAGATATACACTAGGTAATCTATTACTTTAAGCTATATATGTCTACACATATATACACATACATATATTGGTATTCAATATTAGCTCTATAATCATGACATTTCAAATGGTTATATAAACTTATATATTACAACACAATATGCTAACATATATATAATATACATACATAGCTAAGTTAACTATATTCATAAATACTTATTTAAGAGGCTATGTGTGTGTATGTGAACATAGCAAAGGGGAAAGTGAGGGTTAAATGGGCATACATAGTGTATACATATCAAAGAGTGTCAAAGTGTAAGTGAACAATGTGTCAAGTGTGATAGTATCAGCATAGTGTAAGGAAGTACATGAGGTAATATAGGATTTGTGTTAACATAGAACATTATATCTCATTAACTTGTATATTGCATATATTACATCTATTATTATATTATATTCATGCTTGTATTCATTCATTATTCATTATTCTCTTGCACCACTATATGCACCATACATTACATACAATGGAACCTACATATTCATTACAAGCCATACTTATACATGCATACATTAGATAGGATACTTACACCTCATACATCATTTATTTAACCATTTACTCATGCTTGTATTCTCTATTTAATTACATAATGTATATACATTAACATGGGTTAAAATCAAATAGAACATTATATTACACACAAGGGTGCACAAAATACATATGCCGAATAGTAACTCCTACTAATAATCAATACTGTACCATCTCAGCAAGAATTAAAATTTAGGATTAAAGTATATTATATATCTATGTGTTAGCTTTCCGAAACTTTAAACGGATCGCATTTTCATTTCCAGAAACTCCCGGAATCGCGAAAACACCGAGAACGCGTTTGTCTTTCGTACAGCTGACACTCAAATAATTCTCCAGAAAGTTATAAAAAGAATTAGGCCTACAAATACATGTTTTTGGAAAGCTAACTTCAATGATCTTCTTTTAAAAAAATTGAGAGATTAAACCGAGCTTTGAGCTAGAAGTTATGATATTTCTAAGTTAGGGCTGAAATTAAAAACGTGGATATAAATCATGACGGATTTAGGTAGTTTGAGACAAAAGAACACAAGTATACAACATAATATATCAAGAACTCACTCTCTACACTAATATGTATATATGAGACACTATAGAACACATCTCCAATACAAAAATATGAGATTAAACATGTAATATTTCATTCATACATAACAACAACACATAGTGTGTCCAAATTTGGGATTTTCCCACATGGACACAACCACAACACAAAGGACACTCCTATGACCTCCAAATGGACACGAAATGGACACAAATGGAAATACAACTATGGGGTCATTCCTATGGGTTCAAAATAGACCTATATGCAAGAGAAAATGAAAAGAAGAAGGGATTTATACCTCCCGGTAGATCGAATCGAAGAAAAGTCTTTCCGGAGCGACACCGACACGTAGAGATTTCAAAAGGACACGAACGAGCTCCGAATCCTCCCAAACTTGGGTAGCTTCCTCCTTGGCTAGAATGGAGAAGGAAAGAAGAAGATTTGGTGGTGAAATGGAATGATTTGGTGGAGAAATTGCTAGGGATTGCTCTCTAGGAATTTGGGGAAGAACAAGAGAGAGAGTGTGGATGAGAATAATGAAATGAACTTGAGCCTATCTTCTCCCAAAGTGGCTGGCCATATAGGGCTATTTGTCCTATTATGGTAAGGTCCAAAATGCCCCCACTAACCTATTCTATGAGTATTAGGAAAGGGCTAATTGGTTGGCGATAAATTAGTCACTCTAAAGTCTCTAATCACACTAACCTTATCCATAATAATTAGTCTAACCTCTAACTAAAATATTTCTATCATGTAGACTAAAATTAATATCATGTGGGCCATGCCTAACTAGTGTGTGGGTCCCACTAGAGTCAAACTACTCCCGGGTCCCCGTTTCAAGTCGGATTGAGTTGAAATTCGAACCCGACTCAAATAACCCCAAAACAATATCATAAATAATAAAATAATATCAAAATAATTCAAAGAGGTCAAATGCAAAAATATTCTTAGGCCAAAAATGACATTAAAATATCATAATCACATGGTTAGGCTCTAGGTCAAACAGTCTCTAGGGTTTCACTAGCAAAACGTCAAAACCACAAGTTATTGATTTAAATAATTTTAAAATGATTTAAAATCACCAAAAATCATATCATAAATTAAATATTATTATTAAAATAATTATAAATACGAAATTTCAAAATTTCCCTCATTTGGGAAACTGGGTGCTACAAGACCAAGTTCAAAATCCAACGGGCCACCGACCAAACTCGGGGCAAATTCGGACCGAACTCGGGCTAAATTCTCTTGGTGAAGGGTTTTTGTAAATTGGTTTTTGGTTTTTTGAAAAGTTAAACAGTTAGGAGGTTTTATAAATAGGTTTATTATCAAAATAAGGATATTTTGAAAATATTTTGGGATAGCCTATTTGGCAGTATGACTCAATGTACATCATATTCATAGACTCAATAAATTGTGAAAATTATATTGATAAATAAAATAAATACTCAATGCAAAACAACTTTATGTCTTGAACGGTAGCAGTAGCAGTTCCAACAGTTGTCCAAGTAGCCCTTATATCGAGAAAGGGTTAGATCAATATTAAAATTAGGTTTGACCATGACCAATAGGCCAACCGTGCTGAGTAAATGTTGTTGGACATTCCTTTACTTGGTGCATAGTTGATCCATACAATAAGCAGTGTCCCAATCTTTTGTGGCATATGTCAAAATAATGTCCAGGCCTACAATCATATGAGCATGTAGCAGTCATCTGAGTCTGATTCTGCGACTGTGGTGCTGGGCTCTACCAGAAGGTTGGAACTGCTACTCTTGGAAACGAGGCTGCTAGTGATACTTCTGCGGTAAAGTCTTCTCTGGAATATTGTGATGTTTTACTGGTCCTGATTGGCTGCTACCTCCACCGTATGCATCTCGATCCCTCTTCAGCCGGAGATCCAGTTCTTTCTCTACTCCTTGTGCGACCTTCAAAATCTACTCATAGGTAATGGCTCGACTGGTAGCGACAACTAGGCAAATCTTGCGAGATAGTCTTTTCTCGAATCTTTGAGCTTTGCATTCAGGGGTATTGACCACGCTTTCTGCAAAATGGCTGAGGCGACTAAAATCTGCAGTATACTCATCGACGGTAAGGTTTTCCTGCTCCAGCCTCTCGAACTGCCTCTGTAAAGCCTCTCGAGCTACATCGGGGCATAACTTCTTCTTGAATAGCTTCTTGAACTCTGTCCAAGTCACATATGGTGCAAAAAGTCGTGGCTCATCTCGATACCACGTACGGGCGATGTCGTAAAGTTGTATGCTGGCTGGCTCTATCTTCAAGTCTTCAGGAACTCGGGCTCTAAAGAAATCGCTCCATATTCTCCATCTACTCATCAGCATAGATAATCCCTTCTGTCCCATAGAATTCCAAGGGCCTGAGGCTCATGAAGTCCTTGGAAGTTCCTGGACAATGTCGGAGAGCATCTCTAGTCTGAAGAGCCTCTCTCAAACTATCGTAGAAGATATTAGCCTGCTTAGTCTGGGAATCGATGAGTCACTAGATGATCCCAAGAAGCTGAGCATCGATCAGTGTAGGTACGGAAGGTTGAGTCTACAGAGGGAACTACAAAACTGGTAGAATGTCACCTCCGCAGAACTTTGAGGTATGCTGATGCGATGGGTTGCCCTGATGAGCAAGCTGGCCTCTATGTGATGGTAGGGTCCCATCTGTAGAAGTTTCGTCTGCAGTTGGTGGGGTGTCCATGGGAATGGTGTTCCTGTACCGAGAATTTATTAATTACAATAAAAGAAAATCATTAAATGATGGAAAAATTCAATCAAGATGCAAATCATGGAATAATTGAAGTCACATATGGAGATCAATAACGTATCAAACATATAGATGAAGACCTTAAAATCTAATCCTATTCGCAAGCCCGCAGTAGTACGACTAACTTAAGTATTACTACGAGCTCGCACTCTTTTGCAAAAATTGACCTGTATAGGCTACCATAAAAACTTGTTACGACCCGCTTCCGGATAACCGAGTACGAGTTCGTATCCAAGCCCAGCTTACAGCCGCAATATCGATGGTAGAATGTTGTCTATTACACCTAATAAAATCCTCCATAGATGCAAGTGATCACAGACACAAATCATACTCAGCAACAATATAAACAAAGAAAATAAGAGTATGATAGATAATGAGATAATAATAACAAAATCCAATAACAAAGTAACTAAAATCCAGAATAATAATATGGTCCATCCGAAAACAAATCCTATCCAACTATGAAAGTAAAACTAAAGCATAATAAAAAGTAAATCTAGATCCCTCTAGAGATCGATTATGGCTCATGAGTCTCCGTACCAACATCGTCAGCACTACCCTCTGATGGTCGAAAATAAGAAGTGTAGAGATACTCAGCATCCTCACCTATATTATCAACGATCCAGGCAGTAAAGAAGCAAACTACAACCATATTGCATTTAATATTGTTAGCACAAAATAAGCTAGAGCAATGAGAAAGAATAACGGTAAAGAACATGTAAAGAACTAGCAGGATATGAACAATATATAAGAAACAATAACATTGAATGAGTAAGCTAATAGAAAAGAAGCATGTAGATAAAGAACTGAACTAAGATCATGAACAAAGAAAACAATAGTGTGTGTGAAATACCTTTCAATATGTGAACGATTGGGCTAATAAGGTACATCATAGATGGCTATCCATAATAATAGGGTACGGCTAACTTATACATGCGGTGTATAACTTAGCTATCCAAAATAACAATAGTTGGGTTTGTTCACATACCTACCGAGTTTTTTTCCTTTGACTCACTAACAACAACAATGGTCAATGATACAATAAGCCTACCGTGTCACCATCGTATCTTAATGGAATATCAAACGAGAAAACAATAAGCATTATAATGTACTAAAATATAATACAATAATATTCTTGATCTGGACAATAGCTGCTTTACTAGCCATATTGGTATTCCTCCACGTTAGACTAGGAAGTGGCTCGCTCTGACGAGGAAGTGATTAGCTCTGACACTGCTGCACTTTTGGTGTTTGTACTCTTCTAAAGACTGCGCGCGTCTGAAGATCGTACATTTTGTAGGCTGTGCTTAAGGTTTTAGTCTTTATATGTAACCATGAAGAGTCTGTAATAGATCTTTTTTAAACATGATTTAAAAAAAGAACTTTTCTTTATGCACTGTCTTTGTATAGCACGAGTTCTTGAAGTGCAAGGAAATTTATATGTCTCCGGCGCTTCTATGAAGAATGTGAAGCAACTGTTTTTCTTCTATGCTTCTATACCTGTTGTGCTATTTTCATGCTTCTACAAGACCCCTTTAAAGTTTTTAAACTTGACCAAGTTTGGAACACTTTGAACAGAAGAATGAAATGAAATGTTTCGTTGAGGATGCATAGCGGGTTGCTGACAGACTGGCATCATACTTAGCCGTCAGCATTAAATACTTTCAAGCCATTATTTCAAAAAAAGTAATAATAACTTCTCATTTTTAGGACTTAAAAGCTATCATGATCTTGTTTTATTTTCCACGATGTTCGAAGAGTTTCTTCGAATAAGAAGAGTTTTGTCTTTTTTGGCTTATGTGATTTCATCCAATAAGTAGGGGTTTGTTCAGAGAGGAATAATATTTCTGCCATATTATTCTCTTCTAAACTAAGCTTTTCTTCCCAGAGACTTCTTCTTCCTCCTAAAACCCCTAATATTTCTGTCATGGCTTCCAAGAGATCGAGAGGCCCGAAAGAACCCAGAGGGGCTGCGGCGAGCACGAGAAAGACTAGAGGGACTGCGACGAGCACAAGAAAGACTAGAGAGGCTACGGCGAGCACAAAATAAGCGATAGGAAAGCAGCCAGCCTCGGAAGCAGTCGGCGTCGACACCGTTCCGGCCGTGGGTGCCAAAGTACACATAGACGTGCGGCCGCCTGTTGCAAGTTGGTGTCTGATTAATATCGACACCTGGTTTATTGATGCAGATGAGCATTCATTCTTCGGAGTAGGGTCTCGAAGATGTGCTAAAGCTCTTTCTGCTGATGCGCATGGGCACAATTCCTTAAAGTGGTGTCCCAAAGATGTGCTAAAGATCTATCAACTGATGTGCATGGTCGTTACTTTTATAAAATTATGACTGTAAGATGTACTGAGGTTTCTGCTAACGTGCAGAGTCACTAACAGTGCCTACGTACAGTACAATTTTACGAAGTACCTACACGGATGCTTACACAGTGACTGTGCAGATGCTTTTTTACTGAGGCACAGTACTACTAGACAGTGCTTGCATAATTTATTTCTTTCAAAAATACTTGCATAATTTATTTCTTTCAAAAATGCTTGCATAATTTATATCCTTTTTGACTCAGCGGTCAGCGCCCTAGGCATAAATGTCGATGAGGTGCTCGTTAATCCTGCCAAGAAGTTGATCGTCCAAGGTCAATCGAAAGAGCGACTGGCTATAATACGGGATCAACAGCATGTATACTTATGTCGTATGATGGATCGAGGCAAATCGTATCTTCCTTATGATGCCATCGAGATGCTAAAACCTCGGTTCCTTTTTGGAGATCAGCTAACTCTGAAAGAAACTGACCTCTTGGAGATAAATAAGGACTGGTACTTCGAGAATGAAGGTCTCTCTTTGCATGTTTCGTCAATCAACCGATACCTCCCGCTCTCGATTTTCTTCTCTTTATCGATAAACATTATATAAAATGGGAACTGACCTTGCAGCAAGGGGTTTAACGATAGACCATTTCCAGGTGGATAGGCATTCTAAGAGAAGGGATACTTTTAAGAGTGCACACGATGGTCCGTCGTACACTTTGCGTGTATTGCTCCCTGGTCGTCTGCACAATAATTTTACTACAGATGTTCATCCATTCCGGGCTTCTCTTTTTGCCAATCGGCTTCTGGCGACAGGATGCACGTATCCGAAAAGAGCCTTACGGGTTGATAGCTGAATCCATCCTGGGACTTAATGGCACGAACTAACCCAGTGGGTTTTGGGTAGGTTCAAAAAAGATCTACAAGGTACTAGTTTGTGTTATGCCATTAGGGCTACTGAAGATGGTATAGATATCAATCAGCCCCTATTCGCGGCTTTGCTGGAAATATATAATCATCACACCGGGACCTTGTATACTCTGCAGGAAGAGATGGGGCTAGCCCTTCATGAGATACACAACATCTCAAAGCTGCCCTTGGGTGAAGAACCGTATGAAGAATATACTTCTAGCAAAGAGGATTTTTTGATACTGTAGAACAAATATCCTGAAATGATGGTAGTGTACAAATAACTACTTTACATCATCAAGTGCGCATATGCCAGGACTCAGTGAAGACTCATCCCCATATTAAAGCTTGGAATCTTTGATAAACACCTTTCAGAGCCGGGGACGGTGCACTTTACTATAGGCACGGAATATACCACTGACGAAGTAGAAGCTATAATAGACAAAGTGGGGTATCAGCTCATTATGTAGATGTCGAAGAAAATCCCATATATATCGTTCATAACTATTTTTGTCAATACCTGACTGCTATGAGCTGAAAGTGGTGTTGGCTGCTTTTCTGAGGATATGGCTACGAAAAATCGTAGTTCCTGGAGGCTCTAGATCCGTAGGGTGGATCAATCTGGAAGGCATTCTGCCAGCAGTAAAATTGGCCTTTAAACATCGCTCATTTTTCTTCCGGTTATGGTAAGTAATACCCAGCGAGGCCTGCAGGAACTCTCGAGGAAGATAATAAAGTATCATGGGAGAGATGATGAATTCCCTCGGGTTGAGCTCCCTTATCATTATTTGATGGCCTGGTTGGCATTACACCGCCCCGGTTTGATAGTCCCCAATACCATCGTTGGTTAAGAGGAAGGAGATGTGATGCTACGTAACTATTACCAGGCAAAATGGCTCCATCAAGGCATCCTCATCTGTAGGTGGATGTTAGTCCGCTTGGACGACTATGATTTCAACAGGCATTCGCCCTCTTACAAGGGTCACCTTGCAGACGACGTGTTAATAGACCATGGCAAAGTGGATAGTAATCTGACCTTCGGTGCATTCCAATGGCTGCAGTCCATCCGTCCTTCACACTTAGTGTACCAGAATCAGAATCGTGTGTATCCGGAACCCTATTTGCCTAGTCAGTTTGCACGATAATTCGGATATAGCCAGATGACGATGGACAACCTAAGCTCTTACCTTGGTTATGAGGGAAGTTTGCTGGACGGTGCCCGGGTATGGTACTATTACAATGTCGAGTGCACTGGAACAAAGTTTATGATCCCATGATGCACGGAGAGACTCGTATCTTGTACTCCACTTTCACTGTATTGCTAATAACTTCTCATCGGACTACGATTGAGAACGGAGTTTGATTGAGGGGACAAAATTTGAGGCACCTCAGTCGGTCCTAGTACGCCTTCGAGAGCTCGTGTCATCGGATGATAGATCCTCGGATGGTTCTAGTTCTTCCCGGGAGAGAAGAGAGGAGGAAGCGCCCCTGAGTAACCCGTTGAAACATCAGGCTCCTTCGGGGACGAGTTCTCCTCCTATCAAGAGAACCAAAAAGGCTATACCCATGTGGTTCGGACCCTCACGATGGTCTTTACCACGACAGAGCACTCAACCTGTTGAACCCTGTTCACATGTACACTTCAGTCCTTTTCATTCGAGTTTTTATCCCGAACCTTTCGCATATCACTGTTTTGCTTGTACGTGCAGAAGTGTCACGACCCGCACCCTAGAGTAAGGGCACGAAAAGTGGGTACGTCCAGCCTACGTCGCAGTGTTGGTGGTAGAACGCTGTCCTAGGTCACAACATCTAACAATATAATGCTGAGCAGTTTATACTCCCCGAATGGGGGTGACATAGCAGAATGTAAACTCAATCACAACTAAGGAAGATGAAGCACGATATGATATAGAACTCAAGAAAATACAGATGATCAGAAGAGTCTAAGGTAACATCTCAGCAAATATCCAGAAATACAAGTCTCATCTGCTGAATATGAAAGAATATATACAACGCAGATCTCAAGACAGAAATAAAGTCTAACTAACTAGTCTCAAGACAACATAAGTAAGATAAAGCCTAACTAAACTAGTCTAGGTAGTAGGGGTAAAGTCATCAGCTAGAGCTGGGTCCTCCTGAGAGTCCAGCTCACAAGTGTCGTCTAGGGCTGCCCCGTAAAAGGTATCCACACAGGCCTCCTCCTCGTCCTCTGTAATATTTTCAACAGGTCTAGTCAGGACAGGAGCGAGCACAATACATCTCAACAGATCACAGCAGGTTAGAAATATAATCATCCAGTAAAGTAAGATACATAAATTGAAGGAAATACAGTATAAAACAGAGATAGAATTGTAATAGAAATATCTACTATAAATAGAGACTAACAGTGGGTAGTGAGTCCGAGTACAATAAAGACATATAAATGGCATAGAAGATTCTGATGCTACACTACGAAAAGATTCTGATGCTACACTACTTGGATATTATTCACATGTCTACTTCTACTCTTCCGTACCCCTAATCAATACACAAGGATCCAGCCAGGTTATGTTATGATTCCAGGCAATGGCCCACAAGGGGTGATACATGGTATGCCCATAAATGGGTGATTCTAGGAATGCCCATAAATGGGAGATTCAAGGAGACTCTGTGATCATGAGAGTACATGTCACAAGTGATTAATGAACCATGAAGCATAGTGATACACAATGTAAGTGAAACACACAGAACATGTAGTATCCGATGCTCATGAAGGATAACTTCTCAAGAAGGGATCCATATAGTACTAATCCGTGTGACCAACGTGACAGTATCAAGTAAAGTAATTTAAAGCAGGAAAATAATTCTAAATAGGATATGAAATGATCAGAGAATGTACTCGCCTGGTATCTGAGTGTCCGGATAAAATGTACTGTCCGAGGAGAGGTGTCTGGCTCCTAATCAGAACAGCACAAGTCACAACAAGTCTAAAATGATAACAAGATGCAATTTAATGTATTCTACATGAATCTAGGTCAATGTCAACCGTTGGTTAACTCTGGTCAACCCTAGAAGTCAAACTAGGTCATCTATGGTCAAACTAGGTTTAGCAAGTCTAAATTATGTCAAACAAGTCATTCTAGGTCTAAACAAGCCTACACTAGTTAACACACACCATTACAAGGCTATGCAAGCCTATCAAGTCTATCCCAACTATATCACAATATCACAATATAACTATATGCTATATAACTAGCATACATTCATTCATGTCTAACTTACTTATCAATATACATATATATTTAGATACATACATATAGGCATTCAATACTACATATAGACATATACATATATATATATATATATATATATATATATATATATATATATATATATAAAATATATAGGTTACAATATATGTAGATACATCACTAATCCTATACATATATTATATATATACATTCATGTGTATATAGAGAGAGGGAAAGGCAACGTGTGTGTGTGTATACAAGTGAGTGTGTGTGTGTGTGCATGAGAGGCAATGTGTGTGTATGTACATAAGAGGGTTATGTGTGAGTGACTGTGTGTGTTAGGGTGTTTAGGGAATGTGTGACAGTGTACTCAGATTTTGGGTAGGGGAATCTGTGTGTGAGCAGTGAGGGAATAACAGTGTGGTGTACATACTGGACAGTCCAATATTGGACAATGAAGAGTGTGTTAAACTTAAGAAATCAGTCTATATAACCTACTTAACTTAGGTTTCATATCCATACCAATTCAGCATCAAAATCGACCCCAAACATACACCAATTCAAACCAAATTCATCATATAGTTAGAAATCATATAGGTGCATCATACTAAGGACTTAAACATATAAATTAATGCATTAAATAGGTTAATTTAAACTGCCAAGTTCGAATTTAGAAACTGGAAAATATAGGAAATAACATGGTATCAGGATTTTAGGGAATTTACAAAAATGTAAAACAAAAACATGTTAACATGCTAATACATTGGTTGGTAAACCTAATATAGGGTGTGTACATGTCTCAGGAAGTGTCTCGTGTCCACCATAATGTGACACAACGTGTCCAAATAAAGAAAACCTAAATCAATACAACTGGACACTGCACAGCAGTGCAGCCTCGTACGTGTGTGCACGTGTGTCGTACACTCGACACAGGCCAAACCAAGCCTCGTGTTCACAAACCTAGGTTCGCCATGTGTCAGGCTACCTATGTGTCATCCTGATTTGGGTCGACGTGTCCCCGTGTCCGAGTTATCAAACCGTCTCAGTGGCGACTGAATGCGTGAGCCAGTGCAGTACAAAATCGATGTACGAGCTCGTGCTCCCTCGACACAACACGAGAGGTCGTGGCACTTGGGGAGTGTCGTGTCAGATACTGCCCTAACGTGTCCTCAAAGAATCACGTGTCCACGTGCCGTGTCCAACGAAAAATTTACCCCGAGTAGCAGGACACTGCTCACGGGCTGAACGTGCGTGTTCGTGTCCACATCCCGACACGACACGAAATTAATTCAAACTCAGACCACTGAAAAATATCAACCCGCATCTAGATCTAAATTCCTATTCAAAAACTTTTCAAAAACCAAATCGAAATGCCCTTTGGGGCATTTCATCAAACACCATGCCTATGGGACTGATACGTGTCCGTTTAGGACACAAAATGGACATAAAACCTAGGTTTAGCTATACCTACAGTTAGCATAGACCTAGGGCTTTCTACATATGCAAAGAAACTGGAATTTTAATGGTGTTTAGATAGTTTTACCTATTGTTGTCCAAATACAAGAAAAGCTTCAATAGGGGGGTTCTCCTTGCTAGCAAATAGCTCCAAATTATCCCAAATCTGAGATTTAACACCATGGACAACAAGTATAGGTGATTTAGAATCTAATTCAATTGATTTAAAAGAAAATGGAATTAAAATGGATTTTCTATGAATTAATGAAGTTGGGAAAATACCTCTTCTTTAAACTTGATCTTTCCTAAAAGAGGCTAGCCCTAAATGGAAGAGACTACTTATTGGGGGGGATACCAATGCTTGGCCGACCAACTAAGTTAGGGTTAGGTTTTGGCAATAGCTAATGGGCTTTGGGCTTTGTTACATGAGTTATGGTCTTATGTCCTTAAGTCGTAAGTCATGGTTCTAAAACACTATTCCACCTATTACAACTTGATTCTAAATGACTTAAATTAGTTTAAATTAACCTAGACTAAGACCCTATCATGCTAAACAAGTCACCAAAGCTAAATTTAGGTTCTAAGCTAGTCTAAAAGGTCCAACTAGTCTCAAATCAACATACCACTTATCAATTTAATTAATATTTATTAAAATCACATAAATTCCAATAAATTCTAATAAATCTCAATAATTCACACAAATTCCCAATAAATCTCAGAAATTCAAAAATGACCAAAATATCCCTATGCTAGAAATATGGTAGTGACAAATCTACCCTCCTTAAATGAATTTCGTCTACGAAATTGAAAGGCGAAATACAACTGATGAGCAGGATAGAAAGTATACCTCACGGTCCAAAAAGATATGGGTATCGCTCGTGCATCTCATCCTCCCGCTCCTAGGTAGACTCTTCTGGAGAATGATGCCTCCATGCGACGCGAACCAAAGGTATTACCTGGTTCCTTAGTACATTCTCCCGTTGATCCAAAATCTCCACTGGCTGCTCTGGATAGCTGAGAAAAAGCCCAACCTTAATCTCCGAATGATCGAGCATATGGCTAGGATCAGCCACGTACTGTCTCAACTGTGATACATGGAATAAGTTGTGGACCCCCACTAGTGCAGGTGGCAAGTCTAGCCTGTATGCCACGTCACCGACTCTTCTGCTGATAACGAAAGGGCAGATAAAGCGCGGGCTAAGCTTCCCACCTCCACCAAAACGTATCGTACCACGAGTCGGAGATATCCTTAAGAAAACCTGGTCTCCAACCTAGTCACAAGCAAGATCTCAATTTAATTATGATAATCAAACATGGTCAAAATTACAAACACAAACCCTAAATCTAATCCTACTCTAATCTGTACCTCAAACTCCAACGGCCTCCGGTGGCTATCAGTCCAGTGCCAATGTCTGTCCTGTACCATGCAAAGTCTGTCCCTGATGAGCTTCACCTTCTCGGCTGCATCAACAACCATCTCTGGTCCCAATAAAGCTCGCTCACCAACATCATCCCAAGATAAGGGTGTACGACACCAACGCCCATATAGAGCCTCGAAAGGTGGCATCTCAATGCTGGCCTGGAAACTATTATTCTAAGCAAACACCACCAAATGTAGATGATCCTTCCAGAAACCTCCAAAGTCCAAGATGCACGTCTGCAGCATATCCTCGAGCGTCTGAATAGTCCTCTCTGACTGTCCGTCCGTCTGGGGGTGGTATGCAATACTAAACATGAGCTGAGTGCCCAAGCTGGTCTGCAGACTCCTTCAAAAATGGGAAGTAAAGCGACTATCCCGATCAGAGATGATGTTGACCGGAACCCCATGAATCCTGACTATATGTCGCATATACATCTCCGCAAGCCTCTCTGTAGACGTACCCACCTTGAATGACAAGAAGTGGGCCAATTTGGTCAACCTGTCAATGATGACCCAAATCGCGTCTTTCCTCCAGGTGTACGCGGTAATCCAGATACGAAATCCATAGTGATATGCTCCCTCTTCCACTCGGGAATGGACAATAGCTGCAACAATCCACCGGGCCTCTGCCTCTCTGTCTTGACCTGCTGACAGACCAAGCACCTAGCTACGAAGCGAGCTACCTCCCGCTTCATCCCGTACCACCAAACATGCTCCCTCAAATCTCGATACATCTTGTTGGCACCAGGGTTTATAGAGTACTGAGATCTATGGGCCTCCTACATAACCTGCTCCCTGGGATCTCTGCTGGACACACATAACCTGGAACCGTGCCTCAAGGCACCATCCTCTGCAAGAAAAAACTCGCCATCCACCAATCCTGCTCAAACCTGCTCTCGGAGACACCGCAGAGCAACGTCCTCAAACTGCATCGACTTGATCCTCTCCACCAAGTCTGACTGAATCTGTATGCCCCATATCTGTATCTGCACTCCGGGCAGGATCACCTCAATCCCAAGGCTCTCCAAGTCTGCATGCAAGTGCCGATCCATATTCAAACACATGGCCGTCAGATACCTACTCATGGAATCGACAACCACGTTGGCCTTCCCTGGATGATACTGAAGTGATATGTCGAAGCCTTTCATCAACTCTAGCCATCTGCGCTGCCTCATGTTCAGCTCCTTCTGGGTGAACACATACTTTAAGATCTTGTGATCTGTAAAAATCTCCACCCTCTCTCCATACAGATAGTGCTTCCACAACTTCAGAGCAAATATCACTGCTGTAAGCTCCAGGTCATGGGTAGGGTAGTTCTTCTCATGGGGATGTAATTGTCTGGAAGCATAGGCAATCACCTTCCCATGCTGCTGTAAGACACAACCCAGTCCATTTCCTGAAGCGTCACTATAAATAGTAAATCCCCCTGATCCTGAAGGCAATGTCAGAATCGGAGCTGTCGTAAGCCGCTTCTTCAACTCATCAAAAGTTGCCTGACACTCCTCTGACCAAACATACTCAGCATCCTTCAGGGTCAACCGAGTCAACGGCTCTGCAACCCGGGAGAAATCCTGCACAAATCTCCTATAATATCCTGCCAGCCCCAAGAAACTGTAGATCTCTGCAACTGAAGTCGGCGCTGCCCATGCCTCAACTGCTACGATCTTCTTGGGGTCAACTGAGATCCCATCTCCAGTCACCACATGCCCCAAAAAGTCAACCCGGTCCAAGAAGAACTCACACTTGGGGAGCTTTCCGTAAAGCTGCTCCTTCATGAGAGTCTCCAGCACTATCCTCAAATGCTTCTCGTTCTCCTCCTCAGTCTTGGAATATACCAAGATGTCGTCAATAAACACCACCACAAACTGATCCAGGTACTGGTGGAATACCTTGTCCATTAGGTTCATAAACACTGCTGGTGCATTGGTTAGCCCAAACGACATAACCAAAACTTAAACTGCCCGTACCGCATCCTGAAAGCGGTCTTGGGAATATCCTCCCTCTTTACCTTCACCTGGTGACATCCTGACCTCAGATCAATCTTGAAAAATATCCGAGCTCCACTCAACTGGTCAAAAAGATCATCGATCCGCGACAGTGGGTATCTGTTCTTGATCGTGAGGTTGTTGAGTGCCCTATAGTCAATACACATCCGTACGGACCCATCCTTCTTCGGTACAAACAATACCGGTGCACCCCATAGCGATGAACTTAAACGGATGAAGCCCTTGTCCTGCAGCTCATCCACCTGCTTCTTCAGCTCCACCAACTCACTGTTGTTCACCCGATAGACATGCTGAGAGATGGGTTCTGCTCCTGGAACCAAGTCTATCGAGAACTCAATGTCTCTGTCTTGTGGCAATCCAGGCAACTCCTCTGGAAAAACATCCATATACTCTGCTATCAAGGGGTGTGGAACCGTCTGCTCCTCAATCGAGACTCCGCAAAAAACTCTGCTGCTCTGCTCCGTCGGACGTCTGGAGTACTCGAACTCTGGCTCCTCCGGCACTCTAAAGAGAACTCTACCCCCTCTGTAATAAATGCTGGCGTGGTGCCAGCTCAACCAATCCATACCGAGTATTATATCGTAGTTCGGCAATGGCATTACGAGCAAGCTCACCTCCAACTCACGGCCTCCCAGAACAATACTTCGACCCTTACAAACATCACTCACGAGGATGATGCCACCCCCGGTCGTGATCTTGTAAGTCTTAGGCAACGATTCAGCTATGATAACATGTCTAATCGCAAATGATGCTGATATGAAGCTGTGCGAAGCACCAGAATCGAATAATACAAAAGCTAGACTGGAGTCGAGAACAACCGAACTTGCGATCAGCTCTACTATCACCTCTGTATCTCCGGCCGCCATGACGAAAGCTCGCCCCTGCTGGCCTCCCCTGGCCTGCTGCTGGTGCTGGACGAACCCCTGCTGCTGTGTCGGCAGGGCTGGTCCCCTCTGCTGGCCTGCTGGAGCTCAGACTGCTGCTTCCTGAGCTGCTCGTCCCATACGACACTCCATCATCTGGTGGTCTGCTGAACCACACACTAAGCACTGGCCCAGCCTCTTCCGGCACTCATTGAAGACATGCTCGGGCTTCTTGCTATAAACACAAATGATAACCTGTCTCTGGCTCTGCTGGTGCTGTCTCGACTGCTGCTGCTGTCTCTGCGGGAACGGCTGCGGCTGGAACTGCCTCGGCTGCTGGTGCTGAAAGTGAGGCCTCTTGGCCTGACCTTCGCTGCTGCTGCCCCCAAGTGGATCGCGTCCCCTCTTGAGCCTAAGCTCAAGATCATCCTCAGCTAATAAGGCTTCCGTCAAAATCTTCTCAAAAGTGGTATCCCTGTTGCCCTTGGTCAAGGACTTGATTTCCTTGACCAGACCCTTCTGACAGGCTCTCCTGAACTAAGATCTCGAACTGCGACTCCAAAGCCCAGAGCATTGAATCTGGAAAGAACTTCTTCTTGAAGAAGCCCTTGAACTCCTCTCAGGACTGTCCAGCTACCCCCACCCTGGGGTATGACTGATACCAGGTACGAGCAAGATCTCGTATCCGGCTAGTTGTTGCCTCTATCTGGAGATCTGTCGGTATCCGGGCCAGGCGGAAGATCTCCTCTATATGCTCGATCCACTCGTCAGCATATAGGATCCCTCCGTCCCTAGAAAGTCTCTAGGGCTCATCTTCTGGAACTGCTCTATCCCCGGTGTCCTCGGCTGCTGATCCACTGGTCGAGCTGCGACTGTCGTAAGGGCCAACTCCATGCCTCTGTCCTGTCGGGCTTGCTGCCGGTCTATAAACTGCTGGAAGTAGGAGAACATCTGTGCCGCATCCACGTATCCTGTAGGCAGCGGCTGCTGGAAAGGCATCTCTGGAATGACTGGGTCCTACCTCCGAGCCGGTAGAGGCATATCCCCTGCTGCTGCTGCTGAAGCCCCAATACGAGCAGAGGTGGCAGGAGCTGCAGTCTCCTGGCCCTGCTGAACGGGCTGAGAGGTAGCAGTCCCCTCTATAGTATCCCTATGAATGGTATGCTATGATCGTATCTCCACCATCCTGAAGACAGACCAACAAGAGTATCAATTTCTGAGAAAGAAGCGATATAACAAAGGTGGACAGTTAAAATTCAAATGAATCAGTTGACAATAAGGATTTAGATGGCAATAAAAGAGTTTTTTTTCCTAATGTGATTGAGTACCTGGAAAACTAATGTCCTATATCCTGCTGCAGGCTGTAGTGATACTCTGGTTCGAATACCACTACACTTCTAGTCTAGACCTACATGGGCCACCACTAAAAATGTGTCACGACCCGTACCCTAGAGTAAGGGCACGAGAAGTGGGTACGTCCAGCCTACGTCGCAGTATCGACGGTAGAACGCTGTCCTAGGTCACAATATCTAATAATATAATGCTAAGCAGTTTATACTCCCCGAATGGGGGTGACATAGCAGAATGTAAACTCAATCACAACTAAAAAAGATGAAGCACGATATGATATAGAACTCAAGGAAATACAGATGATCAGAAGAGTCTAAGGTAACATCTCAGCAAATATCCAGAAATACAAGTCTCAACTGCTGAATATGAAAGAATATATACAACCCAGATCTCAAGACAGAAATAAAATCTACCGAACTAGTCTTAAGACAACATAAGTAAGATAAATCCTAACTAAACTAGTCTAGGCAGTATGGGTAAAGTCATCAGCTAGAGCTGGGTCCTCCTGAGAGTCCAGCTCATAAGTTTTGTCTAGGGCTGCCCCGTAGAAGGTATCCACACAGGCCTCCTCCTCATCTTCTGTAATATTTTCAACATATCCAGTTAGGGCAGGAGCGAGCACAATACATCTCAAAAGATAATAGCAGGTTAGAAATATAATCATGCAGTAAAGTAAGATACATAAACTGAAGGAAATACAGTATCTAAACATAGAGAGAACTGTAATAGAAATACCTACTATAAATAGAGACTAACAGTGGCTAGTGAGTCAGAGTACAATATAGACATGTAAATGGCATAGGAGATTCCCATGCTACACTACGGAAAGATTCTGATGCTACACTACTTGGATATTATTCACATGTCTACTTCTACTCCCTCATACCCCCAGTCAATACACAAGGATCCAACCAGATTATATTATGATTCCATGCAATGGCCCACAAGGGGTGATACATGGTATGCCCATAAATAGGTGATTCTAGGAATGCCCATAAATAGGAGATTCAAGGAGACTCTGTGATCATGAGAGTATATGTCACAAGAGATCAATGAACCATGAAGCATAATGATACACAATATAAGTGAAACGCACAGAACATGTAGTATCCGATGCTCCTGAAGGATAATATGTCAAGAATGGATCCATATAGTACTAATCCATGTGACCAACGTGACAGTATCAAGTAAAGTAATTTAAAGCAGGAAAATAATTCTAAATAGGATATGAAATGATCAGAGAATGTACTCGCCTGGTATCTGAGTGTCCGGATGAAATGTACTGTCTGAGGAGAGGTGTCTAGCTCCAAATCAGAACAGCACAAGTCATAACAAGTCTAAAATGATAACAAGATGCAATTCAATGCATTCTACATGAATCTAGGTCAATCTAGGCCAAAGTCAACCCTTGGTCAACTCTGGTCAACCCTAGAAGTCAAACTAGGTCATCTATGGTCAAACTAGGTCTAACAAGTCTAAATTAGGTCAAACAAGTCATTCTAGGTCTAAACAAGCCTACACTAGTTAACACACACCATTACAAGGCTATGCAAGCCTATCAAGTCTATCCCAACTATATCACAATATCACAATATAACTATATGCTATATAACTAGCATACATTCATTCATGTCTAACTTGCTTATCAATATGCATATATATTTAGATACATACATATAGGCATTCAATACTACATATAGATATACATATATATATATATAGAACTTGCATTCATTCATCATTAACTATATACATATATATAGGTTACAATATATGTAGATACATCACTAATCCCATACATATATTATATATATACATTCATGTTTATATAGAGAGGGAACGGCAATGTGTGTGTGTGTATACAAGTGAGTGTGTGTGTGTGTGCATGAGAGGCAAAATGTGTGTGTGTGTACATGAGAGGGTGTATGTGTGAGTGATTGTGTGTATTAGGGTGTTTAGGGAATGTGTGACAGTGTACTCAGATTTTGGGTAGGGGAATGTGTGTGTGAGCAGTGAGGGAATAACAGTGTGTGTGAGCAGTGAGGGAATAACAGTGTGGTGTACATACTGGACAGTCCAATACTGGATAGTGAAGAGTGTATTAAACTCAAGAAATCAGTCTATATAACCTACTAAACTCAGGTTTCATACCAATACCAATTCAGTATCAAAATCGATCCCAAACATACACCAATTCAAACCAAATTCATCATATAGTTAGAAATCATATAGGTACATCATACTAAGGTCTTAAACATATAAATTAATGCATTAAACAGGTTAATTTAAACTGCCAAGTTCGAATTTAGAAACTGGAAAATACAGAAAATAACATGGTATCAGGATTTTAGGGAATTTGCAAAAATATAAAACGAAAACATGTTAACATGCCAATACATTGGTTGGTAAACCTAATATAGGGTGTCCACGTGTCTCAGAAAGTGTCTCGTGTCCACCACAACGTGACATGATGTGTCCAAATAAAGAAATCCTAAATTAATACAACTGGATACTGCACAGCAGTGCAGCCTCGTACGTGTGTGCACGCGTATCGTGCACTCGACACAAGCCAAACCAAGCCTCGTGTTCACAAACCTAGGTTCGCCAGGTGTCAGGCTACCTACGTGTCACCCTGATTTGGGTCGACGTGTCCCCGTGTCCGAGTTATCAAACCGTATCAGTGGCGACTGAACGCGTGAGGTGCAGTACAAAACCGATGAACGAGCTCGTGCTCCCTCGACACGACACGAGAGGTTATACCACTTGGGGAGTGTCGGGTCAGACACTACCCCAACGTGTCCTCAAAGAATCACGTGTCCACATGCTGTGTCCAACGAGAAATTCACCCCGAGTAGTAGGACACTACTCACGGGCTGAACGCGCGTGTTCGTGTCCAGATCCCGACACGACACGACACTAATTCAAACTCAGACCACTGGAAAACTTCAACCCACATCTAGATCTAAATTCCTATTCAAAAACTTTTCAAAAACCAAATCGAAATGCCCTTTGGGGCATTTTATCAAACACCTTGCCTATTGTAAAACCCCTCAAATTTTTTTTTTATTTATTTGATTTGTTACTAAATTTTGTTATTTTTTTAAATAAATGTTAGTATACTAATTATTAATTATTTATAAAGTTTGGATATATATGTATATATATATATGAAAGTGTTTGTGTGTGCATTGTATTAGGAACTCTAATTCATTTAATTTATTTATTAGTTTATATATATATATATATATATATATATATATATATATATATATATATATATATATATATATATATATATATATATATATATATATATATATATAGTGTTACTTTTCTATATATAGTGTTACTTTTCATTTGGTATTATTATTAGATTATATATATATCTATACTTATATAGATATGGTGTTTCAATTCAGAGCAAACCCAAACCCATTTCATGTGTCCCAACAATAACCTTAGCTCAGCCCATGGGCCATCTACCCTCACCCTAACTTAGGTCCAAACCCATTAGGGTTTCCTAACTTGTGGATCTAATATATATATGTATCATCCAACTAGTCTCAACCCTAACCCTAACTTCACACAACTCCATCTCATCCCATCCTCACCGCCACCCCTAGCCGATCCCGATGACCCTTCCTTCCACCTCCTCCCCCTCAACCGAGGCCTCGCCGTCGGATGACGAGAGTGCGGCGTTCCCCGCACGCCCGCGCGCTGCAGCCGGCCCGCGCCGCGCGCTGCACCGGTCGCCCGCTGATCCCGACGACCCTCCTCGTCGGCGCGACCCCCCTCGTCGGCGAGCCATCCCCTGCGGCGTGGCCAGGTAACCCCGACCCCCCCCCCCCCCCCCGTGGCGCTGTCACGTGGGAAAACCCCCCATGCATGCTTTAAATCTAGTTTTAGGGATTAAAATCTGATTATTCAGTTTATTATAATGATTGTATTTGTGTATAAATTGATGATTAATTAGATCTAATCGTAGGAAATCATTGGTAATTAAGTAGAGGTTCTGCCCTAATTTTTGTGAGAATTAATATTAATTATTGGCATTTATTTTTAATTAATTATGAGTTCTCGATGCTAGTAATTATATAATTGTGTTTACTGTTTTAATCTTTAAGTGATACTTTTATCATGAATTAAATAAAAATTTGTACATGAAAAAGTTTGTAAAATTAATATAGTATTTTAAAATAATTTTTCCAGAATTTATAGAATTTAATTTATAATTATTTTATGTGAAAAATAGTGAATTTAAATTGTTTAATTAATTCTGTTTGATTCATATTATTTAATTAGTAAATAATTAAATAATATAAATTATATGGAAAATATAGATTTAGATATAAAGTATGTTATGGAAATTTTCCAATATTATATTGGTTTTTAAAATATTTTATTTAGATTTATCTTGTGAGTTTTGTATTAATCAAATCAATTATTAAATACTGTTTTCAATTTATATTATTTATTTGATTATAAATTAAATAATATTTATTGAGTATAAAATGTTTGTAAAAATATACTCTTTTGTATAAAAATAATTCCAATATTTAATTATAGTTATTTAGAATTATTTAGATTTAGTTGGGTAATTTCTAGATTTATTAAATAAGTTATATATTATATAATTAATTGTTATTAATTATATAAATATTGTAATTTTGTGAAGTGATAAGATTCTGTTAGAAATGTGTAAATATGATATTTAGGAATTTATTTTATGTAATTTATATATATTTACAAAAATTTTAAGATTTAAAAGTAATTTTGAGAATCATGTTTAGGATTATGTATTAAATTGTGTAATAATTATTTATTAATTTAAATAATTATTAATTATGTGTTACTATTGTGAATTTAGCTTTAATGATCAAATTTAAGGTTGGTGGTGATTTATTTGGATTTATTTAGAATTATTAAGTACTTATTGTTATTATTCAACTAGTTATTTAATAAATAGTTTAATGGTAATAATTCATTTTCTGTAAATTATATATATATATATAATATATTTATTATACTGATATTATTTAGTTTATTATTAAAATAGACTAAAAATGATTTTTAAGGATTTTTACTATTTTTGTTAGTATTATTAGGAATTGTGTGTACATATGTATATTAAATTGGTTGGTTAATTAATTATAATTAATTAATCAATTAATGATTAAATATTTGGTTGTGTATAAATTTCAGAATATAAATTGTATGATAATAAGTATATTTTACATACTTATTATTGTTCATAAATAGTGATACTAGTTAGCTAGTAATAATAGATTAATTTAAATTATAGATTATTTAGCAATTAAATAAATTGTTTAATTTGTTTAATTAGTAATTAATTAGAGATAAATTTTGTTTAGGATTATTTGCTTATCGGGACTCGGACTCTACTTTGGACCCGGATACTCAGTTGCTGGACACAGGCAAGTACACCTTGCTTGACATTTACTATGCAGTATTTACATTTGACCAGTTATTACTATTGTGTGCACTCGTCTCCATTGATGACTACCCAGTGTAGAGTTAGTATAACTTGACACAGTCTCAGATACATAACACATATGAGTGAGCTGAGTACAGAGGTTATGTGTTGACTGGCCCTTAATATATGAACTTGAGTCTGTTAGCAGTTTGGTTTAGTTACATTATATTTACTATGACGTCTTGCATATTGTTCGTACCGCGTATACGGTACGAATACATTGGGTGGGGAGAGTCTACTAGTGGTGTACGAGAATTTCTGTTTCCAATGTACGCTGGATGCTCGTAGCCCCTCGTTTCTCAAACCGTAGAACGCTTGGTGGCAGTTTCTTCTTCTTCTCCCCCTCTCATGTGCCACTAGAGATGTCTCGAGTGCATTTACACATAGATGGTTAGAACACCTTTATTGCTTACCTTGTATTTTCTGTCCTTGTTTGGTTAGGGAAATACTTGGTTGCATACTTTATAGTTACTTTTACATTACTGCTCAGTATTATCATGCATGTCGATTTTCTGTGTATTTGTTATGTCCCTCTGAGGACCTGGTATCTTTTCCAGAGTTTGACGAGCACTTATCCCCGGCTGATTACGGAGTAGAGGGACTTGTTGACGACGACTTTGAGGTGGAACCGCAGTCTTGATCCTCTTGAGGCTAGCTACATCTTCAGACATGGGTTTCATTTCCAGTATTCCGTTCATTTCTATTTGCTACTTCATTTTCATTCCTGATGTACTCATTTACTTATTTAGTGGATTGTTCTCCTCTAGCCATAGTTGACATTTGGATTCTGTGGCACTGATTATTTTCCATTCAGTTATCTATTACTTTATTTCATGGATGAGACTAGTTTACCTGCCTGTGATGTTACTTTATTAGTTATACTTCAGCATACTACAATCAGATCATAGTCCATTAAATTAGGTTTAGCTATGCTTGATTGTACAGCTGGCATGCCACGTGTTCCTGATCTGATTATTTGGAACTGGGGCGTGACATGTTTTTAGTAGTGGCCCATGCAGGTCTGAAATTTGTTTGGTTACGTTACTGTACTGAACAAGCCTGCAAATTAGGTTTAGAATAATAGGTCTCATCCATACTGGATTATATCATTCTTGATTATCCTTGAACAAATTCTTTTGCATCTCGTTTGTTTCCGTCCTATTCTCAATTCCTTCTATCTTATCTCTGCAGAATCACGAATCTAAGGAGTGGACGTACCGCTGCCGGTAGAGACAACCAGTCGTCTGGTACGTATGATCAGTCCGCAAGGGTAGTTCCAACCTACCCTTTGCTACCAGGGCAGACGTCTCAGCCAGTTGGTGCACAACCGACTGGGGTACCTCCTCCTCTCCTGCAGTACCCTCAGACACCATATGGAGTGCCTCCGACTGTGCCTCAAGACAGTCAGGCACAGATGTTTCAGTTCATGCACATGATGATGCAAGAACAGAGACAGCAAGCAGCAGAGCAGAGGCAAGAAGCAGCTGAGCAAAGACGGAAAGCTGCTGAGATGAGACAGGGATTTTTGACAGCTATGGAGAGGATGACAGCACCAACACCTGCACCAGCTCCGACGCCAGCTCCCGTGAGACCAGCATGGGTAGGTTCAGTGAAGGACTACGTGTAGATGAACCCCAACCCTTATTTGGGAAACGAGAGTCCGGAGGAGACCACTACTTGGATCACCAGCACCAAGAAGAAATTGCAGGCATCTCAGTTGCCTGAGGATTTATGGATGACTGGCGTAAGAACTCAGCTGGAGGGGAATGCCTATCACTGGTGGGATTCTATGGAGCGTCATTTGGGTACTCGTCATACGTACGAACAATTTTTGGAGTTTTTTGATAAGAAGTACTTCCCTACTACTGTGAAGAATGCCTTATACAACCAGTTCCTGCACCTGGAGCAAGGGAACAAGACTATTGACCAGTATGACTCGGAGTTCAGTCGACTCAGCAAATATGGGAAGGTGCTGATACCCAATGATCTGGAGAAGGCCAAGAGATTTCACAACGGGCTGAGGCAGGAGCTACAGCATTATACTAGCTCTCTGTCCCGAATCTCTTATGCTGAGTTGCTAACGGAGGCCAGGATTCAGGAGACAATTAGCAAGGGAAAGCTGAACCAGCAGAAGAACCAGCCAGTGCAGACGAAGACGCAACAAGGAGGTCCTATCAAGAGACCTATGGGACATCACCGGCATCAGCAGAAGACTGGACCCTACCAGTCTAAGGAGCTTCTGACTTGCCATTTCTGTGGCAGGAAGGGACACTTATAGAGAGAGTGCAGAATGATGCTGGGTACTTGCTTAGCTTGTGGATCGAGCCAGCATCAGGCTCGAGATTGCCCAGTTCGGGGAGCCATTGTGCCAGCTGGAGGTCAGAAGCCACCAGCACTAGGAGGTCAGCAGAGAGGACCTATACTCCCTTCATAGTCAGCACAGTTTGAGAAAGCCAAGCAGCAGGCAGGAAACAAGAAGCAAGGACAGATTTTTGCTCTCACTCATGGAGAAGATGGAACCGAAGGTGAGGCTATCACAGGTACTATTTTAGTAGGTTCATTGCCTGCTACAGTATTATTTGATTCTGGTGCCACCCTATCATTTATATCATCTAGATTTGTAGCTGTGCATAGTATAGCTACTTCTACTATGCCTAAGAGTTGGAAAATTATTACTGGTGGGGGTATAGTACCTGTGACTAGTACATGTAGAACCTGTTCGATAGTTATTTGTGGCCGAGAGATGAGAGCTCGACTTTTGGTATTACCTATGCCAAATTTTGACGTACTATTCGGTATGGATTGGCTTAGTCAATATCATGCTATATTGGACTGCCACAGGGGTTATGCTATATTTAGACCGCCAGGCTAGCCGGAGTTTGAATTTCAGAGAGGAAGCATTGAGAAGGGAGTATCTCAGTATCATGGAGCTTGCATGGCGATGGAGGTTGCCCCGCCACCGATCATTGATGAGTTTTCTGATGTCTTTCCCGATGATCTGCCGGGTCTACCACCCGACAGAGAGGTTGAGTTCACCATTGAGCTCATACCAGGAGCGGCACCAATCTCTTCAAATGTCTATCGACTGGCGAAGAAGGAGCTGGATGAAATGAAGGTGCAGTTGCAGGAGTTGCAAGACAAGAGATTTATCAGACCAAGTGCATCACCTTGGGGAGCCCCGGTCTTGTTTGTGCCAAAGAAAGATGGAACAGTTCGCATGTGCATTGATTATAGGGCTCTTAATGCTGTGACGATCAAGAACAAGTATCCCCTGCCACGAATTGATGATCTATTTGACCAGCTGACAGGAGCCCAGGTATTCTCGAAGATTGATCTAAGATCGGGATACCAGCAAGTGAAGGTTCGGAAGGAAGACATCCAGAAGACGGTATTCAGGACTCGGTATGGTCATTACGAGTTCTTAGTAATGCCCTTTGGTTTGACAAATGCACCGGCTGTGTTCATGAATTTAATAAAAAGAGTATTCCATGAATATCTTGATATGTTTGTCGTAGTATTCATCGACGATATTTTGGTGTATTCAAAGAACCATGAAGAGCATGAGGACCACTAGAGGAAGGTGCTGGAGATCTTGAGGCATCAGAAGTTATATGCAAAGCTGAGTAAGTGTGAATTTCTGCTAGATCATGTTTCATTTCTTGGACATGTTATCTCAGGAAAAGGCATAGAAGTGGATCCGACGAAGATATCAGCAGTGGAGTCGTGGCCAACTCCAACTGATATTTCAGAGGTGCAAAGTTTTCTAGGGCTTGTCGGATATTATAGGAGGTTCGTAGAGAATTTTGCAAGAATTGTGGAGCCCATGACGAAGTTGACTCGCAAGGATCTGAAGTTCGAGTGGACGGGAGAGTGCCAAGCTGCTTTTGATGAATTGAAGAAGCGCCTTACTACTGCACCAGTCTTGACCATTCCATCGGGATCAGGAGGTTTTGTCATCTATAGTGATGCTTCCGGAAAGGGATTAGGATGCGTCTTGATGCAGCATGGAAAGGTAGTTGCATACGGTTCTCAGCAGTTGAGGACCCACGAGAAGAATTATCCCACGCACGACTTAGAGCTTGCGGCGGTGATATTTGCCTTGAAGCTTTGGAGGCATTATCTGTATGGAGAAACAGTGGAGGTATATACAGATCATAAAAGCCTCAAGTATGTCTATACTCAGAAGGATTTAAATTTGAGACAGAGGCGTTGGCTTGAGTTGATGGCAGATTTTGATATTGAGTTACAGTACCATCCAGGGAAGACGAATTTAGTAGCAGATGCATTGAGCCGGAGGCCTATGGCACATTTCTTGACATCACAAAAGGAGTTGCTATATGACTTGGAAAAGATGGGCATCGAAGTTGTTAGGCCTGGAGGAGTTGCAAAGATGATGAACCTTCAGGTTCAATCTTCATTGGTAGAGCGGATCAAGGCGACCTTACCAACAGATGCAAGATATCAGAGGCTTCGACAGAGGACAGAGCAAGGACTGCAGACTGGATTGAGGATTCACGAAGATGGGACCTTGAGGTGCGGAGATCGCCTCTTTGTTCCTAATGGAGAGATCAGACAGGAGTTGATGACAGAGGCACATAGTTCGACTTATTCTATTCATCCAGGAGGTACGAAGATATACAGGGACCTGAGACAGCACTACTGGTGGCATGGAATGAAGCGTGAAATAGCATGGTTCGTAGCAAAGTGCTTGGTGTGTCAGCAAGTCAAGGCTGAACATCAGAGGTCCGCAGGATTGTTGCAACCGCTTCCGATACCTGAGTGAAAGTGGGAGCACATCACTATGGATTTCGTTACGGGATTTCCGAGGAGCCCAGCTGGACGAGATACAGTTTGGGTGATTGTTGACAGATTATCGAAGTCTGCTCATTTCATACCATTCCTAGTGGGGCAATCTACAGAGGTATTGGCAGACCTATATATGAAGGAGATAGTACGATTACATGGAGTACCAGTTAGTATAGTCTATGATCGAGATACGAGATTCACATCGCACTTCTGGAAGAGCATGCAGGAAAGTCTGGGCACTAGACTGAAGTTCAGCACCGCTTATCACCCTCAGACGGACGGACAGTCAGAGCGTACCATTCAGACGTTGGAGGACATGTTGAGAGCTTGCATGTTAGATTTTGGAGGATCCTGGGAGGATCACTTGTATTTGGTAGAGTTCTCTTACAACAACAGCTACCAGGCAAGTATCCAGATGGCCCCTTTTGAAGTATTGTCCGGAAGGAATTGTCGATCGCCAGCATGTTGGGGTGATGTAGACGAGAGACAGATATTGGGACCAGAGTTAGTGACTCGTACAGTAGATATAGTCAAGAAGATTCAGGGGCATCTACGAGCAGTACAGGACCGGCAGAAACAGTGGGCAGACACTCATAGGCGACCTCTTGAGTTCAAGGAAGGAGATCATGTGTTCTTGAGAATCTCCCCGACTAGAGGTACAATTAGATTTGGAGTCAGAGGAAAGCTCAGCCCAAGATACATCGGACCATTCGATGTGTTGGAGAAAGTTGGCGAGGTTGCATGCAGATTGGCACTGTCGCTGTCATTGGAAGGCGTTCATGACGTATTTTATGTCTCCCAGTTGAGGAAGTATGTGGCAGACCCTAACCACGTACTTGATCATTCCGAGATCACCGTGGGACCGACTTTGTCCTATGAGGAGCAGCCTGTAGAGATCCTAGACCGCAGAGAGAAAGTGTTGAAGGGGAAGACCATTCGACTAGTCCGAGTTGCGTGGAAACACCATTCTCCGGGCGAATCGACTTGGGAGCGGGAAGATTCTATTCTGGAGCATTTTCCATACCTTCGTGAGGCGTCTGGTATGATTTAATTTTGTAATTGTCATTCTTTAGATTTCGTCTGTTTTAATTCTGTGTTAATAACTAGGAATTTTCTGGAATTAGGAAAATATAATTTTTGTGCCAATAATTGTATGTTTTCTTTTAATCCCAGCTTGTTTTCAATTTCGAGGACGAAATTTTAATAGGTTGGGGAGAATGTAAAACTCCTCAAAAAAAATTTTTTTATTTATTTTATTTGTTACTAAATTTTGTTATTTTTTTAAATAAATGTTAGTATACTAATTATTAATTATTTATAAAGTTTCGATATATATGTATATATATATATATATATATATATATATATATATATATATATATATATAATTTTTTTTTTATATATATATATGAAAGTGTTTGTGTGTGCATTGTATTAGGAACTATAATTCATTTAGTTTATTTATTAGTTTATATATATATATATATATATATATATATATATATATATATATATATATATATATATATATATATATATATATAGTGTTACTTTTCATTTGGTATTATTATTAGATTATATATATATCTATACTTATATAGATATGGTATTTCAATTCAGAGCAAACCCAAACCCGTTTCATGTGTCCCAACCCTAACCTTAGCTCAGCCCATGGGCCTTCTACCCTCACCCTAACTTAGGTCCAAATCCATTAGGGTTTCCTAACTTGTGGATCTAATATATATATGTATCATCCAACTACTCTCAACCCTAACCCTAACTTCACACAACTCCATCTCTTCCCATCCTCACCGCCACCCCTAGCCGATCCCGGTGACCCTTCCTTCCGCCTCTTCCCCCTCAACCGAGGCCTCGCCGGCGGACGACGAGAGCGCGGCGTTCCCCGCACGCTGCAGCCGGCCCGCGCCGTGCGCTGCATCGGTCGCCCGCTGATCCCGGCGACCCTCCTCGTCGGCGCGACCCCCTCGTCGACGAGCCACCCCCTGCGGCGTGGCCAGGTAACCCCGGCCCCCCCTCCCCCCCCCCCTGGCGCTGTCACGTGGGAAAAACCTCCCATGCATGCTTTAAATCTAGTTTTAGGGATTAAAATCTGATTATCCAGTTTATTATAATGATTGTATTTGTGTATAAATTAATGATTAATTAGATCTAATCGTAGGAAATCATTGGTAATTATGTAGAGGTTCCGCCCTAATTTTTGTGAGAATTAATATTAATTATTGGCATTTATTTTTAATTAATTATGAGTTTTCGATGCTAGTAATTATATAATTGTGTTTATTGTTTTAATCTTTAAGTGATACTTTTATCATGAATTAAATAAAACTTTGTACATGAAAAAGTTTGTAAAATTAATATAGTATTTTAAAATAATTTTTCCAGAATTTATAGAATTTAATTTATAATTATTTTATGTGAAAAATAGTGAATTTAAATTGTTTAATTAATTCTGTTTGATTCATATTATTTAATTAGTAAATAATTAAATAATATAAATTATATGGAAAATATAGATTTAAATATAAAGTATGTTATGAAAATTTTCCAATATTATATTGGTTTTTAAAATATTTTATTTAGATTTATCTTGTGAGTTGTGTATTAATCAAATCAATTATTAAATACTGTGTTCAATTTATATTATTTATTTGATTATAAATTAAATAATATTTATTGAATAGAAAATGTTTGTAAAAATATACTCTTCTGTATAAAAATAATTCCAATATTTAATTATAGTTATTTATAATTATTTAGATTTAGTTGGGTAATTTCTAGATTTATTAAATAAGTTATATATTATATAATTAATTGTTATTAATTATATAAATATTGTAATTTTGTGAAGTGATAAGATTCTGTTAGAAATGTGTAAATATGATATTTAGGAATTTATTTTATGTAATTTATATATATTTACAAAAATTTTAAGATTTAAAAGTAATTTTGAGAATCATGTTTAGGATTATGTATTAAATTGTGTAATAATTATTTGTTAATTTAAATAATTATTAATTATGTGTTACTATTGTGAATTTAGCTTTAATGATCAAATTTAAGGTTGGTGGTGATTTATTTGGATTTATTTAGAATTATTAAGTACTTATTGTTATTATTCAACTAGTTATTTAATAAATAGTTTAATGGTAATAATTCATTTTCTGTAAATTATATATATAATATATTTTTATTATTCTGATACTATTTAGTTTATTATTAAAATAGACTAAAAATGATTTTTAAGGATTTTTATTATTTTTGTTAGTATTATTAGGAATTGTGTGTACATATGTGTATTAAATTGGTTGGTTAATTAATTATAATTAATTAATCAATTAATGATTAAATATTTGGTTGTGTATAAATTTCAGAATATAAATTGTATGATAATAAGTATATTTTACATACTTATTATTGTTCATAAATAGTGATACTAGTTAGCTAGTAGTAATAGATTAATTTAAATTATAGATTACTTAGCAATTAAATAAATTATTTAATTTGTTTAATTAGTAATTAATTAGAGATAAATTTTGTTTAGGATTATTTGCTTCTCGGGACTCGGACTCTACTTTGGACCCGGATACTGAGTTGCTGGACACAAGCAAGTAAACCTTGCTTGACATTTACTATGCAGTATTTATATTTGACCAGTTATTACTATTATGTGCACTCGTCTCCATTGATGACTACCCAGTGTAAAGTTAGTATAACTTGACACAGTCTCAGACACGTAACACATATGAGTGAGCTGAGTACAGAGGTTATGTGTTGACTGGCCCTTAACATATGAACTTGAGTCTGTTAGAAGTTTGGTTTAGTTACATTATATTTACTATGACGTCTTGCATATTGTTCGTACCACGTATACGGTACGAGTACATTGGGTGGGGAGAGTCTACTAGTGGTGTATGAGAATTTTTGTTTCCAATGTACGCTGGATGCTCGTAGCCCCTCGTTTCTCAAACCGTAGAATGCTTGGTGGCAATTTCTTCTTCTTCTCCCCCTCTCATGTGCCACTAGAGATGTCTCAAGTGCATTTACACATAGATGGTTAGAACACCTTTATTGCTTACCTTGTATTTCCTGTCCTTGTTTGGTTAGGGAAATACTTGGTTGCATACTTTATAGTTACTTTCACATTACTTTTCAGTATTATCATGCATGTCGATTTTCTGTGTATTTGTTATGTCCCTCTGAGGACCTGGTATCTTTTCCAGAGTTTGACGAGCACTTATCCCCAGCTGATTACGGAGTAGAAGGACTTGTTGACGACGACTTTGAGGTGGAGCCGCAGCCTTGATCCTCTGGAGGCTAGCTACATTTTCAGACCTGGGTTTCATTTCCAGTATTCCGTTCATTTCTATTTGCTACTTCATTTTCATTCCAGATGTACTCATTTACTTATTTAGTGGATTGTTCTCCTCTAGCCATAGTTGACATTTGGATTCTGTGGCACTGATTATTTTCCATTCAGTTATCTATTACTTTATTTCATGGATGAGACTAGTTTACCTGCCTGTGATGTTACTTTATTAGTTATACTTCAGCGTACTACAATCAGATCATAGTCCATTAAATTGGGTTTAGCTATGCTTGATTGTACAGCTGGCATGCCACGTGTTCCCGATCCGATTATTTGGAACTGGGGCGTGACACCTATGGGACTGATACGAGTCCATTTAGGACACGAAATGGACACGAAACCTAGGTTTAGCTATACCTACAGTTAGGGTAGACGTAGGGCTTTCCAAATATGCAAAGAAACTGGAATTTTAATGGTGTTTAGATAGTTTTAACTATTGGTGTCCAAATGCAAGAAAAGCTTCAATAGGGGGTTCTCCTTGCTAGCAAATAGCTCCAAATTGTCCCAAAGCTGAGATTTGACACCATGGACAGCAAGTATAGGTGATTTAAAATCTAATACAATTGATTTTAAAGAAAAAGGAATTAAAATGTATTTTCTATGAATTAATGAAGTTGGGAAAATATCTCTTCTTTAAACTTGATCTTTCCTAAAAGAGGCTAGCCCTAAATGGAAAAGACTACTTATAGGGGGGATACCAATGCTTGGCCGGCCAACTAAGTTAGGGTGATGGTTTGGTAATAGCTAATGGGCTTTGGGCTTTGTTACATGAGTTAAGGGCTTAAGTCCTTAAGTCGTAAGTCATGGTTCTAAAACACTATTCCACCTATTACAACTTGATTCTAAATGACTTAAATTTGTTTAACTTAAGTTAGACTAAGACCCTATCATGCTAAACAAGTCACCAAAGCTAAGTTTAGGTTCTAAGCTAGTCTAAAAGGTGCAACTAGTCTCAAATCAACATACCACTTATCAATTTAATTAATATTAAAATCACATAAATTCCAATAAATTCTAATAAATCTCAATAATTCAAAATAATTCCAAATAAATCTCAGAAATTCAAAAATGACCAAAATACTCCCATTCTAGAAATGTGGTAGTGACAATAAGAAGAAGAAGCCTTTATGGTCGAAGATACTCAGGGAACTTCTTGAGGAACCTGCCCCGAAGGTGCCCCAGAGGGAGCCACTATGTCCGGTGGTTAGAGTCACCATCCCGTTATCCGTCGAAGGTCTTTCTTTGATAAGGGAAGAAAGAATCACCTCTGTTGTGTGACTTTCAAATCTTGAGATGCTTATGACAGCGAGGACAGAAGAGGCTAGTATTTCGAATGAGAACTCAACAACCTCAGCTGCTGAGGATGCTAACTCGGGAGATGTTTCTCCTCCCGCTCCTTTCGAATACGAGACTCAGGGCTTTTCGGAGCCAGCATCTTCACCTCAGCAAAAAGCTTTCCTGTAGCCAATTGTGGACGAGCCTGTAGAGATAACCAAGATTGGTCTTGTGGTGGTGAAAGGCATGATTCCAGAATCCGTATCTACGACGGACCGAACAGCTGAGGATACTGAAGGCATTGCTTAGGAACCCTCAATTGTAAGTCCTTCCTATACTAAAGAAGGGGCTGAAAATAACCAAGATGTACCGGAAGGTGAGGAGGATCACGCGGCTGAGGAATTACCTTTGGCATGCATCAGAAATTCGCTCCGAAGGCTGGTCGAAGAGACCGTAGAAAGGTTGCTGGTGGAGGCTATCGAAGAGTTAGCCGGCCGAGCTATTGAAGAGCTGGTTAAGATGTCCATCGAGTAGTTAGTCGATGAGGTCATTCTGAAAGCGGCCCCGGAGGCTATTGAAGAGTTGGCCGATACGGTCATGGGTGAGGCAACTGAGGAGACCATAAAAGAGCAGGTCGAGGAGACTGCAGATGAGTTGGTCGCTAAGGAACCGGTTTATGTAGCTGCTAGGACGGCAGTAGAGGAGGCTGTAGAGGGGCCCATTGACAGCTCGACCAAGGAAATCGTTGAAGAATCAATCGAGAAGGCAGCTAACAAGCCAGCCGTTAAGGATTCTGTTGATGTAATCACTACAGAGCTGATCGAAGAGACTACTAACGAGCTAGCTGCTAGAGAATTGGTCGAAGGGACTACTGATGAACCGGTTGCTCAAGAACCGATTGGGGAAACTACTAAAGGGTTGATCGAGATGACTATTGAAAGGTCGGTCACGGCGAACATTCCAAAGCCAGTCCATGAGGCTCCCCAGATGTCAACTACAAAAATTATCAAAAAGCTAACAAGAGAGCCCGTTGAAGAGCCATCCATCCACCAGACAGCATCGACAAGTACCGTTATTGCTCCATTGATGGCCTTCATCCCAGTCATGGCACCACCTACCTAAGCCATAATACCAAGTCATGTATTAGCTGCTGCTGCTACTTCAGAACCGTTCATCACGGCCTCTCCGATGACCCCAATGCCTATGGCAAAAAATGCCTATTATGCCAACATCATCCTGGGCACCATTAACCATGCTTTAAAGCAGGGCATAGACGGTGACTTGTAGCATAACCAGATGCTTAGGCAGGCTCAGTCCGCAGTAAGAGCCTAGCTAGTGGCATTGCACGAATATCAAGGATATGAGGTAAAAGCGGATGCGATAGAGGCCCTTCTGACAAAATTAACAGCTAGATTTTTAGAGCTTCAAGGTCTTGAGCACAGCCTTTTTTCTCTGGAAGACACAGAACTAGCAAAAATGGCTATTGAACTATCGTAGCACGAACATAGTCGTTAGGCTTTGACTCTCTGGCTTGTCGAGGTTGAAGCAGAGATTGAAGAGGTGACCGATACTGAAGAAATTCAAGTCTGTCATTGAACAACTCTCGAAGAAAAGTGCAAGACCCTCCGGGAACAGATTCGGCAACTGAAAGAGACGTTGGCCTTTGCCGAGAGTGAACTGGAGAAGTCAAAAGACCAACAGGGCCTCCTTCGCCAACGATCCGAGACCTTAGCTCGAGAGAGGGAAAGTATCGACGGTAGTCTGGCTAATTAGACCTCACATGCCAGAACCTGCCCCAACTCGAAGATGAGGCCGCCAGAAGACAAGAGGCAGAGCGTCGAGCCAAAGAGTTGGTTGGGCCCCAGATTTTCCTTCTAAGGAGCCGTCTTGAAGAACTTATGCGTCGGTCATCGCAATGTTGATGTGTTCTTGTTCCTATCTTTTGGGAGGCCCTTTTGTAGTAAAGAAAGAAAAACTTTTCATTTTCATGAACGAAAGAATCTTAGTTTTGTTTCTTTACTTGTCCATTTACTATTGACTTTTTATAGCAGTAAGAATTCCCTCAAAGGTAGGCTTAACATGATGGGATGGAGGTAACTCCGCTGGGGATGGGGTGCTTACTCAGAGATAATATGGATATGGTAAACACGGAAACTCTTATGGTAGAATTTTCCTTACTCAGAGGTTATATGGACATGGTAAGGATAGACTCTACGGACGTATAGAACGACTTAGAGGTAGTATGGTCGTAAAATATTCTATAGATAATTATAACAATTTGGGGTTTGTCCTAGAAAAAATGTCTACTCAGAGGTAATATGGACATGATAGGCATGAACTTCGTTAGGGTATATAAAAATAACTCAGAGGTAATATGGACGTAAAATATTTTCTTCTGAGGAAATGAGAAAAGGATGAATTCATTATTAGAACTCATGAATACCCATGGGGATGTAGAAATATATGCTAATTTATACCTCAGACATAGTACTTCATTAGGAATTTACCATTGATCGGCATCATTAGCAAATTGCCGTTAGGTTTGGCTAGACGGTATGCACCATTGGAGTAGGCTGCCTCTATGACGAACGGTCCTTCCCACTTGGGCTCGAACTTCCCAGCCGTCTAGTGGATTATCACTATCGGTCTTCAAACTAATAAGATGAGGTCACCCACATAGAATGTCCTTTCCTGGACCTTTTTGTTGAAGTCCCCAAAAATCCAAGCTTGATAGAGTTGGATACGTTGTTGAGCGAGCAGGCGCCTCTCGTCCAACGCTTCCAACTCCTATAGATGACGACGTTGATTGTCTTCGTATGTCAGCTGGTTGGTGACGGCTACTCGTAGAGACAGAATTTGGATATCTAGAGGGAGTAGCGCCTCATTCCCGTAGACAAGAGAATGGTGTGTTGCCTGTGGGTGTCCGTACGGTGGTACGATAAACCCATAGACATTCGCTGAGTTTCTTATTTCAGTCATATTTTTTGGAAGACACAACTTTTGTGAGCAGCTTGATGATCGTCTTATTTAATGCTTCGGCTAGTCCATTTGCTACAAAATTGTAAGCCGTTGACCCTACATTATATATCTGATTCTTATCATAGAATCGATGGAATGCATGGCTCATAAATTGAGGGCCATTATCATGGATAATCCTTCAAGGAACTACAAAGCGGTAGATGACGTAATGCTTAACAAAGCTGATCACGTTCGAGGTTTTCACCTCACCCAGTGGTACTGCTTCTGCCTACTTAAAAAAGTGGTCTGTGATGGCGAGGATGAACAAGTGTCGTTTGGAGGACGGGGTGCTGATCGATCCGATGATATCCATTCCCCTTACTTCAAATGGCCAGGCAGTCATAGTGGGGTATAGGAACTCAGAAGGTTGGTGGATAAAGTCAACATGCAACTGACATATCCAACACTTCTTAGCAAAATTAACGGCATCTGCCATCATGGTAGGCTATTAGTAGCCCATGCGGCGTAGTCAGTCCTGCAACTTAGGTCCAGGTTGATGAGCTCCGTAGGTACCATCATGCGCCTTCCTGAGTGTTTCTTTTGCTTCATCATTGGATAAACATCGAAGAAGAAGCCTGTCATATGAACGACAATACATTATTTTAGTAGCTATGTCATAAAAGGATCGCAGTGAGCACCTCTTGATAGAAGTAGCTTCCTTCGGGTCTTCAGGTAGGATTCCATAGACTACATAATCTATGAACGGGAATCTCCAGTCCCAAATGTCAATATTAGTGTCTACCTGTATAGAGTAGCTCAAACATGTATGTTGATTGTTCTTTGGGCAGACTAGCTCCCGACACATCACTATGACAGAGTACTAGATTTCAACAGGAGCTACAAGAGAAGCGAAGAGACCGACGAGTGCATCGGCCTCCAAACTTCACAATCGAGGTACATGTTCTATAAAGAACCTTATGAAAGTAGAAATGATATCGATTGATGCCTGATGGTAAGGGATCAGGTCTTCATGCCGAACCTCATATTGTCCTCGAACCTTGTTGATAATCAGCTTTGAGTCGTCGTAGGCCTTGATGTAGTCGACCCCCAGCTGTTTGCGAGCTGGAGCCGGACGATGAGAGCGTTGTAAGAAGCAACATTATTGGTGCATGTCTCTATAAGAAAATATGCTCGATGGATGACTAGGCCGTCTAGAGTGACGAAGACTACTTCGATCCCTACTATGATTTCGCTTTTGGGTCTTTTCCTTGAGGCACCGTCAAAGAACATCCTCCAGATGGGATGGTCTGAGACCGTATTTGACTATAGGATATTATTGTTTATTATGATAAAATGTTACACGAACCTTTTGTATATTAAACAAAAAAAAGAGTACAATCGATTCCTAAACAGGAGATCTAAGTACAAAGTTTTCTGAAGAGGTAGAGATCGAGCATTGCAGCGGCTCCTTTACTCTGTTGACGATCTGACGATGAGTTGAACTTGATCTGGCTTTCTGGTGCTTGTGATTGGAATCGTGGGTTGCCAATCAAGAGAATCCCAAAGTTGTTAAGATTTTGAAGCCCCTTTATCGAAGAAAAACTCCTTTTATTTATAGGAAAGCACATATACGATGTGCATAAGGATTGTACAAAAATATTGCACATAGAGATATGAGAGAATCTCGAAGTTGCACGATGAGAGCTGCTACTGAGTTGACACGTGGCAGACACTGGGATTTTCCTTTATCAAGATCTTAGGGGGATTATCAACATGATCGAATAAACGACATGTGGCATGTGTTTATTGTTGATCGAATGAACCTGAGCATATTCTGTTCCTATCCCTGAAGTTAGATTTTGTCTTACCTTAGGGGGCGATTGGTTACGACAAATCGACTCGTCTATAATAACAAATTTTGTTCTTATCCGATAGGATATTGCTCTTATCAACAGAATCAAACCCTGTCCTATCTTAAGAGCGGTGGTTTTTAAACAAACCAATCTGAAAAAGATATAAATACCCGTCTGGCCACGTGGAACCACGTCACCCCATAACTGTGCTTCTATGCGTGCTACACTTCTGGTAAGGCTTTAAGGTCACTGCACTTTTGGGCGATAAGTAGACTGTGCTTCAGGCGACAGAGTCACTGCACTTTTAGGAAACGAGTGGACAAGTGCTTCAGGCAATGGAGTCACTGCGCTTTTAGGGCAACGAGTGGACAAGTACTTCAGGCAACAGAGTCACTATACTTTTAGGGCGACGAGTGGACAAGTGCCTTAGGCAACAGAGTCACTGTACTTTTAGGGCGACGAATGGACAAGTACTTCAGGCAACAAAGTCACTACGCTTTTAGAGCGACGAATGGACAAGTGCTTTAGACAAAGGAGTCACTCCACTTTTAGGATGGCGAGTAGACTTGGGCTTTGGGCAACGGAGTCATTACAATTTTAGGACGGCAAGTGGACTTGTGTTGTGGGCAACGGAGTCACTGTGCTTGAGGGCGACGAGTAGACTTGTTCCTTGGACAACAAAGTGTCAGATGAATGAACCTTTGAACGGGTTGCGCTTTTGGATGGGATAAAGGGAGCTGCGCTTCCGAGTTGAAGTGGGGGCACAGTGGAAGGAATGAACTGGCTGCGCTCTGAGTCGAAGGAGCTAGTTTCTGTCGAAGTCATAAGAACAATTAATTGTTGCTCTTTTGATGGACGAGTCGGTCATCATCTACTTTAATTACTACCATCATTTGGCGATTTTAAGAAGTCTGTAGCTTAGGATTCAATCGAATGAATCTATTAAATAAGATTCATTATGCCGAGTCTTAAGTTCATTCTATTAATTTAGGAGTCTTTGACTGACGACTACAAGGCATGTGGGTTGGACCACACTCACCCTATATAAAGGAAAGCTTTTCTGAAGGGTTGCGTCTTCTCTCTTTTAACATTTCCATCGTCATGCTCGATCCCGACTTAGCTTCGAACGGTCATTAGCCCTGCACAAGTCAACTGTTGGTTGTGGATCCCTTCATTCAAAGAAGTTGTGTCCTTGTAGAAGAACTGATGCTGAGTTTTGAGATGCACTTGAGCGTTTGGCATAAGGAGTTCGGTCATGAACAACATCTTGGATGTCTTCGAGATCCAAGCTTTCGGGTTTAGATTGATTACCAATCCGAAGAGCCACAGGTTGTGCTCTACCCTGCTCAATGGCGATGGCACACCCTGTGCTGTGGACTAAGTTCTTGCTCGGGCCAATAGCTGCTTTAGGAAGTGGCTCGCTCTGACAGTGATGCGCATCTGGAGGGCTGCACACGTGCTGAAGATTCACCCACTTGTAGACTTTTCTTAGATGTTTTAGTCCTTTATATGTAATCTTGAAGAATCTGTAATAGATCTTTTGCAGACATGATTTTAATAAAGAACTGTTTATGCACCACTTTTGTACATCTGTGTGACTTTAGTTGTCTGTCAGCACTTTTGAGGTACCTACGCTTTTATGAAGCCATGTGTTGTGAGAACGCCACCTACACTTTTGATTTGTCTGTACTTTTTTTCATTCTTCTACAAGCCCCCCTTCAAAGTGTTTTTAACTTGGGCTAAGCTCGGAACACTTTGAATAGAAGCATGACACGTGTCCTTTGAAAGCGAATGCCCAGCACACTTACCGACAGGCTATCGTCACTGTCACGACCCGCACCCTAGAGTAAGGGCACGAGAACGTAACAACGCCCAGCCTACGCCGCAGTGTCGGCGGTAGAACGCTGTCCTAGGTCTCATGTATCTAACAGTATAAGGCTAAGCAGTTTATACTCTCCGAATGGGGGTAACATGGCAGAATGTAAACTCAATCACATCTAAGGTAAAGTATAATGGTAGATAGATAAAACATGAAATCCAAAGAGATACAGCAGATAGAAGTCTAAGTGTCTAAGATACAAACTCAGAATACATCTCAAAACTCAACTACAATAATCCATAAATACAACTCAAGACGACAGAAAGTAAACCATAAGAAAATTCTAGCTATCTATGCAACCTCTACTGTCTCCTCTAGGCTAGCAGGCAACCTCCAGGCTATCTGTAAAATTTATCAACTGGTCCAGTCAGGACGGGAGCGAGCACAGTACATCTCAACAGTTCATAGCAGGTTAGAAAATATAATCATGCAGTAAAGTAAGATATAGATACTGAAGGAAATGCAGTATGTAAACAGAGAAAGAACTGTAATAGAAATATCTACTATACATAGAGAACTAATAGTGACTAGTGAGTTAGAGTAAAATATAAACATGTGAATGGCATAGGAGATTCATGACTACAGCTAAGAGAGTGATTCATGACTACAGCTACTTGGATAATATTCACATGTCTATTTCTACTCCCCCATCCCCAATCAATACACAAAGATCTGTTCAAGTTATGTTAAGATTCGTGAAACTTCACATTGCTCATAAAATGAGTGATACGTGAAGGTGATTCATGATGGCTCTGTGAACATGAGAGTACATGTGTCACAAGTGATTCGTGAATCAGAGGAAGCATAGAGATACGTGATGATTCGTGAAACGCACAAAACATGCAGTATCCGATGCTCCAGAGGGGGATAACATCTCATGAAAAGATCCATATAGTACCAATCCGTGTAACCAACGTGACAGTATCAAGTAAAGTAATTTAAAGCAGGAAAATAATTCTAAACAGGATATGAAATGATCAGAGAATGTACTCGCCTGATACCCTGAACAGCTGATATGAAAAGATAGCCAACTGGAGTCACAGAGTCCTAGTTATCGCAACATAGGTTATAAAGAGTTCAATTTATATGGTAATTGAAATTATAATACAATCTATATGATTCTAAGTCAATCTAGGTCAAAGTCAACTTTGGTCAACTCTAAAGTCAAACTAGGTCAACTCTAGTCAATTGTGGTCATACATACATACATACTTACATTGTATACATGCATACATACATATCATGTATATTACATTACATGATACATACATGTATACTTGTATTATACTATACATATATTCATGCATATTAGATACTTGTATTTATATTAACATATTGCAAACATTCATTCCATTCATGCATCTATGTATTACCTACATGTTTTATACATATGAATACATTGTATATAATTCTTTCATTCATGCATTTATGCATTTCTTATATGCATTATATTAATTGCATTCCTACATGCTTGCATTCAACCATATATATACATTAATGTAAAAAGAATATATATCATATATATATTTCATTCATCTAACATATCATGCATTACATACTCTATATTCATTTAATATCCATACTACATAGGCTCATAGGTTACACAAAATGCATATATCGTATAGTCACTCTTCTACTTAAAATTAATACTGTACCAATTGGGCCTTCACTAAATTCTAGGATTATAGTATGTTGTAGCTCATCATGTTAGCTTTCCGAAACTTTAAACGGATCGCATTTTCGTGTCCGAAGCTCCCGGAATCGCAAAAATACCGAAACGCGTTCGTCTTTCATACAACTGACACTCAAACAATTCTACAGAAAGTTTTAGAACGAATTTGGCTTATTAAAATATATATTTGGAAAGCTAACTTCGATACGCTTCTTATGAAAAAAATGAAAGGTTAATTGGAGTTATGAGCTAAAAGTTATGACATTTCTAAGTTTCTCTAGCTACTAAAAATGTGGATAAAAATTATGACGAATTTAGGTAGTTTGAGACAAAAGAAACACAAGTATATAACATAATATATCAAGAAGTCACTCTCTACACTAATATATATATATGAGACTCTATAGAACACATCTCCAATACAAAAATATGAGATTAAACATGTAATAATTTATTCGTACATAACAACAACACATAGCGTCCAAATTTGGGGTTTTCCCACATGGACACAACCACAACACAAAGGACACTCCTATGACCTCCAAATAGACATGAAATGGACACAAATGGAGATACAATCATGGGAGTCATTCCTATGGGTTCAAAATAGACCTATATGCATGAAGAAATGAAAAGGAGAAGGGATTTATACCTCCCGGTAGATCGAATCGAAAAAAAGCCTTCCCGGAGCGACACCGACACGTAGAGATTCCAAAAGGACACGAACAAGCTCCGAATCCTCCCAAACTTGGGTAGCTTCCTCCTTGGCTAGAATGGAGAAGGAAAGAAGAAGATTTGGTGGTGAAATGGAAGGATTTGGCGGAGAAATTGCTAGGGATTGCTCTCTAGAAATTTGGGGAAGAACAAGAGAGAGAGTGTGGATGAGAATAATGAAATGAACTTGAGCCTATCCTCTCCCAAAGTGGCTGGCCATATGGGACTATTTGTCCTATTATAGTAAGGTCCAAAATGCCTCCACTTGTTAGGGTTATATACTAAAAGCATCACTTTTGTAGTAACCTTATTTCCTTAAATTTTGAATGAGAATCATATGGGCAAATGTTTGCATATTGTATTTGTTGCAAGTGTTAATGCAAATGTCTGATATTCTATATTATAGATAATATGGTGTGTGATGTCACACAGAAGATCATATTATCAGTTTCCTATGGAGTATATAAATAGTTCACAACCTAGATGGACTTGGACAATCTATTGGAAAGGTTGTAGTGTAATCTGGTATTAGTCTATCTTGACTATAGGTTTACACTAGTACACTTTGTGTGTATTGAACAGGACCACTTGAGGTTGTTCTATTTGTACTGACTACATAAGAGAACAAACACCTCTGTTATTATGGATGCTTGTACTCTTAATCCGGATATAATAACGGACATGTATATGCAATGTGTATTACTTTGACTCATAAAAGAGTGGGATTCATTATGGATCAACAACCTCTATGAATTGGGTAATAACATTGTATGTATGATGGGCTGTTGATTATAAATGGAATCCATGTCCCGATACATCGGGTTGATGATGTCCTCTTAAGGAGCACATAAGGATTGTCATGTAAACCCTGCAGGTGGATTATATCCGACATGACAAATAAAATTGAGCGATACTACTTAAGGATAAAAGATGTCGAATCAATATAGTTGTCAGTAACTTAATTTGATCGACGGACATACGATATCTTAACATGGGGAGCCAAACGAGCATATAATAAAAGGAGCCTACAAAACATAATTTGGGATTAGGGAGGTAGTGCAACAATAGCCCATTAGTGGACCGAGCTATTGTTAATGGGCCTGGATTGTGTGTTCGGGCTGAACACGAGATATCCAGATCCGTTAGGAGGCCTAACCCTAATTTCTCCTCATGGTCCCTGCCGTAGCCTATATATATCCTCTATTCTCTGGCCGCCAGATTACTGATCAGAAATCTGAAATCTTCTCTAAATTCGTGATTAACATAAGGAGAGAAAGAGAGTGCTGCCAAGGAGAAGAAAAGGTTGGAAGATCGTCGCCCACACGACGTCCAATTCGAGGAAGGAATACGTGCAGAAGATCTTGGGGTCGTCCGCTCGAGATTGTCAAGAATTACTTGCCTCCTTTCCGCCGCAGGTATAATTCGTGAACCCTAGTTTTCACCTATGAAGGGTTAGAACACGTATTTGATCTGTTTAACTTTCTATCGATCAATACGCACACCAAAGGAAGGGTCCTGGGAATCCCCAGTTCCATCAATTGGTATCAGAGCCACTTTGGATCTACGTATTAATTGATACGTCCATGTTGTCCAATAAAACTTGCGCTATGTAATAGTCGGTAGATGTAGATCTGTTCTAACTCGGTTTTGCAGGTATTTTAGATCCAACTATTATGGTCCAATGTATGTTTTTTGATTGTGTTGTTTAAACCACGAATATGTCGTGGATGTTGTTGTTGCTGTGGATGTAATTAAAATCATGAGGGTTGATCGTGCTTATTAATTTAATTTTTTAATCTAGATTATGTGTGAACTCCTTCGGGAGGCATAGGATTGATGTAATTTTAATTATTTTTGATCAATCGTGATGGCGGTAGTGGCTATTTCTGACGCCGGACGAAATGCTGGTTTTGAGCAATCCAGAGGCCGACAGATGATTTTCGATGAAGGAATCGACAGCCAAAACCTAAAAAAAAAAGGTCGAATCCCGTATAGATCTGCGCAGCGCCAGATTTTGGATTCGGATAGTTGAGGACGGAGCAGCAAAGATGACCATAATATTTGGATATTTTCTCTTATTTTTGTCATTTTGCTTTTTCTAATTATGTATGTTTATTATTGTGTAGTTGTTTTTTTTGAAAAACCAAGCCTACAATAATAATGGACAATATGGACATAATATCAACTAATAGAAAAACCTTTATTGTTAAATAACTAAGTGGGAGAGGATTTTTATTTATTATTGTTACGACCCGCACCCACCGTGAGGGTACGAGTACGTAACAACGCCCAGCCTACGTCGCAGTGTCGGCGGTAGAACGCTGTTCTAGGTCATAAACTATAACTAGAATAATATGAATACTCTCCATAAGGAGGCCAACACAGAGGTACAACTCAATCACAATCTAAGGTAGAATGATAAAGATAGATAAACATGAAATCCAAAAGAGATACAAGAGATAGAAGTCTAAGTGTCTAAGACACATAATCCCAGAAATACATCTCAAAACTCGAATACAGTAATCCACAAGTAAATACAACTCTAGAAAAATGAAATAACTATCTAAACAACCTCTATTGTGTCTCCTCTAGGCTAGCAGGCAATCCCAGGCTATCTGTAAAATTTATCAACAGGTCCAGTCAGGACAGGAGCGAGCACATTACATCTCAACAGTTCATAGCAGGTTAGAAAATATAATCATGCAGTAAAGTAAGATACAGGTACTGAAAGAAATGTTGTATGTAAACAGAGAGAGAGCTGGAATAAAAATATCTACTATAAATAAAGAACTAACATGTGGCTAGTGAGTCAGAGTATAATATAGACATGTAAATGGCATAGGTGATTCTGATGCTACACTATGGAAGAGATTCTGATGCTACACTACTTGGGTATTATTCACATGTCCATTTCTACTCCCCCGTACCCCCAATCAATACACAAGGATCCAGCCAGGTTATGTTATATGATGCTATGTAACAGCCCCCGAAGGTGATAGACCCCGAAGGTGATAGACCCCGAAAGTGATACATAGTAGTCCCATAAATGGGATAAGGATTCTAGGAAGACTATACGATCATAAGAGTATATGTCGTAAGTGATCAAAGAACCAATGAAGCATAGTGATACGCCATGTAAGTGACATGCACAGAATATGTAGTACCCGATGCTCCCTAAGGATAACATCTCAAGAAAGGATCCATATAGTACCAATCCGTGTGACCAACGTGACAGTACAAGTAAAGTAATCTACTGCAGGAAATAATTCTAAGCAGGATATAAAATGATCAGAGAATGTACTCGCCTGATATCTGAATGTCCAAGGTAAAGATACTGTCCGAGGAGAGGTGTCTGGCTCCTAATTAGAACAGCACAAGTCACAACATGTCCAGAAGGGCAATATAAAGCACTACAATACATTCTACATGAATCTAGGTCAAACTAGGCCAAAGTCAACCATTGGTCAACTCTGGTCAACTGCACTAGTCAAATTAGGTCAAACTAGGTCATGTCCTAACCCAGCAAGTCTTACTAGGCCTAACCAAGACTTATCCTAGCAAGCACACATCAAAACAAGGCTATACAAGCCAACATACACCCAACTCTATATAGCATGCAATTATTCAATACTCAAATAGGCAAGAATTCACATTGGATATACACTAGGTAATCTATTACTTTAAACTATATATGTCTACACATATATACACATGCATATATTGGTATTCAACATTAGGTCTATAATCATGACATTTCAAATGGTTATATAAACTTATATATTACAACACAATATGCTAACATATATATAATATACATACATAGCTAAGTTAACTATATTCATAAATACTTATTTAAGAGGCTATGTGTGTGTATGTGAACATGGCAAAGGGGCAAGTGAGGGTTAAATGGGCATACATAGTGTATACATATCAAAGAGTGTCAAAGTGTAAGTGAACAATGTGTCAAGTGTGATAGTGTCAACATAGTGTAAGGGGGTACATGAGGTAATATAGGATTTGTGTTAACATAGAACATTATATCTCATTAACTTGTATATTTCATACATTACATCTATTATTACATTACATTCATGTTTACATTCATTCATCATTCATTTATTCTCTTGCACTACTATATGTACCATACATTACATACTATGGAACCTATATATTCATTACAAGCCATACTTATACATGCTTACATTAGATAGAATACTTACACCTCGTACATCATTTATTTAACCATTTACTCATGCTTGTATTCTCTATTTAGTTACATAATGTATATACATTAACGTGGGTTAAAATCAAATAAAATATTATATTACACACAAGGGTGCACAAAATGCATATGCCGAATAGTAACTCCTACTAATAATCAATACTGTACCATCTCAGCATGAATTAAAATTTAGAATTAAAATATATTATAGATCTATGTGTTAGCTTTCTGAAACTTCAAACGGATCACATTTTCGTTTCCGGAAACTCCCGAAATTGCGAAAATACCGAGAACGCGTTTGTCTTTCGTACAGCTGACACTCAAATAATACTCCAGAAAGTTACAGAAAGAATTAGGCCTATTAATACATGTTTTTGGAAAGCTAACTTCAATACACTTCTTTTAAAAAAAAAGGAGATTAAACCGAGCTTTGAGCTAGAAGCTATAACATTTCTAAGTTAGGGCTGAAATTAAAAACGTGGATAAAAATCATGACGGATTTAGATAGTTTGAGCCAAAAGAATACACAATATATATCCTAATTATCCACAACAATAATAGCAATAATAATATGAGGAACCACACTCACAAACTTGATTATATAATCATCATGAACCATTTATTACATATATGAATATAGATACACTCTCATTACAATATATATATATATAAATCTATATATGTAACATGAACACATCCACAACACAAAGGACACTCCTATGACCTCCAAATGGACACAAAATGGACACAAATGGAGATACAACCATGGGGGTCATTCCTATGGGTTCAAAATAGACCTATATGCATGAGGAAATGAAAAGGAGAAGAGATTTATACCTCCCGGTAGATCGAATCGAAGAAAAACCTTTCCGGAGCGACACCGACACGTAGAGATTCCAAAAGGACACGAACGAGCTCCGAATCCTCCCAAACTTGGGTAGCTTCCTCCTTGGCTAGAATGGAGAAGGAAAGAAGAAGATTTGGTGATAAAATGGAAGGATTTGGAAGAGAAATTGCTAGGGATTGCTCTCTAGGAATTTGGGGAAGAACAAGAGAGAGAAAAATAGATGGATAATGACAAATGGGAGGCTCAACCCTATCCTTATTGTGGCTGGCCATAAAGGTGGTTTTGTCCTATTAGGAAAAGTCTAAAAGCCCCTACTAACCTATTCTATGAGTATTAGGAAAGGGCTAATTGGTTGGGGCTAAATTAGTCATTCTAAAGTCTCTAATCACACTAACCTTATCCATAATAATTAGTCTAACCTCTAACTAAAATATTTCTATATTGTGGACTAAAATTAATATCATGTGGGCCATGCCTAACTAGTGTGTGGGTTCCACTAGAGTCAAACTACCCCCGGGTCCCCGTTTCAAGTCGGATTGAGTTGAAATTCGAACCCGACTCAAATAACCCCAAAACAATTTCATAAATAATAAAATAATATCCAAATAATTCAAAGAGGTCAAATGCAAAAAATATCCTTAGGCCAAAAATGACATTAAAATATCATAATCACATGGTTAGGCTCTAGGTCAAACAGTCTCTAGGATTTCACTAGCAAAACGTCGAAACCATAAGTCGTTGATTTAAATAATTTTAAAATGATTTAAAATCACCAAAAATCATATCATGAATTAAATATCATTATTAAAATAATTATAAACACAAAATTTTTAAAATTACCCTCATTTGGGAAACTGGGTGCTACAAGTATAAATCCTATGGTCTCCATTACTGGTTTGTAGGTGATGTAATTATACTTGCGTGTTGGCTTTAGTGCTTTCCTCCATATCGGATGAGCATAATTATGGATCACCAGTACAAACTTCCTTAGGGATAATTGTAGAAAGTTACCTAGTATGTGTTCACTTCTCCATCTGAAGGAACTCATTACAAGGTAATGGACTTAGTATTAAGTAATGGTATACACTTAAATACAAATAATGGTATCCTCCCCATCGGAGTCACTGCTATTATTTGTATTACCAGAGCAAGACCAGCATGTTAATTTTATTTGTCATAAAGTTATATTGATATGATAGTAAAATTAATCTACTTGAACAAAGTTGAATTTGTATACGTCCACACTATCGTGGCATGCTAAATTCATGGTGTTCAAGGTGTTGGTGAATTTCTTATTATTGTTTTGAGGGAATCAATATTTAGTTAATTCAAAAAGTTTTTTTTCCTACATAATTTTATTTATGTGATTCTCAGGATTTCAAAAATGGGTTCTTTCAGTCCACTTATGGTGATTCTTAAAGAAAACAAACTTACTTGACCTAATTATATTGACTGGAAATGTAATTTGGACATTGTTCTGACTGCTGAGGAGTACAAATATGTACTTGTTGAGGAATGCCCACCTAAGCCTGATGCTAACTCTGATGAAGAGGTCAAAGAGGCTTATAAGAAGTGGAAAAAGACAGATGAGATGGCGCGGTGTTACATTCTAGCATCTATGTCAAATGTACTGCAACATCAGCATCAGGCCATGGCCACAGCTTATGACATGATGTATAACCTCAAGGAACTCTTCGAACATCAGAGTAGAGCAGCTAGGCAGTTTGCTATGAAATATTTGATAAATACAAAAATGGCTGAGGGCACACCAGTAAGGGATCATGTTCTCAAGATGATGGGTCATCTGAATGAGATGGAGATCCTTGGAGCTGAAATCGATGGGGAAACCCAGGTCGATATCATTCTCGGGACTCTGCCTAAAAGTTTTGACAATTTCTGCCTTAATTACAACATGAACAAAAGGTTGTATAGTTTGGCAGAACTTGCAAAAGAGCTACAGGATGCTGAATCTCTCTTTAGGCAGAGTGGTCATGTTTTTGTTTCTGAAAAGGCTTCTACTTCTAAGCCAAAAGGCGGTAAGAAGAAGAATAACATTCAGAAACAGGCAAACTTAGCAAAGAAGGGCATGGGACCTCAAGGTGCGGTGAAAAAACCGAAAGGCAAATATTTCAAGTGCAAAGGGTCAGGACATTGGAAGACTGATTGTCCACTTCTCAAACAAGGGAACAAAGAAGGTATATCTCATTTACTAGTAGTTGAAATATATTTAGCGGTGTTATCTACCGGCACCTGGTGTGTAGATACAGGAGCCACTAATCATGTCTGCAATACATTGCAGGGGTTCCAGGAAACCAGACGGCTCAGTGATGGAGAGATATGCTTATTTATGGGTGATGCTACAAAAGTATCGGTCGTTGCACTAGGAGATGTTACTTTATCATTTGGTAGAAATAAGTCTTTGATATTGAGAGATTGTCTTTATGCACCTTCACTTAGAAGGAATTTAGTTTCTGTTTCTATGTTAGTTAAGGATGGATATTCAGTTTATTTAATGACAATATTGTTATTAGAAAGGATAAATATTTTATCTGTTTTGGTGCATTGGTAGATAATTTGTATGTCATTAATCCTATTTCGTCCACAATACAACTTATGGAAATTAATAATATGTCATCTAACTTAAATAAGAGAAAAGAACCTTCTTGTATGAACCAAACATATCTTTGGCACTTACGATTGGGGCATATTAACCTAAGAAGGATTCAAAGACTGGTTGAAGATGGACCTTTGAGTTCATTGGAAGTAGAGGAACTACCAGCCTGTGAATCCTGCTTGGAAGGTAAAATGACCAAAAGGCCTTTTACGGCAAAGGGATATAGGGCCAAAGATGTATTGGAATTGGTTCATTCTGATTTGTGTGGACCCATGACTATCCAAGCTAGAGGTGGCTTTGAATATTTTGTCACATTTATTGACGATTATTCAAGGTATGGATACATTTATTTGATGTGCCGTAAGTCTGAGTGCTTTGAGAAATTCAAAGAGTACAAGGCTAAAACGGAGAAACGTTATAGAAAATGTATCAAGTTATTACGATCAGATCGTGGTGGCGAGTACCTCTTTGGAGAGTTTAGGGATTATTTATCAGAGGCTGGGATTGCATCCCAATTAACTGCACCTGGAACGCCCCAACAGAATGGTGTAGCCGAAAGAAGGAATAGAACTCTTATGGGGATGGTTAGATCAATGATGAGTTATTCGGATTTGCCAGATTCATTTTGGGGATTTGCCTTAGAGACTACAGCTTATATTTTGAACTTGGTTCCTTCTAAGTCAGTACCTCTTACTCCCACAGAGCTGTGGATTGGGCGTAAGCCTAGTCTGAAACATGTTCGTATTTGGGGTAGTCCAGCATATGTGTTGAATGGGAAAGCAGATAAGTTGGAATCTCGTACAGAAGTACGCTTGTTTGTAGGCTATCCAAGAGGAACGAAAGGAGGTTTATTTTATAGTCCTAAGGATCAGAAGGTCATTGTTAGCACCAATGCCCGATTCTTAGAGGAAGACTATGTGAGGAACCATAAACCCACAAGTAGAGTTGTTCTAGAAGAACTGAGATATGAGACACCAAGTACTTCAGTACCAACAGTACAAGAGGATAAACCACAAATAACTGCACAACGTGTCTCAAATGTTACACAACAACCGATAGTGCCTCGTCGTAGTGGAAGGGTTGTGATACAACCTGATATATATATGTTCTTGGGAGAGTCGTCAGACTTCATCCCTGAGGAACAAGATTATGATCCCTGTACCTACAATGAAGCACTCCAAGATAAAGATGCAGAGTCTTGGCAAAAAGCAATGATATCTGAAATAGAATCTATGGATTCTAATCAGGTCTGGGAGCTTGTAGAACCACCCGTTGGTGTAAAAGCCATTGGATGCAAGTGGGTCTATAAGAGAAAAAGAGGATCAGACGGTAAGGTTGAAACCTTTAAAGCTCGGCTTGTAGCAAAAAGTTTTACTCAAAGAGAGGGTATCGATTATGAGGAAACCTTTTCTCCTGTAGCCATGCTTAAGTCTATTCAGATTCTTTTATCTATTGCAGCTCATCTCGATTATGAGATTTGGCAAATGGATGTCAAGACAGCTTTACTTAATGGAAGTCTTGAGGAAGACATCTATATGAAGCAACCAGACGGGTTCATTGAAAAGGGCCAGGAGCATCTTGTTTGTAAGCTCAAAAAGTCCATTTATGGACTTAAGCAAGCTTCCAGATCTTGGAACATCTATTTTGATCAGGTGATAAAATCCTATGGATTTGATCAATGTCAGGATGAATCATGTGTATACAGAAAGTGTGACGAAAACATGGTGGTGTTCCTAGTACTTTATGTGGATGACATATTGCTCATTGGAAACAATGTGAAGGTATTATCTGAAGTAAGGGTATGGTTATCCAAACAGTTTGATATGAAGGACTTGGGAGAAGTAGGTCACATCCTTGGGATCAAAGTTCTACGAGATCGCAAGAAAAGGATGTTGGGCATATCCCAAGCTTCCTATATCGATACTGTACTAACTCGTTTTAGTATGCAGAATTCTAAGAAAGGTTTCTTACCTTTTAGACATGGAATTGCTCTATCAAAGGAGCAGTGTCCGAGGACACCTAAAGAGATAGAGAACATGAAGGCAGTTCCTTATGCTTCAGCAGTAGGAAGCTTAATGTATGCAATGCTATGTACGAGACCAGACATCTGCTTTGCCATAGGCGTGGTCAGCAGATATCAGTCTAACCCAGGACAAGAGCACTGGACTGCCGTAAAGCATATTTTGAAGTACTTGAAAAGGACTAAAGAGTATATGCTAGTTTACCAGGCAGATAATTTAGTTCCCATGGGATATACAGAAGGTTATGTGTTTACTTTGGGAGGTGGAGCCATTGTGTGGAGGAGTATCAAGCAAAAATGTATTGCTGATTCCACCATGGAAGCCGAGTATGTGGCAGCCTCTGAGGCAGCCAAAGAAGCGGTTTGGCTCAGAAACGTTCTGTTGGACTTGGATGTGGTACCTAGTTTGCCTAAGTCTATTACACTTTATTGTGATAATAGTGGTGCAGTTGCAAACTCGAAGGAACCACGAGCCCATAAGACAGGCAAACACATTGAGCGTAAGTACCACCTGATACGAGATTTCGTAAAGAAAGGAAAAGTTGCTGTGATCAAGATAGCATCAGCCGACAACCTAGCTGATCCCTTTACAAAGAGCTTACCAGCTAAGGCTTTTGACAGTCATGTTGAGGGAATGGGAGTCAGATGTGTAGCAGCATGGCTTTAAGTATAAGTGGGAGATTTGTAACAGTATACTGAAAAGCAATTATTTGAGTATAAGTGGGAGATTGTTAGGGTTATATACTAAAAGCATCATTTTTTTAGTAACCTTATTTCCTTAAATTTTGAATGAGAATCATATGGGCAAATGTTTGCATATTGTATTTGTTGCAAGTGTTAATGCAAATGTCTGATATTCTATATTGTAGATAATATGGTGTGTGGTGTCACACAGAAGATCATATTATCAGTTTCCTATGGAGTATATAAATAGTTCACAACCTAGATGGACTTGGACAATCTATTGGAAAGGTTGTAGTGTAATCTGGTATTAGTCTATCTTGACTATAGGTTTATACGAGTACACTTTGTGTGTATTGAACAGGACCACTTAAGGTTGTTCTCTTTGTACTGACTACATAAGAGAACAAACACCTCTGTTATTATGGATGCTTGTAATCTTAATCCGGATATAATAACGGACATGTATATGCAATGTGTATTAGTTTGACTCATAAAAGAGTGAGATTTATTATGGATCAACAACCTCTATGAATTGGGTAATAACATTGTATGTATGATAGGCTGTTGATTATAAATGGAATCCATGTCCCGATACATCGGGCTGATGATGTCCTCTTAAGGAGCTCATAAGGATTGTCATGTAAACCCTGCAGGTGGATTATATCCGACATGACAAATAAAGTTGAGCGATACTACTTAAGGATAAAAGATGTCGAATCAATATAGTTGTCAATAACTTAATTTGATCGACGGACATACGATATCTTAACATGGGAAGCCAAACGAGCATATAATAAAAGGAGCCCACAAAACATAATTTGGGATTAGGGAGGTAGTGCAACAATAGCCCATTAGTGAACCGAGCTATTGTTAATGGGCCTGGATTGTGTGTTCGGGCTGAACACGGGATATCCAGATCCGTTAGGAGGCCTAACCCTAATTTCTCCTCATGGTCCCTGCCGTAGCCTATATATATCCTCTATTCTCTGGCCGCCAGATTACTGATCAGAAATCTAAAATTTTCTCTAAATTCGTGATTCACGTAAAGAGAGAAAGAGAGTGCTGCCAAGGAGAAGAAAAGGTTGGAAGATCGTCGCCCATACGACGTCCAACTCGAGGAAGGAATACGTGTAGAAGATCTTAGGGTCGTCCGCTCGAGATTGCCAGGAATTACTTGTCTCCTTTCCGTCGCAGGTATAATTCGTGAACCCTAGTTTCCGCCTATAAAGGGTTAGAACACGTATTTGATCTGTTTAACTTTCTATCGATCAATACGCACACCAAAGGAAGGGTCCTGGGAATCCCCAGTTCCATCACCACTAACCTATTCTATTAGTATTAGGAAAGGGCTAATTGGTTGGGGCTAAATTAGTCATTCTAAAGTCTCTAATCACACTAACCTTATACATAATAATTAGTCTAACCTCTAACTAAAATATTTCAATCATGTGGGCCATGGCTAACTAATGTGTGGGTCCACTAAAGTCAATACTACCCCTGGGTCCCCGTTTCAAGTCGGATTGAGTTGAAATTCGAACCCGACTCAAATAACCCCAAAATAATATCATAAATAATAAAATAAATTTTAAAAATATTTAAAAATGTAAAATGATAAAAATACTCCTATTTCTGAAAATTGGGGGTGATAAATTCCTCGAAATTAAAACCAAACAATAGTAAAATGTCAAAATCACAAGTCATAATTTTAAATAGTTTAAAAATGATTAAAAATCACCAAAAATCATAATATGAAAGAATTATCAATTAATAATAATTATAATTACAAAATTTTAAAATTATCCTTATTTGGAAAACTGGGTGTTACAATCCTACCCACCTTATAAAAATTTCGTCCTCGAAATTAAGATGATCGCACCCCCTTCTAGGTCAATCACTAGTCAATTTCTCAACATCCAAGTACTTGGTCATCAACTGGTCAACTTCTTAGGGTTTTACCTATGCTAGCTATCTAGGTGTTGGCAACTAGAATTTAGCAAAAGAGAAACTCTATAATAGAGTATCTCTTAATTTCACAATCCTATCAAGTCACCTATAACTAAATACCTACAAGCTAAGCACATGAATACCAAATACCACACATATATATATGCTCAAGAACAACAACCCATCACATATATCCTAAGTATATCATATATATATATACATGACTGATCAACCAAGGGTTAAGGCAGACTAAACTTATAAGGGTCTGAAACAATGCTTAGAACTAGGCTAAGGATGAATGGTCTGAATCAAGAGGACATGGTATCTAGTGAAGGGTCTGCACACCGCCTATAAAGGTGATCAACACAAAGGAACTCAACACGGAGATAACTTAACTAAAATGAAAAACTGAACCAAGTATAGGCTAAACAACATGTTTATAACCCTATACAACAATGGCCTATAGATACCAACTAACCTATATCCCATATGCCAATATCATCTGTAATCTATCTATGCAAATAGACCTCTCGGTCTTAGGTGAAACTACAACTATACTCAAAGGCAGGCTCTGGTCATGGATGCCTCACTGGAAAGGGTAAGCGAAAGTAGTAATAATCATCAAGGCTGTACGGCATACTAACATCCTATGTGTAACTGATTGGTATTATAAATAACAGGAGAATTATCTGTAATAGGTTACTATTCTAACACCAATGCTAACTATCATCTCCAGGGTACAGACACTCTACAAGTCATCATACCATTATACTATGAAGGAACTACCTATGAATAAGCTCTACAAAACTAAATATCCCTACTCCTAAGTCATTTATAACAATCAAAAGGGTATGATGTTTAAACCTTCTCAAGATATAATCTGTTAATCATATGTGTCTGTCCAAAATTATGTTGTCCAGAGTCTTCATCATGCTAGTGAGCAAGGCTACGATAATCACAGAGTCCTTGACTAAGGTACGTACCTCTAGGTTGATGGTATTTAAAATTTTCGCACAGGCACATGCGACGGCGAAAACCTTAAATTCCCATACCCGAGAATACATCCAAAATCTGACTACATGTTCTTACTATGCCAACTAACATGACTATCGAGGATTCTAGATCCCATGATTTAGGAGACCTAGCCCATATGATTTTCTCAGAAGAAAAACAAACACAACAAAAGAGTAACATGACAAAATTAATCAATCAACAAGGAACAGATGGAATCGGATTGTAAGGTAATTATAAAAGATAATTGCGGGAATGGAATTGCGAAGAACGAAACTTGCAGCAAGATCTCCAACGATCTGTACATCCTCGACTGTCCTGACGATAGCTCGTCCTGCTGGTTTCCTCCAGCCTGATGCTGATACTGCACAAATCTCTGCTGCTGATGCTGCATGAATAGCTGCTGTTGAGAGAAACCGGAAATAAAGAAAAAAGTCTCTGTACAGACAGAGGTGGACCTCCAATGTAGCAGAAACGCCAACCTGAGTCGGCACAACAGAAGCTGCGGTCTCGAGGCCCTGATGAACAGGACGAGAGGTGGCCAGCCTCTCGATAGTATCCCCCGAACCGAAGCGATGAGATCGTTTCTTCATAACCATCATAAAGACAGATCAAAACAAGAAGCAATTTCTGAGAATGAAGCAAAAATTCAAAGAAGAACAGTTTATATTCAAGGGAAGTCAATAAGCAACAATTTTAGACAAAAAGAATCGGATTAAGAGTTTTTTCTAATGTGATTGTGTACCTCCAAAAATATCCTAATCCTACTGCAGGCTGTAGTAATACTCTAGTTCGAATACCACTACATAAACTCGACCTGCATGGGCTACCACTAAAAACGTGTCACGACCCGCACCCTAGAGTAAGGGCACGAGAACGTAACAACGCCCAGCCTACGCCGCAGTGTCGACGGTAGAACGCTGTCCTAGGTCTCATGCATCTAACAATATAAGGCTAAGCAGTTTATACTCTCCGAATGGGGGTGACATGGCAGAATGTAAACTCAATCACATCTAAGGTAGAGCATAATGGTAGATAGATAAAACATGAAATCCAAAGAGATACAATAGATAGAAGTCTAAGTGTCTAAGATACAAACTCAGAATACATCTCAAAACTCAACTACAATAATCCATAAATACAACTCAAGACGACAGAAAATAAACCATAAGAAAATTCTAGCTATCTATGCAACCTTTACTATCTCCTCTAGGCTAGCAGGCAACCTCCAGGCTATTTGTAAAATTTATCAACAGGTCCAGTCAGGACGGAAGCGAGCACAGTACATCTCAATAGTTCATAGCAGGTTAGAAAATATAATCATGCAGTAAATTAAGATATAGATACTGAAGGAAATACAGTATGTAAACAGAGAGAGAACTGTAATAGAAATATCTACTATACATAGAGAACTAATAGTGACTAGTGAGTTAGAGTAAAATATAAACATGTGATTGGCATAGGAGATTCATGACTACAGCTAAGAGAGTGATTTATGACTACAGCTACTTGGATAATATTCATATGTCTATTTCTACTCCTCCATCCCCAATCAATACACAAAGATCTGTTCAAGTTATGTTAAGATTCGTAAAACTTCACATGGCTCATAAAATGAGTGATACGTGACGGTGATTCATGATGGCTCTGTGAACATGAGAGTACATGTGTCATAAGCGATTTGTGAATCAGAGGAAGCATAGAGATACGTGATGATTCGTGAAACGCACAAAATATGCAGTATTCGATGCTCCCGAGGGGATAACATCTCATGAAAAGATCCATATAGTACCAATTCGTGTGACCAATATGACAGTATCAAGTAAAGTAATTTAAAGAAGGAAAATAATTTTAAACATGATATAAAATGATCAGAGAATGTTCTCGCCTGATACCCTGAACAGCTGATATGAAAAGATGGCCAACTGGAGTCACAGAGTCCTAGTTATAGCAACATAGGTTATAAAGAGTTCAATTTATATGGTAATTGAAATTATAATACAATCTACATGATTCTAAGTCAATCTAGGTCAAAGTCAACTTTGGTCAACTCTAAAGTCAAACTAGGTCAACTCTAGTCAACTGTGGTCAACCTAGCTAGGGTTGGGTCAACAATGGTCAACTAGTCTAGTTAGTCTATTCTAGGTCTAAACAAACTAAGTATATACAAATCAAGTATCCAAGATAGCTACTAACTCATAGCCTAAGTCACTTACTAAACCAAGCACAAGACTAAACCATAAGCTAACAAGGCACACAAACTTAGTCATATAATGTATATATATTATTCACATTCACATATTCATATACATAGATATATATAGAAAAGCTATATATATAGGCACATATATATATACATATATATATATATATATATAGAGAGAGAGAGAGAGAGGAAGAGAGAGAGAAAAATAAAGGTAAAAAAGTAAGTGAGTATGTGTGTGTTTTGCATGTGTGAAAGGATGTGTTAATGTTCTAAAATTTAGTGATAGGTAGCTGTATGTGACATGGGATACGTGATGTCAAAGGGTGTATGAATGAATGTGTGTAAAAGGTTATAGGTTAACTCAGTTTATAGAAATGCATATATACATACATACTTACATTGTATACATGCATACATACATATCATGTATATTACATTACATGATACATACATGTATACTTGTATTATATTATACATATATTCATGCATATTAGATACTTGTATTTATATTAACATATTGCAAACATTCATTCCATTCATGCATCTATGTATTACCTACATGTTTTATACATATGAATACATTGTATATAATTCTTTCATTCATGCATTTATGCATTTCTTATATGCATTATATTAATTGCATTCCTACATGCTTGCATTCAACCATATATATACATTAATGTAAAAAGAATATATATCATATATATATTTCATTTATCTAACATATCATGCATTACATACTCTATATTCATTTAATATCCATACTACATAGGCTCATAGGTTACACAAAATGCATATATCGTATAGTCACTCTTCTACTTAAAATTAATACTGTACCAATTGGGCCTTCACTAAATTCTAGGATTATAGTATGTTGTAGCTCATCATGTTAGCTTTCCGAAACTTTAAACGGATCGCATTTTCGTGTCCGGAAGCTCCCGAAATCGCAAAAATACCGAAACGCGTTCGTCTTTCATACAACTGACACTCAAACAATTCTACAGAAAATTTTAGAACGAATTTGGCTTATTAAAATATATATTTGGAAAGCTAACTTCGATACGCTTCTTATGAAAAAAATAGAAGGTTAATTAGAGTTATGAGCTAAAAGTTATGGCATTTCTAAGTTTCTCTAGCTACTAAAAATGTGGATAAAAATTATGACGAATTTAGGTAGTTTGAGACAAAAGAAACACAAGTATATAACATAATATATCAAGAAGTCACTCTCTACACTAATATATATATATGAGACACTATAGAACACATCTCTAATACAAAAATATGAGATTAAACATGTAATAATTCATTCGTACATAACAAAAACACATAGTGTGTCCAAATTTGGGGTTTTCCCACATGGACACAACCACAACACAAAGGACACTCCTATGACCTCCAAATGGACACAAAATGGACACAAATGGTGATATATTCATGGGGGTCATTCCTCTGGGTTCAAAATAGACCTATATGCATGAGGAAATGAAAAGGAGAAGAGATCTATACCTCCCGGTAGATCGAATCGAAAAAAAGCCTTCCAGGAGCGACACCGACACGTAGAGATTCCAAAAGGACACAAACGAGCTCCGAATCCTACCAAACTTGGGTAACTTCCTCCTTGGCTAGAATGGAGAAGGAAAGAAGAAGATTTGGTGGCAAAATGGAAGGATTTGGTGGAGAAATTGCTAGGAATTGCTTTCTAGAAATTTGGGGAAGAACAAGAGAGAGTGTGGATGAGAATAATAAAATGAACTTGAGCCTATCCTCTCCCAAAGTGGCTGGCCATATAGGACTATTTGTTCTATTATGGTAAGGTCCAAAATGCCCCCACTTGTTAGGGTTATATACTAAAAGCATCACTTTTGTAGTAACCTTATTTCCTTAAATTTTGAATGAGAATCATATGGGCAAATGTTTGCATATTGTATTTGTTACAAGTATTAATGCAAATGTCTGATATTCTTTATTGTAGATAATATGGTGTGTGGTGTCACACAGAAGATCATATTATCAGTTTCCTATGGAGTATATAAATAGTTCACAAGAGAGAGAGTGTAGATGAGAATAATGAAATGAACTTGAGCCTATCCTCTCCCAAAGTAGCTGGCCATATGGGGCTATTTGTCATATTATGGTAAGGTCCAAAATGCCCCCACTAACCTATTCTATTAGTATTAGGAAAGGGCTAATTGGTTGGGGCTAATTTAGTCATTCTAAAGTCTCTAATCACACTAACCTTATCCATAATAATTAGCCTAACCTCTAACTAAAATATTTCTATCATGTGGGCCATGGCTAACTAATGTGTGGGTCCACTAAAGTCAACACTACCCCCGGGTTCCCGTTTCAAGTCAGATTGAGTTAAAATTCGAACCCGACTCAAATAACCCCAAAACAATATCATAAATAATAAAATAAATTTTAAAAATATTCAAAAATGTAAAATGACAAAAATACTCCAATTTCTGAAAATTGGCGGTGAAAAATTCCTCGAAATTAAAACCAAACAATAGTAAAATGTCAATATCACAAGTCATAATTTTAAATAGTTTAAAAATGATTAAAAATCACCAAAAATCATAATATAAAATAATTATCAATAAATAATAATTATAATTACAAAATTTTAAAATTACCCTTATTTGGAAAACTGGGTGTTACAGTCACGCTTAGCCTTCGACATTAAATGCCTTGAGCCAACGTATTATTAAAAGTTGATCATAACTCCTCGTTTCTAGGAAACGGTCATCATGATCTTTACTTTTAGTTACCACGTCGTCCAAAGAGTCTCCTCGTTCACGAAGCGTTTTGTCTTCTTTCATTGACATGGTTGTTCCCTATAAGTAGGGTCTGTTAGGAAAGAGAAAAGTTTTTTATTTTTCTTTTCCGCCAACAGAAGCTTTTTGTCAAAGTCAAACCCTAGCTTCCCTATCATGTCTTCCAAAAAATCAAGAACCCCAAAAGCTCCTACGGCAAGGTCCAAGAAGGCTAAAGGTAAGCGGCTCGCATCAGAGGCCGTTGATGTTGATGACTCACCGAATATGGGTGTCGTAGTTCACAGCGACGTGCGATCGCCTGTCATAGATAATAAACTTTGGTCCTCTATTTTGCTGACACACATGAGCGGCTATTCCTCGGAGTATTATCTCGTAGATGTACTGAAGCTTTCCTTGGCGATGTGCATGGACACTTGCTCTTTGGAGGAGTATCCGTAGATGCGCTGAAGCTTCGTACAACCAATTCATATGGTCATTTTACTTTCATAAAGTAATGACTAGAAGATGTGCTGAAGTCCTTACTGATGTGCAGCATTACCATGTAGTGCCTGCACGAATGCTCCCTCGTTAATATGCAGCTCTTCTAAGTAGTATCAACGCGAAAGCTAACTTGCTGAAGCGCAATGCTACCTGATAGTACCTGCACGGATGCTTGTTTTACTCAAAATAAATATCAGACTTTTGTTTCTCGCTTTGTGTAGTTTTCATGACCACCTCCCCCTTAAATGAGGTTCTTTTTTTTACTTCTCCATCTGCGTGCTGGAGACAAACATCGAGAAAGAGCTCGTCGAGCCAGCAAAGAGGTCGATCGTCGAAGATCAAACAGAGGGGCGACTGGACGAAATACTGGAGCAACGTCTGGGCTATTTTTGCCGCATGCTGGATCAGGGCAGGCTGACACCTTTTCTTGATGCCGACGCGGGGATGTTAAAGCCCTAATTTCTCTTTGGCGATCAGTTGATTCTAATGGAGACAGATCTTCTTACACTCATGATAGCTTGGTATTTCGAAAATAATGGTTTTCCCCTGTATGTTCTAGCGACTAACCGACATCTACCATTTTTCGTCTTTTTTTGTTTTATCGAAAGATGGCGAATGGAGTAGAACCTGACCCCTAGTCGGGGGGGTCTCATCTCGGGCCGCTTCAAGGTAGACAAGAGTTCAAAGGGGAGGGATACTTTTACACCTGTTTGGGGTGGTGCAACGTATACCTTGCAGTTGCAACTCCCTGGCCATAGGTTCATCAATTTTTTTTATGGACGTACATCCATTTGGCACTTCCATTTTTGCCAACAGGCTTCTGGTGGCCGACTGTACGTATCCGATGGACGCCTACCAGGTCGAGGGCTGGGTTTACTCCGAAATAAAGTGGGTAACTTGACCCGGTAGGTTTTGAGTACTTTTTAGGAGGAACTGAGTGGTACTGGCTTACACCGTGCCATAAAGGCGACTGTGCATAGAATTGCCATCAACCAATCTCTGATCCTGGCTTTGCTGGAGCTATACAACCACCACACTAGGACTTTTTTCATGTCGTGTGGAGAGATGGGATTGGTCCTTCATGAGATGTTTGACATCTCGAAACTTCCTTAGGGGGAGCACCCATACGAGAAATACTGTCCAAGCCCAGAGGAGCTCATGGGGACGGAAAGTAAGCACCCTGAGATGATAGCTATTTATAAGGAAATACTTTGCCATTATCAGGTGTGTGTACGCCAAGACTCTGCAAAGAGGTCAGCCCCACTTTAATGCATGGAGAAAGTATTTTTTTAGCGAGGAGCCGTCGGAGAGCGGGATAGTTTGCTTTACGACCCGCAAGGCGTATACCACTACCGAGGTGGAGGGTATGGCAACGAAGGTAAAGTTGTCAGCTCCCCTGTTAGATGCTGAAGGAAAGCCCAACTCCATATTCTGTTGCTATTTTTACCAGAACCCGACTGTTGTGAGTCAGAAAGCGACGCTAGCTACCTTCCTGATGATGTGGCTTGGGAAGGCTGTGGTGCCAGAAGGCTCAGGCTCTGTGGAGCGGCTTAGTAGGAAGCTTATTATGCCGGCTGTGAGGTTGGCCTTCGGGCATTCTCTCGCTTTGCTTCCTGCTATGGTGTGCAAGACTCTTATAGGCCTGCGGGAGCTTTCTAAAAAGATAATAGAATATCGTGGTTGTGATAGTGAATTCCCTCGAGTGGAGCTGCCCTACCACTATCTGATGTCCTGGTTGGCACTGCATCATGCAGGCTTAATTCTTTCTGCCACCATAGATGGTCATGAGGAGGGGGACACGCTCATGCGCAACTACCACAAGGCAAAGTAGGTTCATGACTGTATCTCAGCCTGTAGACGGGCGTTAAACCGTATGGATGCCTATAGTTTTAGCAGGGTTTTGCCTTTCTATGGTGGTCATCAGGCAGGTGATGAGCTGGTTGACCGGGCTGGAGAAGGTGACGAGCTAACTACCGATGCTTTTTACTGGCTGTTATCTATTCGTCCTTCGCACTTGGTATACCGGAGCCAGAATAAGGTATACTTGGAGCCCTATCTGCCGAGCTGCTTTGTAGGATAGTTTGGCTACATCCACACTATGATGAATAACCCAAGCCCATATCTCGGCTTTGAAGGCAGCTTATTTGATGGTGCCCGCACGTGGAGTTATTACAATGTCAAATCTACTAGGGCAGCGTTTACACTCCCTGAGGTGCAAGGGGAACCCCACATCCTGTATTCTGTTATAAAGTTTCATTGTATGGTAAATAACTTCTCATCAGGTTATAATCGAGAGCGGAGCTTTATTGTGGGTACGAAGTTCGAGAGGCCCCAGCGGCGGTCTCTAGAGTCTGAAGCTACAAGGGGTGAGTCTTCGAATGATTCCAGTACATCTCGGGAGCGAAGGGAGGATGCAACGCCCCTCAACTCCTCATCGAAACGTTGAGCTCCTTCGACGAAAAACCTTCCTCCTGGCAAGAAGGTCAAAAGGGTGGCATCTAAGAGTTTTGCTTCCTTGCGGTCTAGCACACCGCCAGTTGTATCGACTTCTCAGGTATATTTTAGTTTCCTTTTGATTCGAGCTTTTACTCACAGTTTTTCATTCATCGTTGTTTTACTCGAGCAGGTTGAGGCGACACCGGGGTAGTCAAAAATACTGAAAGAATTTTTCGAAGGGGATACGTCAGTCTCGGCTGTCGAGACTGTTCGGCCAGAAGAGGTTTCTTCGCCTGTCTCGTTTGGCCAGGAGAGGTTTCTTCATAATTTTTCAGAGTTTGTCCCTTCTCATCAAGAAGCGGCATCCATTGGTAGATCTGTAGTAATACCCGGGGTTGGCCTCACGTTTTATGAAGGTACAGCTTAGGAGCCTGGTCTTGCGACGGGCTATTCAGTCGAAGGCGCTGAAGGCTCAGCCGTTGCTTTCCTTTGGGAGCCCCCTCTTCACGGAGGTATCGGGGAAAGATTGTTGGAAGAATTAGCCTTAGCGTACATCGTACCTCAACCCCGGATAGTTGTTGAAGAGAAAGCCAAAGATTCCTCGGTAGATGCTGCTGACGAGCTAGCTCGTCGAACTGAGGCGACCGCTGACGAGCCGACTGCCAACGAGCCGACTGTCGAGGTTCCAATCGAGGTGATCACTATAATGGCTGCCGACGGTACTGGTGATGAGCCATCGACGAAACCCCTAGGAGCCCGACTAAGAAGATCGGGGAAGAATCGGCCGAGACTACCACCGACGAACCAGTTGAAGAACCCTTTAATGTGGTTACTCTAGGACCATTCGAAGAGGTTATCCTGGAGACATATGCTACAGGCTCAGTCGAAAAGACCGTGGATGAACCGGCTATCGAAACACCGGCAAAAAAGACTACTAGGGAGCCCATTAAAGTGACCATCGAGAAGTCGACTACTGAGATTCCTCAAGCTCCAGTTAATACAGCTTTGGTTGCGGATATGGTTGAAGGACCAGCGAGGGGGCCTGTTGAAGAGCCAGTTATACCTCAGACAGTGTTGGCTGTATCGTCGACGGCCTCTGCTATAGTTACGGTGCCACTTATTCCGGCTATAATTCCTATACGTATGTTGGCTTCCGTTTCCCCCCAGACCTTTTATTACGGCACCTCCGATGACCCCGACAAGTTTGGCTGACAGTACATACTATATCAATCTTATTCTGGGCACCATTCGTCAAGCTTTGTTGTACGGCACAGAGGGTGTTTTGTGGAGCAGTCAATCCCTCAGACGAGCCCGATCTATAGTTAGTGCCAAATTGATGGCATTGTGGGAATATCCAGAATGCGAGGCAAAGGTGGATGCGATAGATGATCTGCTGGCAGATTTAGAATGTGCTGCCTCGGAGCTTCAAAATCTTGAGCACGGTCTTCTGACCCTAGCTGCTACGGAGCTAGAGAAAATGGCTTCTGAAGCATCCGAGCATGAGCATAAATGTCGGGCTTTGACTGACAAATTTGCCGAGATCGAGGCCAAAATTAAAGAAGTGATCGACGTCGAAGAGGCTCAGGTCTGCCGTCACGCAGCCTCGGAGGAACAGTACGAGGTCCTCCGGGAGCAGATCCAGAAGCTAGAAGAGACTTTGGCCCTTGCAGAGAGCGAGTTGGATAAGTCCAAGGACCAGCAGGAGGTACTTCGGCAACGCTCCGAAACCCTGACCTGGAAGATGGAAAGTATTGGCCTGCGCCAGGCGGAACTGGCTCTTGTGTGCCAATACCTGTCCTAGGTTGAAGATGAAGCTGATTGAAGTCAGAAGGCCAAGCGTCGAGCCCAAGCACTTGTTGGCCCCCAAATTGCTCTTTTGAGGGATCGATGAGAAGAACTTTTGTAACGGTCTTCACAGTTTTGACATCCTTTTTGTCGTTCTATCTCTCGCTTTTTGAGAGACTCTTTTTGTAGCCAAAGAAAGAAAACATTTCCATTCTATAAATGAAAATTTGGTTTTGCTTCTCTTTTTGTCTTTTTGTTGTATACTTTTTTGTACAAGAGCGATAATTTCCTCAGAGGTAGTACGACATGAGGGAATGGAGATAACTCCGCTGGGGATAGGGTATTTTACTCAGAGGTAAAATGGACATGGTAAACACAAAATTTTTGGTGGTAGGATCTTCCTTACTCAGAGATAATATGGACATGGCAAGGATAGATTCTATGGGTGTATAGAACGATTCAGAGGTAGTATGGACATGAAAGGTTCTATAGATTATTATGACAATCACGGGATATTATCATGGAAGAGATGTCTACTCAGAGGTATTATGGACACGGTAGGCACAATCTTCGCTAGGGTGTAGAATAACAATTCAGAGGTAGTATGGACGTGAAAGGTTTTCTAGATAGTTGTGATAACACAAGGTTATCATGGAAGAGATGACTACTCATAGGTAATATGTGCGTGGTAGACATGAACTTCGTTAGGGTATAGAATAACAATTCAGAGGTAGAATGTATGTAAAAGGTTTTCTAATAGAGGAGTTATGAAAGAAGTGAACTCAGTAATAGAATTCACGGACACCCACGACAGATGTGGGAATCTATGCTGATTTGAACTTCAGACATAGTACTTCTTCAGGAAATTGTCATTGATTAGCATCATTAGCAAGTTGCCGTTAGGTTTGGCCAATCGGTAGGCCCCATTGGAGTAGACTGTCTCTACGACGAACGGTCCTTTCCCACTTGGTTCGAACTTCCTAGCTATCTTATGAGTCATCACCATTGGTCTTTGAACTGATAAGACGAGGTCACCCACTTTGAATGTTCTTTCCCGGACCTTTTTGTTGAAGGCCCCAAAAATCCGAGCTTGGTAAAGCTCGATTCATTGCTGAGCAAGCAAACATTTTTCATCCAACGCCTAACTCATATAGCCGTCGGCATTGATTGTCTTCGTCAGTCAGCTGGTTGGTGATGGCTACCCATAGAGATGGGATCTGGATCTCCAGGGGAAGCCCTGTCTCGCTTCCATAAACTAGAGAGAATGGTGTATTGCCAGTGGGTGTCCGAATAATTGTACGGTAAGTCTACATGCATTCGTAGATCTTGTCATTCTAGTCGTACTTATTAGAGGAAACGACTTTCTTGAGCAGCTTGACGATAGTCTTGTTGAATGCTTGAGCTAGTCCATTCGCTGTAGGATTGTAAGCCGTTGATGCCACATTTTGTATTCGGTTCTTATTGCAGAATGGATGGAATGCGCGGCTCACGAACTGAGGACCATTGTCATGGATAATCCTTCTGGGAACCCCGAAGCGGTATATGATATGATGCTTGACAAAATTGATCACGTTCAAGGTTTTTACCTCGACCAGCGGTACTGTTTTCGCCCACCTAGAAAAGTAGTATGTGATGGCGAGTATGAACCGGTGTCCTTTGGATAATGGTGGACTGATCGGCCAGATAATATCTATTCTCCAAGCTTCAAATGGCCAGGCGGGCGCTGTGGGGTATAGGAACTCTGAAGGTCGGTCGATAAAGTCAGCAAGCAACTGATATACCCGGTACTTCTTTGCATAATCAACGGCCTCTGCCATCATAGTGGGCCAATAGTAGCCCATGCAATATAGTTTATCCTGTAACTTAGGACCAGGCTGATGGGCTCCGCAGGTGCCATCATATGTCTCTCAGAGTGCCTCTTGTGCTTCTGTCTTGGATAAACATCGCAGGAGAAGCCCATCGTATGAACGACAATAACGTATTTTGGTAGCTGTGTCATAGAAGAACCGACGATAGCGTCTCTTGACAGAAATAGCTTCCTTCGGGTCTTCAGGTAGGATTCCTTAGACTGCGTAGTCTATAAACAGGAATCGTCTATTCTGAACGTCAATATTAGTGTCTATTTATACTGAATAACTCAGACACGTATATCGATTGTTCTTTAGGAAAACTAGCTCTTGTCCCATTACCGTGACGGTATATTGGGTTCCAACTGAAGCTGCCAGAGAAGCTGTGAGGCCAGTGAGCGTGTCGACCTCCAAGTTTACAATCGAGGTACATGTTCTATAAAGAATCCTGTGAAGGTGGAAATGATATCGGTCGTTGCCTGGTGGTAAGGAATCAAATCTTTATGATAGACCTCGTATTGTCCTCGAACCTGGTTAATGATCAGTTTTGAGTCACCATAGGCCTAGATGTAGTCAACTCCCAACTGTTTAGCGAGCTGGAGTCCGATGATGAGAGCATTATACTCAACAACGTTATTGGTGCGTGACTCTATGAAATAATATGCACGGTGGATGACAGGGCCATCGGGGGTGATGAGAACTGCTTTGACCCCTACGATGATCTCGCCTTTGGGTCCTGTTCTTGAAGCGTCGTTAAAAACATCCGCCAAAACAAGTTATCTGAGATGGCATTGGACTCTAGTACTTCATCGGTTATGTCTTCATAGAGCTTTGATGTCTCTGACACAAGATATGCCGCAAAGAAGTCGGCCAATGCTTGGCCTTTGACTGCCTTTTGTGCGACAAATACCATGTCATCAGGAGTCAAAAGTATTGCCTATGTGGCCAATCGCGAGTTTAAGGCCCCGGGCTTGGTCATGAGGAACCTGAGGGGGTTGACTCGAGAGATGACGTAGATTGTCTGTCTGGTCACGTAATGTCGTGTCTTCTGGATGGCGAAGAGCAGAGCAAGACACTCTTTCTCAACAGGATTATACCGATGCTCAACCCCAATCATGGTCCTGCTGAGATAGTAGATCGCCTGTTCGTGGCCTTTACTGCTTTTCTGGGCTAGCAAAACATCGAGAGAACGGTCCATAGCTCGGACATATAGCAAGAAAGGTCTCCCTACGACCGGTGCTACTAGTACTGGAGGACTAGTGAGTACTTTTTGATGTCATC